>CM032469.1:3200453-3754428 GCA_019059595.1 Marasmia exigua | reverse complement strand
ATCGTCCGTTACGAGACAGTTTCATTGATAGCCACCAGGGTGCGTACGGATATGGGTTGGTGATTGTTTTTGCTTATTGGGTATTGTTATTCTTCTTCTTTATCTTAGCGAGTAATTCCCGGTTGCGTCCAAAGCTGTCGCTTTGGAGCCCAGAGTACGCTTAGACCATGAACAAGGATTGAGGGCTATGGTAATCACAATGAAGCGACTGCCGTCTGACCTTCGCAACCCTTTTACAAGAGAACCAGACAGTTGGTCAGGTTCCCTTGTTAAAGGGTAAATCATAGTTACACGTTTCAGAAACTTTTTCCAAAACGTGCCGGTTTCCTCACGATGTTTTCCCTCACCGCTGAGCAGGTGGTAATGGTAGAAATACGCACATATATTTGAAAAACCCATTGGTGCATGCTCGGATTCGAACCTCGACCACCTGCGTGGAAGGCGCGTTCGTATCCATTGAGCTACCATCGCTCATATTCTTGTTGTGGGTATTGTTAATATAACTTATTATATCCTTCATGATAACTATTAAGAGGCCTTAGGCATTCAAAAGACTGAAATTTAACGGCAATTATTATTATTGCAATATTTTTTTACCCGACTACGGCAAAGCAAAAGGAGGGTTATGATTTTGACAGGCTATGTATGTATGTATGTATGTATGTATGTATGTATGTTCATCTGTTTCCACGTAACTTCTTAACTACTTATCAGAATTCGACAAATGACATATCATTATAAGCGTCTTGATCGTCCGCTGGTTATAGGCTATATGAAGTTTCACAAAATCTAATGTGGCGCCCTCTAGCGGACAAAACATACAGAGTAAAAAAATAAAGTTATGATAAATATGCCGTGTTTGGTATCATTTGAAAGCGCTTGACTTGTACATTTTGAATATATATATATATATATATTACTAGCACTTGGACACCAAAATAGTACAAATAAAATAAAAGTAAAAAAACTAAAACCCAACTACGACAAAAAACGTCGCTGAAAAAGTATAAAACAAGCCTTCGTTGTCAATTTATGCAATATTCACTATGTAGAGATAAAATTTCATGTTTGGAAAGGCGTAGTCACACGTTAAATATACTACCCTTTGACAACGTGTGACTGCGGATTTCCAAACATGAAATTTTATCTCTACATAGTGAATATTGCATAAATTGACAACGAAGGCTTGTTTTATACTTTTTCAGCGACGTTTTTTGTCGTAGTTGGGTTTTAGTTTTTTTAGTTGTTACAGACATCCTACCATCAAGTCACTAGAGTCAGTCAAATTTTCTCCAAGATAGTTATTGTACAGTCAACTCCAAAAATATGTATACACTTTAGGACGTTGTCACAATATATAATATAAGAAAGTAAACTTCTACTTTCTTATAGGTAAGTAAACAAGGTCCTAAAGTGTATACATATTTTTGGAGTTGACTGTACCATAGTTTGAAAATGAGTATCGTTTGAAGAAATTCGACATATTTATTATTATTTATTTTTTTATCTCTCATATAAAAAAAAATAATAAATATGGCAGACGAGCCACCACTACGACATACGACGAGCTAGTTTTTACATGAACTAGTAGGACTTTTTCAAAAGTATACAAAATAAATTAAATCGGTGTAGAATAAAATTCGGTTACGGATTTTCTTTTTTTATATAAAAGGTGGCTGACGAGCAGACGGATCATCTGATTGTAAGCGATTGCCGCCGCCAATGGAAAAAACTACTAAAAAAAAAGAACGCAATTCCATGTCAACACTGAAAGCACTTTAATTTAGGACCTAGATTTGATCTAAGCTTTGCCTACATGGAACAATAAAGAATATGAATATATGGACAGCCGCGACATCAGTGGATTCACAAGTGCGCTGCTAACTTTTAAATCCCCTTTCCTCTGGATTGGGTCTCCGGTACCCTTACTCACGCAGCGAAACACAACACAGTGGTTTTCTGTGAGGAGGTATCACTTCGGTCGAGCCGGCCCATTCTGCCGAAGCGTGGCTCTCCCACGGTTACTATTTTTGTATCGGATACCCGCTAGTTTCGGTTACGCTCCTTCACATCCCTAGTCCATCCATAGTTCCTTGATTAATCGGCTCAGTCTAAATATTTCACATTCTACTTTCTTGCAGGTCATCACCAGTGACGGGCAGCAGGACCCAAGAATTTCCCCCCCAGAAAGCAATTAAGGTAAGCCTGTGCTTAAGAGCTTAACATCGGAACTGTCAAGTCGTTTTTGTCTTTTGCTGTAATAGACTTTTTGTTAGACTTTGCTGAGATTGTGGAAATTATTGTTTTAACGTAATGTAGTGTGCTCTATTTATAAATGAAAATAAATAAATAAAAAATAGTTTATTGCTCTCTCATTGCACAGTTTAGGTACATACAGTTTTAACTGTTTGGTTAGGTATACAGCAATATATGGAAACAATTGGAAATAACTCAGCTTATGCTGGCAAGAGCGGCTGGCACCCATTCAGCGCTGGTTTTCAGTTATTTCCACTTCTCTAAGGTCTTAGCGAGAAATTTTGGTCTTGAGGGCTAAGAATTAAAATACAGATGCAAATAGTTAAACAAAGTATTTTAAATAAGGTGAAAAAAAACCTGATAAATTTAGCTCCAGTGTTGTTAATATGAAGTACTAGCTTTTGTCCCCGGCTCGCGTGGAATTCGGTTTGCCACTAAGTAACCTATGTCACTCTCCATTGTCAATCAATAAAAAACTCCTTTAATTTTTTTTTATATGTGATAGGGGGCAGACGAGCAGACGGATCTCCCGATGGTAAGCGACTACCGCCGCCCATGAACACCTGCAACACCAGAGCAGTCACATGTGCGCTGCCGACCTTTTAAAAAGGAATGCGCTCTATTCTTGAAGGTTTGTCGTATCTGTCCGGGAATACCGCAGGCGATATTTCATTCCATAGTTTGGTCGTACGAGGCAGAAAGTTTCTTGAGAAACGCACAGTTGAAGACTGCCAACCATCCAGATGATGGAACTTTTGTTGAGTGGAACGATGGCGAAATGAAGCGGCAGGGATCAGTCCGAACAATTCCTCAGAGTATAATCCATAGTATAGGCGGTAGAGTATACATAGCGAGGCTACATCTCTACGCAGTGCTAAGGAGTCTTGTATAGGTTTGAACACAGCACTAACAAATCTTCATACATTCAAGTAATTTAAAACTTTTGTATAATTTACCATGTTAAAAATAAATAAATATTTCACAACATCACATACATTGATTTGACTCCGAGATAGGTAGCTCGAGCACCTGTGTTACGGATATCAGAATCAATAGTGGGATTACAAATATATAATACTTTTCTTTTATAAATACTTACTTATTATACATAGGTAACATCCAGACCAATACAAACAGACATGTTCTTGCACACAAATGTTAATACAATATATGTTGATACATAATATACAAAATAATAAACATAATTCTACCACCGGCTCGGAAAGTTGTGTCTGGTCGAGATGATCCGGCAAGAAACGGCCAGTTAGTCTTTTTAATCGCCAAACTTTCATACACTGTTCTGTCATCCTCATACCACGTCATACAGTTTAATTGTAACATAAAATTCAGTCCCCAAAACAGTCCCCAAAGGTGTCACTTGCTCACAAGTATGACGTATGTGGCAGCTTTGGACGCAACTGGAAATTTCACGCTAAGATGAGCAGCCTAATGTCACTCCCCATCCCTTCGACTACCTCCCTCCACTTAAAAAAATCACGTCATTGCGTCACTTCGTTTTGCCGTGAAAGACGGACAAACAGTCAGACACACTTAAATTAATTAGTATGCGTGTGATTAAAATTCTTAAGTAACGCTAGGTTAAAGATTTGACAGTTTTCCATGGACCTTATACTCAACTGAAAACTGAGGACATATACATTCAAAGGCGCATTTATATATTTTTTTCTTTTTTTATAGATACTCAAATTCAAAGTCAAACTCAAATAATTCTTTATTTGCACAGGCTTGTACACAGCACTCACAAATCGTCATACATTTGAATGACTTAAAACTATTTTAAGTACTTATGTATAATTTACATGTTAAAACATATATATGTTGATACATAAAATATACTAAAGAAATAAATAAACATAATGCGATTCTACCACCGGCTCGGAAAGTGGTTTCTGGTCGAGAAGATCTGGCAAGAAACTCGCCAGTTACTCTTTTTAATCGCCAAACTTTCATACAATGTTGTGTCATCATCATACCAAGCCATACAGAAAGGCAGGCAAACGAACAAGTGAGTCACCTGATGGTAAGTGATCACAGCCGCCGATGGACATCAGCTACACCAGAAGGAGTGGAGATGCGTTGCCGGCCTTTTAGGAAGGTATAGGCTCGTTTCTTTAAGATCTCAATGTCGTACCGGTGTCGTATATAACCGCATCTAATGTTTTTTTAACCGACTACTGAGTCAAAAAGGAAGGGTTATGATTTTAACAGTCTATGTATGTTTTCATGTGATATTACATTAAATACGCTATGGGCTTGCTTTTCATAAATATATATATATATTTTTTTTTTGATGGCAGCAATTAGTTTTCTTCCAACCCGTCTGCCAAGCGTGGTGAGTATGGCAACTACCCCTCATGTGATTGAGGGAGGCCCGTGCCCCAGCAGTGGGGACTTAAATGGGCTGACGATGATGATGATAATTAGTTTTGGTAAACTTTTTTTATCTTTCTCCTTTAGAACTTTGGTATTTTTTTATATTATCTTTTTTATGTGATAGGTAGTTGACGAGCAGACGGATCACCTGAACGAACTCGCAACATCAGTGGAGTCAAAAGTGCTTTAAGGGAGTTGCCACACTGGTGTATGGTGTAGCTGTTTCAAAGCGGAGCGAAGACGCAGCAATCACGTTGCGGCTGTGCAACAGATACGCGACGGATTCGACGTGGAGATAAGTATGAATGCCATTGTTTTTTGTGGCGGTCACGCAGAAACACGCTGCGCCGGCGAATCCGTAGCGCATCCGCGGCAAATTTGTTGCGCATCCGCGACGTGTTCGCTGCGTCGTCGCTCCGCTTTGAAAACGCTCGCAATCCGCCAGTGTGGCAACTCCCTAAGTAACCTACACTCATTACTCCCTCTCAAGAGAAGCGGGCGACTATTTCCCCATAGGCTCATTTGGTCACGAAAGTGGAAGACATAAGTACAAAGTCTCAGTTGGCCTGCAAGGAAACGGATCTACTCGTAGAATGGTACTTGACTATTCCCTGAGCTAATTAGAGCTCTAATTAACTTTTCTTGATAGTCAGCTTCAATTGCTCAGGTTATGCTCCGAACCTACCAAAAATATCTTAGCATTTAACAAAAGACAACTGTATGTTGTTAACGCCAATGATAGTACACCGAAGGAGGTAATGGAAAGAAAGAAAGAAAATATTTATTATTATAGACATCACAACACAGAACATATAGCAATTGTAAACAGAACACAATTTGGCACAAACAGAAAACAAAACATAAAACAATTAAAAATACATAAAAATAAAACAAAAGGGAAAAAAACAAAACTATATTCAATCATGTCCAGACAGTGCCAAATGAATATTATGATGTGTTATGACGTCTAGTATAAATGGCCCTCACTCAGCTTATGTCACAGCCCAGACAAAGGCCATGACGCTACTAATACTTCGTGAGTACACCTTAAGGTATATATTCAGGATGCCTCCCGTGGTACAGAGTAAGTCCGACCAAGATAAGAACGAACTTTAGGGACATTGACAGGGGGGCGACAATGTTGCAATACAGTTACCAGTAATATAAAAATATTTTTAGTTGTTAATTATCAGGATGCATTTGTGAAACCCATCCTATTTGTTTCATATTAAACGGAACATCTTATCTGCATTTATGTATGGATTAGACCTACACAGCACTAGCCCATATGTAACTGCATTAAAAATTCACAATAATCTACCTAATAATTTAAGAATGGAAGTAAACTCAGATAAATTTATAAAAACGATTAAAAAATTCTCCTAAAAAATGATACTATAGTTTGGCCGAATATTTTGATGACAAAAACTTCACACTATAATAATAATATTGAACTTATTAGCAATAAAATCTAAATAATTATTATACTTTACCTACTACTAAATAAGAAAAAAAAATGTGTTTTCTAACATGATAATGACTACATTAAAAAATAAAACGTAGAGACCATGATGATGATTCTTTACTAAATGTCAATTGCACGCTACCAAGTAACATTTTTGTGTTAGCTATGCCCAAAAGGGTATGAATTTGCCGGCTCGACCGGAGTGATACCATGGCCTCACAGAAAACCGGCGTGAAGCACCACTGTGCTGTGTTTCGTTACGTGAGTGAGGGTATCGGAGGAAAAGGGGGTTTAAAGGTTGTAGCGCACTTGTGACTCTACTGGTGCCGCGGGTATCTATGGGCGGCGGAAATTGCTTACCAACAGGCGAACCGTCTGCTCGTCTGCCACCTATCACATAAAAACATGTCCTAAAGTAAACTTGATTCAGATGGTTCCCCAGTTAAAAGAGTTGCGAAAGTCAGGCGGCAGTCGCTTCATTGTAATTACCAGACTCCTCAAATCCTGAATCATGGTCCGAGCGTACCCCGGGCTCCAGAGACGTACCGTCAATTACACGCTAAGATGAGGACAATCAAATGAGTAGATCCACTGCTAACTTCTTGAACATAACTTTGACGCATACCAAGAATATTTATAACACAGTTATAAGGAATATAATTGACAATCTCAGACATGACTAGACTTGCTAACCGTATCAGCTCGGCTAGCCAAGACGTCCAGCGACTAATGTAGTCATCCGGCGCCGCCCGCTAATTACATCCAATTAAAACTTGCACTCTGCCCTCAATGCGCCAGTTTGCAAATTTTTCCCGCCAGTGGGCGTAGTTGTTTGGCATCAAAAACTTTATAAAAGTTGATGGAACATTGAAAGCTATGTTATATATTTGACGACCCGTTTGGAACAGTGGTAGTGAACGCTGCCTCTGGTGCAAGGGTTGCGGGTTCGATCCCCGCACAGTACAAACATTTGTGTGCATGAACATATCTGTGTGTATTTTTCTGGGTGTTATAATGACGCAGGTACATAATATTATACACAATACATATATTGAATACATAGGTATTACAAGTATGTATTTACAAAAGAAAAGTATTATATGTATATATTTGTAATCCCACTGTTGATTCTGATATCCGTAACACAGGCTCTTGAGCTACCTATCTCGGAGTCAGATCAATGTATGTCATCATCATCATCATCATCATCAGCCCATTTAAGTCCCCACTGCTGGGGCACCGGCCTCCCTCAACCACATGAGGGGTAATTGCCATACTCACCACGCTTGGCAGACGGGTTGGCGAGGGTTTTGATATAAATGCAGAGTTTTCCTTCTCTGGGTGCTGATGATCATACCAGCAGCTTTACCTTAGTCGCCTTTCACGACACCTCGGTAAGAGTGAGGATGTATGTGATGTTGTGAAATATTTATTTATTTATTTATTTATATATCGTTTTGGAGCCCTGGGTACGCTTAGACTATGGTCCAGAAGTTGGTAAGTTTGGTAATTACCAATGATCGGAGTAGGTAGAGCTATTTTTGGTACTTGCGACATTTTCAAATAATATCCGAAGAAAGAGAAACCCGGGATCAAAAATATACTTAATTCATGTTGGAAATAGTGTTACCTACAAAAAGCACGGTCACAGTCCAACAGTGGGAGAGCGACGCTTCGGCGTGAATGGGCCGGCTTGACCAGAGTGATACCACGGCCTCACAGAAAACCGGCGTGAAGCAGCACTGTACTGTATTTCACTGCAAGAGAGGGTACCGGAGGCCCAATCCGGAGGAAGGTGGGTTTAAATGTTGGCAGCCCACTTGTGACTCCGCTGGTGTCGAGGGTGTCCATGGGCGGCGGCAATCGCTTACCATCAGGTGCTCCGTCTGCTCGTCTGCCACCTATGACATAAAAAAACATGATTGGGTAATCATGTTTTTTTCTGATTGGGCGAATCTTTATCCGTGGATAATAATAATAATAATAATCCTCCACCCGGTTTTGGCTAAGGCGGCCAATCTCATATCTATCAGTCACTTATGCAGGATATATTATAGTGCGTAAGTGTGTGCGCAAACACAAGTGCACTGTCTATTCCCTTGCCCTCATATTCCGATATGACACGAGTGTAACACGACCGGAGAGGGATCGGGCGTAGGACCAACGGCTAAAAGTGCTTTCTGAGGCACGGGGGTACAAGGTTTGGTAGTTGGCTGTTCCCAACTTGCAGACGGTCGGGCTGACATTGAGAATTTCTTAACAGAAACACTCAGGACAAATGTTGGCCCGACCCAGGGATCCAACCTGGGATCCCAAGCGCAGCCGTCGCTTTTAATTGCTACCCACTGCACCATCGAGGCAGTCATCCGTGGATAAATTATTAATGTATTATTACGTCAAATTTGTGTCTGCGTCTGCAGAGATCAGTCTTTCTTTCATTTTTTTAATTTTTGTCATTGTTTTTTTTTTTGTATTGGTTTTGTATCTGCCTGCCCCCATATTGCGCATCTGTTCAATTACCTATTTCTTTTTTTTTCTGTCTCAATCTCAATTATGTATGTATATGGAACAGGTGCGCATTAATGTAATGGCAGTCGCTGAAAACCAGCGTCGAGGTTGGTCTCATAGATCAGCACCGACTATTGCTGAGTGGCCTACTTTTCGTTATTAGGATGTCTAGGTTATGTTTCTTATTAAGTTTCCTTGTTTTGTATTGTGCCAAATAAAGTTATCATTCATTCATTCATTCAGATCTGTATAGAATCACAGCGCTATACCATACCATAGATTTAGTATCAAATCGGCCCTATAGTCGGCCTGCGGTTATTTGGCACGTGGTAAAAGTCGGAATTAATGCTGTTTTGACATTTTCGCATGGCAAGAACGTTGTACAACGCCTTCCTGTCAATCTCACTGAAGTGCCTTCTGATATTGGTCGATCTATAACTGACATGACACGCGAGTTTCAAACTCAAACTATTGTTTACTTTTGGAAAAAAAAAACAGTTCTCATGCAGACTTGAAAACTCTATTTGATTGTTTTAGTTTGAGGCATTGGAAACATATTTGTGTTTTTCAAAGCTTTTTTAAAAAATGTAAAAAAAAACTTGCAAATCAGCTGTTAAGATAAAAACTGGCCATGCGCGTGTCGTGACACGCGTAAAGTAGGTAGGGTTCCGTATTCGCGTGATTTTACCAGACCTGTAAATTCAGCTGGCAGAAGGGGAAAGGAAGCCTCATGGAAATGGAACCCTTTTTTTGGGTTTCGCAGGGGATCAAGAGATGAGCTGACTACCTTATGCATACCAGAGCGGCGGGGGGCGGCCGGGTTATGTGGGGCTCTCCTTTGGCGGGGGGCTTTTCCCAAAGAGAAGCCAGGCAAAGGCATACCCACTAAACTCCCTGCGGTTTTCCCTCATCGCCCATATTGGGGAATATCATGGTGATCCAGCCGAAGGCTCCCTCCACGATATACCCCGGGCGGACTACGCACCAGCGGGCTCCTGGACTATGGAACCCTAACCCAAGCATTGCTATAAGAACATAAACAGGGTTTTTCGCTTCTTCCCCACATAAATTGATTGGATCCAATGAGCTGCTTTCTATATACATTTAAAGACCTTTTACCAAAAACAGAATAACTGTTCCGAATTTATGGGTAAAGAGTTGTAATTGTCTAGGGACAGACCTCTAGTACATTTTAATTTGATACATAAAAATATTTTACTGTCTGGTACCTCAAATATCTTTGTTCCAAAAAATTACAAATACCTACACCGAATATAATTTGCAATTTCGTGGTACAGATGGGTCATTTATGGATATGTAATTTCCGTGGCATTTCTCAAATCGAATACTCCTCCAAAACTGACATCAGAATCTTAAAATATAATTAAAATTTATTTTTTAGACCCCTTTGATATCATCGGTTAATTAAAAAAATTTGATATCGTTTTCGAGGGAATATTAGATTCATAGCGGTATCCGTGGCAACGAGCAGGTCGACACTTGGGCCAGGGAAGCTATACAGCTAGGCACCACTCGTCAGCATAACTATGCCCTCGACATCCTGCCGTCTGCATCAAAAACGCTAAGAGTCGATTGGCAAAATAGATTCAACGAGCTCTCTGAAATCAAGGGTCGCCATTACGCAGGTATCCAACCACTGATCCCCCGGAGGCCATGGTTTTCCAAACGGAAAGCCCTGGACAAATTTATTGTCTCCACCATTTGTCGCCTGCGCATTGGCCACGCCTGCACTCCGGTTTTCCTCAACAAAATCCACATTAAAGACTCGTCGATCTGTGAATGCGGTTTAGAGGAAGGTACGACAGAGCATATTTTCTTTAACTGTCAAAAATACCAAGTCTCGCTGTATGACATTCTACCCCCAAAAATCCCCCGCCCTATTAACATTCCTTTTCTTCTATCTTTATCCTTTTCCTCTGTTATAAAATATTTATGTATATATATTAACAAATATAATATAAGACTTTGAATGAATCTCCCTCTCACTTAATATACAATTTTTAATTAATTTATTTTTTGTCCATACGTTTACATGTGTCTTCTTTGTCTGTATTGTCCATGTGTATGTTTGTTTTGTTTTAGGTGATGTCAAACTCATTAAAATAAAATCCACTCACCACACCGGTCAATCTTCCAAAAAACGCGTGTCTCTTTAATCACTCACATCACTCGACATTGGCAAAATTATAAAAGTGTCGCAAGACATAGTAGCAGCCATCAATTAATAAAAAAAAAAAAATATATTAGATTTGAGCCACAGAAATTACACCGCCATTTCTCCTAGAATTACCCAGACATTACTCTCACTCAGACAGAATACTTGTCTCTGTAAAAATTTAATAGATTCATCACTTGAACCTAGACAGCGTGAACGCCATTTTTGCTTTAATATTTTATCTCTAAATAGTTCCATTGTTGTTTGAGATTGTTCCGCGGGCATTGTGCTTTTTTAATTAATTATTATCTCAAGGTTCTTTTGTTTACTTCGCAGTGGGATAACGGATCTTTGGCCATGGTTTTTAGAGAAATCAGCTAGTTTATAAAAGCCCGAAGATAAATATATAAATATTTCACAACATCACATACATTAATCTGACTCCGAGATATGTAGCTCAAGCACTTGTGTTACGGATGTCAGAACCAATAGCGGAATTACAAATATATACATAATAATACTTTTCTTTTGTACAGTCAACAGCAGAAGTAGCTGCACATAGTTCGTAGTTTGTAGTTCTTATTCCGAAGCGCGTAAGAGTCACTAGCTGCGAAAAGTGTTTATCAACTTTTCTGGTTGATTATACATACTTATAATAGTGGGTCGCACTTTAAAGCGACGGCGACGCAAGAGGTCCCAGGTTCGATCCCCGGGTCGGGTCAAACATTTGTACCTAAGTTTTCGGTAAGAAATTCTTAGTGGCAGCCCGGAGTCTGGAAGTTGCCGGTCTTGTACCCCCGTGTCTCGGAAAGCACGATAAGCCGTTGTTCCTGCGCCCAATCCCTCTCTGGTCGCGTCACAGTAGTGTCCCATCGGAATATGAGGGTAAGGGATACTCCCTTACAATGAGTGCATTTGTACGTGCGTGCGTGGCTGCGTACGTGGCTGATCGTTGAGATTAGCTGCCGTAGCCGTAATCGGTTGGAGGATAATATACAGAAGATTACACTCACGGTAAACAATACAATGTCAATGTACCTACTTACGAGTACAGTCAGATGGGATGGGATGGGTCAGATGGTAGCTCGACTGTGATCAAGAACGAGTGCCTAGATTCGAATCCGAGCACGCATCTCTAGATTTGTCAAACCTATGTGCATATTTCTGAAATTCGCCCGATGGTGAGGCAACCTCCATGATAGTAGCTGCTCACCCTCGGCTGGGGACAGCCTCGAGCAGCCGTCCCTAGCACTGGAGGTGACCGGTGCAATTTCGGCGCGGGTACCCCAGTAGGTACCGTGCGCCGGCTGGCCACCTCCACACGTCTGGTGACTCGAAGCTGGACTCCGAACAAGGCCTTTTGGCCGCTGCGCCCGAAGGCGCTCCACTCTGGTGGGGCCCACGTTAAAACGCAATCACCTGTGAGGTGACGCCGGACAGGGCCACGGGCCCAGAACAAAAGAGGCCACAGGAGAGGGGTTTTCCCAAACCGTGAGGCCGGTCCTAGGCCCCGAGGGGGCTCAACTGGGGGTCGATAAAACGACTCCAGGAGCCCTCCCGTGTGTGTGCAGCTGTTAGCCGCCGGGTACCAATGTGCGCTGCCGATTACAACCCGATGTTGCCCAGGGACGCCAGAACCCTTTCGGTAGCAGCTCCAAATAGAGCAAAAATACTACCGAAAGGACCACACGAGGAGGCCGCCGCACCGTAGTCTCCGCACGTCTGGTGCCTGTACTAAGCCGTGCCGCACGGCGGCGCGTGCGCAGTCACCGGTCTGTCGCATGCATCACACTCTTAACGCACTCTTTGCATCCAGAACTAGACATATTTACAGATAATGTTAAGTCCTTAGTAAATAAAATTGATATGTGTTTATGAATACAATAAGAGCTACTTATGTATAATTGTGTAATTGGGTTTATCCCGTACAATTATAATAAATAAATAAATAAATAAATAAGGTAGAGTATGTAGTAAACCTTAGTGCAGAGCGACTACTATTAGAAGGCACTTTAGTGAAATTGACAGGAGGCCGTTGTAATTTTTTTTTTCTTTGGGAAAATGTTAAAACAGCATTGGTTCCGACTTTTGTAACGGGCCAAAAAACCGTGGGGTGACTACATAATTATATGAAATTTAAAATTCCCTATTTGAAGGTATAAAAATTCGTTGCAAATAAAAAATATTGAGTTTAGATACTCAATATTTTCCAACTATTTATGAATTCGGTAAAAAATATTTAAATTATTAATATTTACGCTCTAATTTCTATCTCATTATCGCTTACTTTTTCAATAGAGATAATAATAAATTTTAAAATAAATAAATACAGCTACTTAAGGTGACGGTTAGGGCACAGTAGCGACGCCAATCGATTTTAATTTTTAGCTACCAAACCGGATCTATTTTAAACAATTTCAGGGTCACTAACTCTAGGCAAACACTTATATTATTTATTGAATAACCGTGCACAATTTTTCGCGTACGCGTTGGACCCAACATTTAGGCATGGTTATTTAATAAAGACTATAAGTGTTTGCCTACAGTTAGTAACCCCGAAATTGTTTAAAATAGATGCGGTTAAGTAGCTAAACATTAAAATCGATTGGCGTCACTAGTGTGCCCTACCCGTCACCTTAAAGTCTCGAGCCTCGTCAGATTTTTATATCTGTACTCTTCTTAAGTATATCGCACCCTCAGTAAAATACTGACCTAACTCAAAATCGTAGATAGATGCTAAAACAAAATAGTATTGTGACTCCACTGGTGCCAGTTCTCTATGGGTGGCGGCAACATCACACAAAAAAAATAGTTTAGTAAATAGGTACAAGCTGTCTAATTTTGTTAAACCGCTGTTCTGTTCTGACTGTTTAAAGTCGATGAACTCTGCTCTTACTTTACCGAATTATTCTCAAATTACGCCCAAATTGCTAAAGTACCCAGCTCTTGGAATCAGAAAACGTTTAGTAGATTTTAAGTAGTTGAGACAAAATCACAAGCCACCGGGAAGAAACGTAATTTAAGAACACCAAGATTTTAAGATTGCTTGACACAAAAAAAAACATAGTGATGATAGTACTTGTTTTGAGAGCTTCAGTTTGCTTACAGCAATATACAACTGCAAGCTGTAACCAAACATTTTCCCCATAGAACATAAGGTAAAAAAATTTAAACATATTTTTCGCTTGATCCGGGAATCGAACCCAGGACCCCGAGATCACGGCCCGGTCCTAAACCCACTAGACCATCAGGGCGTTTTACTACCAACAACTCGTACCATCGTTCAAAATTCAGATACAAGTTGTTCTACATTCTTTTGTGATAGGTGACAGACGAGCAGACGGATCACCTGATGGTAAGCGATTGTCACGGCCCATGAACACACGCAACAACATAAGGTAAAAAATTTCTGCGACCGATGTCAGCGCCCAATACTATCTTCTAATTTAATACAACATTCAATTATTCAACAGAGATTAGGCGCAGACTTCGGTAAAACCTTTTATCGGGTGTACTGTTTGTTTGACTGACCGGATGGCGCAATTGG
This sequence comes from Marasmia exigua, assembly GCA_019059595.1. Lineage (NCBI taxonomy): Eukaryota > Metazoa > Arthropoda > Insecta > Lepidoptera > Crambidae > Marasmia > Marasmia exigua. Next base: position 3,740,082 of record CM032469.1, on the reverse strand, counting down.
TAGTGCCCTGCCTCTTACGCCAAAGGTCGTGGGTTCGATCCCCACCCTGGACAAACATTCGTGCGATGAACACTTGTGTTTGTATAGTGTCTGGGTGTAATATATGTATTTAAGTATAATATATATTTGTGTACCTCTGTTGTCTGATATCTGTAACACAAGTGCTTAAGCTACTTAGTACGGAATCAGGTCAACGTATGAGATGTTGTGAGAATTATTGTTGTTGTTTGTTATTGTTATAAAATGTTATTAGAAGTGTATAAAGTGATAAAAATATTATTTTACACTTTTTAGTTCGTGGTTTTTGAAGGCGGTTTTATGTTTAAACTTTTTGAAAAAAAAAATCAAGTTTTTTTGCGTGTACACTAATTCTTGTTAGTTCTTGACCTGGAGCTCGCGCAGATCAGTCTCGATGACGTCTTTCCGGTGATAACTAACTTTTTTCATCCCAGTATTTTTTTTATGATGGCTGCCTATCGTTTCTCAAACGAAAATACAATTCACTCCGCCAATCTCGGGTGACTAAAGAAAGAGACACATTTTATTACTCGCACCCCACGAGTGCGAGTATAGACGCAAATAGTGTGCGAGCAAGAAGTAAATAGATGCGCCGCCATTTCTGATCCCATTCTTTATCCGCACAGGTTGTACGTCATAGTATGAAAGTACAACCTGTGCGGTTAAAGAATGGGATCAGAAATGGCGGCCAATCTATCCACTTCTCGCTCGCACACTATTTGCGTCTATACTCGCACCCCACGAGTGCGAGTATAGACGCAAATAGTGTGCGAGCGAGAAGTGAATACATGCGCCGCCTTTTCTGATCCCATTCTTTATCCGCACAAGTTGTACGTCATAGTATGAAAGTAGTGTAACTATTGGATACAGAAAAACTAACAAGTGGCTTAAAAGACACAGTAAGGTGGCAGACGTAGTTAAAAGGGTGGTGCAACTCAAGTGGCAATGTGCGGGACATATAGCCCGAAAGACAGACTCGTGGTGTAGGGAAATGCTGCAGTGGAGGCCATGGGATCAGAAAAGACCTACCGGAAGGCCACAGCCTATCAATCAAATGTCATTTATTGCTTTAGTTATAGGTTACATCTAAGATTTCCACTGTTTTCTTTCATAGCGGGCCGGTTTGCCGTGTGGTCCCGGCAGAGTAGAATAGGCCACCCTCACTCTTACCGAGGTGTCGTAAAAGGCAACTAAGGTAAAGCTGCTGGCATGATCATCAGCACCCAGAGAAGGAAAACTCTGCATTTATATCAAAACCCTCGCCAACCCGTCTGCCAAGCGTGGTGAGTATGGCAATTACCCCTCATGTGACTGAGGGAGGCCCGTGCCCCAGCAGTGGGGACTTAAATGGGCTGATGATGATGACATCTAAGATCTCATTCTAGGGTTTACAATAATATTATTATCACTGTAACCTGCCATTTTGGCGTAAAATAATAAATTATTTATCACTCGTATTACATTACATTCATTAACATTGGTTATTAGTTGGAATTTGATAATAAAAATCACATTTACATTATTCAACTCAAGACAATAATAATTTTATCATTAAAAAATCTTGCAATGAATAATAACACACACACACACAAATGAGATGGAGATCCGATATAGCAAAGATTATCGGGCACAACTGGATTTCAACTGCCCAACATAGAATAGAATGGAGAAGATTGAAGGAGGCCTACGCCAAATTTGTTGCAAACGGCTTAAGATGATGATGATGAAAGTAGTAACATTTATATTGGCCGACGGATAAGGTACAGAGTATGTGAACACTCCCTTACAGAACTGCCCTAGCTGGCAGGCAACACTATATTAAAAGTTCTCAACTTTATAATAAAATTAATAAAGAACTCAACATTTTTAGCACCAACTTAAGGAATTGTAAACTGGTATTGCGCCAGTGGTTGCAGGGGCTAACATATGAGGAAACTGAGGAGCTCTTGAGAAAGTCTATCTTATAATACTACTTAACTGAATTTACATATCTTTGTTTTCTACTTCTGTTAGGGCAAACACATAACAGTCGCATAATTACAAACACACAGCTCTCGCTCGTACGAACACACCTAATACATACATTCACACGCACATACACACACAAACACACACATAACACACATTCTGATTATTTAAGAACTTCATGTTAAATATCGAATAAAAGAAATATATATATATATATATATTTCTTTTATTTTACAGGTCTAGTTAAGTTATAGCCATTTCAAAAAAAAAAAGAAAAACATATATTTTTCCTAATTAATTTATATATATATATATATATATATATATATATATATATATATATATCATCATAAAAGAAATATATATATATATATATACATATATATATATATATATATATATATATATATATATATATCTTTTATTCGATATTTAACATGAAGTTCTTAAATAATCAGAATGTGTGTTATGTGTGTGTTTGTGTGTGTATGTGCGTGTGAATGTATGTATTAGGTGTGTTCGTACGAGCGAGAGCTGTGTGTTTGTAATTATGCGACTGTTATGTGTTTGCCCTAACAGAAGTAGAAAACAAAGATATGTAAATTCAGTTAAGTAGTATTATAAGATAGACTTTCTCAAGAGCTCCTCAGTTTCCTCATATGTTAGCCCCTGCAACCACTGGCGCAATACCAGTTTACAATTCCTTAAGTTGGTGCTAAAAATGTTGAGTTCTTTATTAATTTTATTATAAAGTTGAGAACTTTTAATATAGTGTTGCCTGCCAGCTAGGGCAGTTCTGTAAGGGAGTGTTCACATACTCTGTACCTTATCCGTCGGCCAATATAAATGTTACTACTTTCATCATCATCATCTTAAGCCGTTTGCAACAAATTTGGCGTAGGCCTCCTTCAATCTTCTCCATTCTATTCTATGTTGGGCAGTTGAAATCCAGTTGTGCCCGATAATCTTTGCTATATCGGATCTCCATCTCATTTGTGTGTGTGTGTTATTATTCATTGCAAGATTTTTTAATGATAAAATTATTATTGTCTTGAGTTGAATAATGTAAATGTGATTTTTATTATCAAATTCCAACTAATAACCAATGTTAATGAATGTAATGTAATACGAGTGATAAATAATTTATTATTTTACGCCAAAATGGCAGGTTACAGTGATAAAAATATTATTGTAAACCCTAGAATGAGATCTTAGATGTCATCATCATCAGCCCATTTAAGTCCCCACTGCTGGGGCACGGGCCTCCCTCAGTCACATGAGGGGTAATTGCCATACTCACCACGCTTGGCAGACGGGTTGGCGAGGGTTTTGATATAAATGCAGAGTTTTCCTTCTCTGGGTGCTGATGATCATGCCAGCAGCTTTACCTTAGTTGCCTTTTACGACACCTCGGTAAGAGTGAGGGTGGCCTATTCTACTCTGCCGGGACCACACGGCAAACCGGCCCGCTATGAAAGAAAACAGTGGAAATCTTAGATGTAACCTATAACTAAAGCAATAAATGACATTTGATTGATAGGCTGTGGCCTTCCGGTAGGTCTTTTCTGATCCCATTGCCTCCACTACAGCATATCCCTACACCACGAGTCTGTCTTTCGGGCTATATGTCCCGCCAATTGCCACTTGAGTTGCACCACCCTTTTAACTACGTCTGCCACCTTACTGTGTCTTTTAAGCCACTTGTTAGTTTTTCTGTATCCAAGAGTTACACCCACCAGTCTCCTACGTAACTACTTTCATACTATGATGTATAAAATGTGTCTCTTTCTTTAATCACCCGAGATTGGCGGAGTGAATTGTATTTTCATTTGAGAAACTATAGGTAGATAAAAAAATACTGGGATGAAAAAAAGTTAGGTATCGCTGGAAAGACGTCGTCGAGACTGATCTGCGCCAGCTCCAGGTCAAGAACTAACAAGAATTAGTGTAGACGCAAAAAAACTAGATTTTTTTTCTAAAAGTTTAAACATAAAACCGCCTTCAAAAACAACGAACTAAAAAGTGTAAAATAATATTTTTATCACTTTATACACTTCTAATAACATTTTATAACAATAACAAACAACAACAACAACAATAATTCTCACAACATCTCATATGTTGACCTGATTCCGTACTAAGTAGCTTAAGAACTTGTGTTACAGATATCAGACAACAGAGGAACACAAATATATACTTAAATACATATATTTATTTATTTATTTATTTATTTTATTGGTTAACCAACGAAAGTTACATTACACTTGCTTAAATATACACATTTTATGAAAATTAACTAAATGCACTTCCAATTACAGGTCAACACCGCATGCAAAGATAAATAAAAAGAAATCAACATTAACATATACTTAATTTAAGTATATGTATATATATATGTATACATATACTTTTTCTAATCTTTTACAATAATATATTTTATTAGATTTACAAAAATTTAAATTAACAGGCTCTTTTTTAAAAACAATCTTAAGCTATCCGCATTTATATCAATTTTATGACTATTTGAGTTGTACAAGTTAATGAGTCTACATATGGGTGAGTTTGATCCCAGCTTAGATCTACGGAAAGGAGGACTGAAAAGCTTAATATGGTGTCTAGGATATCTGGAGGGCACTCTGATTTTAACTCTACTTAGTAATTGGGGGCAGTCAATTTGACTTCGTACTAGTTTAAAAAAGAAAGTGAGGTCTAATTTATCTCTCCGATCCTCAAGGCTCTTCATATTGAAGTGTTTCAATTTAAAATCGTATGAAGTCCGCCCAGCAATACGATCAAAAAATGCCAAGTGATGGAGAAATCTTTTTTGTATTCTTTCTATTCTTAATGAGTGTATTGCAAAGTGCGGTCTCCAGACGATGCTGCAGTATTCCAGGATACTACGCACCAAGGAGTAATACAACAGGATCTTGGTTTTTGTCCTACTATATTACAACCAGACACTATACAAACACAAGTGTTCATCGCACGAATGTTTGTCCAGGGTGGGGATCGAACCCACGACCTTTGCCGTAAGAGGCAGGGCACTACCAATTGCGCCATCCGGTCAGTCAAACAAACAGTACACCCGATAAAAGGTTTTACCGAAGTCGGCGCCTAATCTCTGTTGAATAATTGAATGTTGTATTAAATTAGAAGATAGTATTGGGCGCTGACATCGGTCGCAGAAATTTTTTACCTTATGTTGTTGCGTGTGTTCATGGGCCGTGACAATCGCTTACCATCAGGTGATCCGTCTGCTCGTCTGTCACCTATCACAAAAGAATGTAGAACAACTTGTATCTGAATTTTGAACGATGGTACGAGTTGTTGGTAGTAAAACGCCCTGATGGTCTAGTGGGTTAAGGACCGGGCCGTGATCTCGGGGTCCTGGGTTCGATCCCGGATCAAGCGAAAAATATGTTTCAATTTTTTTACCTTATGTTCTATGGGGAAAATGTTTGGTTACAGCTTGCAGTTGTATATTGCTGTAAGCAAACTGAAGCTCTCAAAACAAGTACTATCATCACTATGTTTTTTTTTGTGTCAAGCAATCTTAAAATCTTGGTGTTCTTAAATTACGTTTCTTCCCGGTGGCTTGTGATTTTGTCTCAACTACTTAAAATCTACTAAACGTTTTCTGATTCCAAGAGCTGGGTACTTTAGCAATTTGGGCGTAATTTGAGAATAATTCGGTAAAGTAAGAGCAGAGTTCATCGACTTTAAACAGTCAGAACAGAACAGATTATTTAAGAACTTCATGTTAAATATCGAATAAAAGAAATAATATATATATATATATATATAAATTAATTAGGAAAAATATATGTTTTTCTTTTTTTTTTTTGAAATGGCTATAACTTACCTAGACCTGTAAATTTCGGTGGAGGGCGCTAACGACTGTCATACAGTTTTTTTTTAAAAAACTAGTACAGCCGTTAACGTTCAACCGTACCTTATTATTATGTCGCCAATATCTTGTACCTATTTCTAAGATACCAGCTGTAACAATTTGTACCAATAAACTTTATATTATTAAAAAATATATATATTTAGCCTATCAAATTACTTCTGCCATTTTCCATTCAAGGCCTCTTTCGTAATATTGTATTTGTATTTATTATGAATGGCCGACAAATAGTAAACAAGTGGTAATACCACTGGTGATTGTGTGTAATGAAACAATAGGTGATTATTATTACGATTATTAACACAGAATAGCTTAATAATACCTACTAGCTACATCAAGTACTTTTAACTTTGAGAATGCCTAGTTATTTGGTTAAGATGGCGTCATTTCTTTTACGATTGCTTTTGGTCTATTTTTATTTATTGAGCAGAGAGAATTTATTTATTGAGATTTGCCGTGTGGTCCCCGGCAGAGTAGAATAGGCCACCCTCACTCTTACCGAGGTGTAGTAAAAGGCGACTAAGGTAAAGCTGCTGGCATGATCATCAGCGCACAGAGAAGGAAAACTGCATTTATATCAAAACCCTCGCCAACCCGTCTGCCAAGCGTGGTGAGTATGGCAATTACCCCTCATGTGATTGAGGGAGGCCCGTGCCCCAGCAGTGGGGACTTAAATGGGCTGATGATGATGATGATGATGATGAGCAGAGAGAAGCATGTAACCAAAAGAGTGATGGTTATAAATGTATGTGGGTGGAGGAACAGAGACGGTCGAGATGGATGGATTGTGTGAAGAATGACACGATCTAAAATGTGGTGGAGGATTTGTGACGAATGTCAGGGACGTGTAGACGAGGAAAACATACTGCTCCAGATAGATAGCCTGGTAACAGGTTAGTCATGCAGTGCTAGCGCCGTCTAGAGAAAAACGGCCAATACTCAACGGCCACGTAAAATGGCCATATACATTTCTTTAATTAATGTTGAATATCAGAAGGATTGCACCACCCTCTTCAATCTAAAGTCCTTTACCTGAAGGTTGTCAGATCTATAAGATCGCTATAAACTTTTAAGTTTTGTATGTTGTGCAATTACTTATTCTTAACTAAGGAGATCAATCACACTTTAATGTCGAAAAAATCGAATGTAAACCAATAAAATCAAGTTTTCTATTGTTGACATGAATACTAGATTGTTTAATGTCAACAAATAGGCTCCAAATTGTCGTTTGTTTCTTTAAATTCTGTGTTCGAAATTCAAAAAAAGACTTTTGAATAAATGCTGAATGTGGCAGGTCCGAAACTGCGTAAAAACTTTTTGCACGCCCTAATATAAAATTTTAGCTAGGACCAAACGAAACTGAAAATGCAAGGTGAGCCAATAGATGTGAATGCACCCCGTTCACCTTATTACAAATCGCAATCTAGTTATTACCGTACTAAAGCTCATTTCATCCCGTTCCAACACGCAATGTTTAAAGGCATGAGTCTTGTTCCGGGACTATCCTTAGTTCGCGATTACAATAAGGGGGCGTATGTTTACTATACAACTCGGACTTAGCTGCTTAGATGGAGTAGTGGTTAGTGGGTCGCATTATAAAGCGACGGCTACGCAAGAGGTCCCGGGTTCGACCCCCGGGTCGGGTCAAAAATGTGTACCTAAGTTTTTGGTAAGAAATTCTTAGTGGCAGCCCGGAGTCTGGAAGCTGGCGGTCGTGCCTCAGAAATAACGTTAAGCTGTTGGTCCTGCGCTCGATCCCTATTATTTATTGCCCTTTTTTTTTTTGTTCATCCAGGAGAAATGCGTTACTCATACCCATCCGTCTGTAAACGGATGGGTTATGTCGGACTCTCCTCTGGCGGCGGCTTCTCCTAACGAGAAGCCGGCCAGAGGCATACCGACTAAAACTCCTGGGACTCTCCCTCATCTTTCCATGGGTGGGTGAGTGACATGGGGCCAAAGCTCGGAGTCTTTCACCACGTCACCCCCCGGACAGGGACGCCCGCCTACACGGCGGGCACGGCGCTTCTCCCCCCGGGGTCGGGGGGAGGGATGGGGACAACCGAGAGAGTCGTGCCGTCCCCACCAGGCGTAGGAGGAGGTCCGTGCAATGCCGGTGGTGGGGTTACAGCCCCACGCACCAGCGGACCTGCTCCTCGCAGGAGAAGGAGACGCAAGTATTGGCGTCGTCTCCTCCCTATTATTTGTTGCCCTCTGTTTACGTAACCTATAGTATAACCGTTGCCCCACAATACTCATTACGTTAAAAGCCAATCAATAAGGGCATATTCCTAATTACCACATTTGTCTGTGTCCCCCGACAATTTGATGGATTGATAGCTTTAGCAATATGAGTAACACTAGCTGCGGCTTATGGCTTTACTCGAGGGTAGTTTTTCAATGAAGTGAAAAAAAATAATACAGGGTGTATCTGTGAACATTTACATCTCTATAACTACGTGTTCTACTAACTATTATGAACAAAATTAGTTCGGTCAATTTTAGAAATTCGCATGAAAAACAAAGTCGGTCACTTACTTGACTTGGTCATTTTGGATGGGGAGTCGAAAAAATTTTCGATGAATTTCGAAAAGTTGTTAAACAAATGTTGTTCATAATGGTTGGTAGAACACGCGGTAATAGGGATGTAAATGTCTACAGATACACCCTTTATACAAATGCTGCAATTTGCTACAATATTTAACAGTGGGAGAGCCACGCTTCGGCATGAATGGGCCGGCTCGACCGGAGAAATACCACGTCCTCACAGAAAACCGGCGTGAAGCAGTGCATGCGCTGTGTTTCGCTGCGTGAGTGTGGGTACCGGAGGCCCAATCCAGGGGAAGGGGGGTGAAAGGTAAGCAGCGCACTTGTGACACCACTGGTGTTGCAGGCGTCCATGGGCGGCGGTAATCGCTTACCATCAGATGATCCGTCTGCTCGTCTGCCACATATATCATAAAAAAAAAAATATGCGACGGAATAATTTCGATTTTAGTATCTCACAGAATTTAATAAATAATGTTTTTTTTTAATATTTTTTTTTACGACACACATACACAATACAAGCATTTGTGTGCACATATCTGTTTGTATTTGTCTGGGGGTTTCTATGTATTATAAGTATGTATTTATATGAGTAATATCAGTTCAGTTTTGAATGTGGGAGAGCCACGCTTACGCTTGCGGCTCGGCCGCAGTGCTACCACTGCATCTCAGAAGACCGGCGTGAAGCAGCGCCTGCGCTGTGTTTCGCCGTATGAGTGAGGTTACCGGAGGCCCAATGGGGGGCAGGGGAAAAGGTTGGCAGCGCACTTGTGACTCCACTGGTGTTGCGGGTGTCCGTGGGCGGCGGAATTGCTTACCATTTGGTGATCCGCCTGCTTGTCTGCCACCTCTCATATATAAAAAAAAAAGTTCAAAGAAATTTATTTCTCATAAAGACATACATATCACTTACATGAGATTACACATTAAAATACATAGCCTAATCGTGCTTATTACAAGATACAAATAACAAAAAACCCTCAAACCGATTTCGGTTAAGGTGACGGGTAGGGCACACTAGCGACGCCGATCAATTTTAACTTTTAACTACTAAACCGGATCCATTTTAAACAATATATTTACTTTTTTTTTGCTTTAAAATGCCAACCACTGCGCCAACATGGCAGGCAAATAGAAAAAAAAATACAGCGTATACATAATATCGTACCTACAGTCGACTGTTTTAGTTACAAAAATGTCATTATTATGCCTTCTTGATAAATTACCTATAAATAACATTAGAATATTATTTAAAAGTTCAGGCAATTACTATAAAATTGATGATTAAATGAACTCACCGAGTGAAGCTCTATCATAATTATACGAAGCACCCTGTCCGAAGAGATAAGTACAAAGACGGTAACTAATATACGTTACTACATGTTGTATCTATAAATATAAAAAATAGTTCTGACATAGTCACTATAAAAAATAGCTCTGACAATAATGGTTATTGTGACATGCGTTAATATAGGTAAAATATAGATCTCTCATTCAAACATATTAATGTCAAAAGTTGCTCGGAGTCTCCTTGCGTGATCGTATCAGAAATTATGAGATCCGCAGGAGAACTAAGGTCACAGACACAGCCCAAAGGATTGCCTGCCTCAAGTGGTAATGGGCAGGACACATAGCGAGGAGAACAGACCCCCCACAAGATGGACTGACGATCTGGTGAAGATCGCGGGAATCCATTGGATGCGGGCGGCGCAGGACCGATCTGTGTAGAGATCATTGGGGGAGGCCTATGTCCAACAGTGGACGTCTATTGGCTGAAAAGATGTTGATGATGATGATGATTATTTAAAGTTACCAATACGTGCCAATACTTTTCACTAGAACTAGTATTTAAGGATTTTTTCCTCAAAGGGAGTCCCAAATAATAAAATGACCGTTGATAACATCGCAGCGCAGGTGAACAATAAACCAGCCTAAAAACAGGTCTATTCTTCCTTATACCATCAAAATTTACATCAACCATCTAATCCAATAGATGTAATGGATTACCAAAGACTACATTTCCATCACTAGGCTTGACATTATGACATGCCCTTTGCATTGCAAGGCTTATGTCAGTCGTGACAGGCCGATGTTGGCAGAGTGACAAGTCTATTTGGCCGACGGCAAAAATCGAAACTCGGTTGTGTTGACATTTCTCTTAAGAGGGCTTGCTCGGTCCGGTAGCGCCCCTTTTGGGTATAATTATTTTTTCGTGATCTTCATCTTCGATGTTAGATAATCACTAATATGCTTAGGTAAAGTATCAGCCTATAAATTGTCCCAGTAGGGCAAAGGCCTAAATCATAGAAATCAAGTCATCGCTATTAAGATGGTAAAGGCTTAATCACCACGCTTTCCTAATGCGGATTGGTGACCATAATCCCGAGCTATATTCGAAAAATTCGAAACATACCTTTGCTCAACCCAGGAATCAAACCCAAGATCCCAAGATCACGACCTGGTACTTAACCCACTATAACAACGGGGCGATGCTTATGTACTTCTATAGAAATAATAATAATATATACTATCCGTGCGGATAAAGAATGGGATTAGAAATGGCGGCGCGTGGAGCCGGTACCGTCAGCATCAACGGTTTGAAAACTTATTTTAACGTTTTTCAGTATAAAATATCGTTACCGTTGAAACTGTTTTGTTTTTTTTTTATAAATAAATTAATGTTATTAATTAAAATACTATTTATGTACGAGTATGTTTTATAGGTTATATTTTGGAGTCTTTTTGACTGTATATAAAAAAAATGTATGAAAATTATTCAGATTGCAGATTATATATATTTAACGATAAACGAATTTGTTCTCAAGTTAATATATATTTAGTAGCGGTCCGCCCCGGGTTCGCCCGTGGTACATACATAGCCTATGACTACCTAACGTACCTTTCCTATGGTGAAAGAATGATTGAAATATCCTGAGTTCATCGCGTTCAAACCAACTATTTAGCTTTATAATATTAGTATTAAATATAGATTGCGTTAGAACAGTTTATGATTTATACAGTTGTAATATAGTTACATTAATTTCATGTACTATTCTACATGCACTTCATAAGTTTTAAAATTAGTATCTTGAAATAAAAGATTGTTATAAGTATATCTTAACAATATCTATATCCTATTGTAACTATATCTTAAAACACTATCTATACTCAATAAATAACTAACAAAACAATTATTTAACATACAAATTAACAATAAACTAAAACAACAAACAATAATAAATGACAAAATAACGAAAGGTTCAAAACCACGGAAAAACTGAGAACGCGTCGGACTGATGCGACAGGGAAGGGAACGCAGAATATTTTTTTTGCAGTCAGTACCCACGAGTGCGAGTATAGACGCAAATAGTGTGCGAGCGAGAAGTGAATAGATGCGCCGCCATTTCTGATCCCATTCTTTATCCGCACAGGTTAGTAATTAATAATATTTTTACAACATCACATACATTGATCTGACTCCGAGATAGGTAGCTCAAGCACCTGTGTTGCGGATATCAGAATCAACAGTGGGATTACAAATATATACGTATAATACTTCTCTTTTTTTTGTAAATAAATACGTATAATACAAAGAAAACACGCAGACCAATACAAACAGACATGTTCATGCACACAAATGTTTGTACTGTGCGGAGACCGAACCCGTAACTCTTGGACCAAAGGCAGCGTTCACTACCACTTTTCCAAACGGGTCGTCAAATAATATAATAATAAAAACTGGTGTTGCGGGTGTCCATGGGCGGCGGAATTGCTTACCGTACGGATTAGGTGATCCGTCTGCTCGTCTGCCACCTCTCATATAAAAAAAAATATTTTAAATATACTTTTTAGAAGGGAGGTCTAGTAGATAGTATTATTTTTGCCATTCACTAGAACGAATATGAAACCCAAAATAATATGGGTTGTATTTAAGGTGACAGGCAGGGCACACTAGCGACGCCAATCGTTTAAAATAGATCCGGTTTAGAAGCTAAAAATTAAAGTCGATTGGTGTCGCTAGTGTGCCCTACTCGTCACCTTAACGGTTCCCCAAAATTAATACATTGCTAACCTAACCTAACCTTTATCCAAATCAAAAAATACTAACTGCACATCAAAACCATAGTTTAATGATGAATTAGTTTTTTTGCTGTGCAAATAGGTAATTTTTAGAGGGTTGGTTTAATATAATCCATACAATATTGATGACACGTAGCAAAAAAACTTTTTTCTGTTACCAAGCATGCTTAAGTCATTCTTATCGATTTACTTAGTAAAGGAAGTCAAAATAATGACGCACCAAAACAAAAATAGATAACTTATTTTTCTTTGAGACGTTGTCCAATACTGAATTAAATGCCAAAATTTACCTGCATTTTCGATTTATACAGAGTGTATTATATTAATCGTTAATACTTTTTATTTAGTGCGTTAGAAAATTGGTCCCCTTAGAAACTACTCGTTTTAGCGCCCTCTATACTCAAAGCGGGGAAACAAAGAATAATATAATGCAAAGCGTGGAGAACTACCGGTCATTACGCCTTAATTCATTAATTTTATGCAACACCTGTCAAACAAAAACACATCTAATTGTGTAATGTAATAGAGTTGAAATTGGTGTGAAGGCGTGTTAACCAACTTCGCGCAAGCCAACTTGTGTGTTCGTAAAGGGGTTGTCATAGAAACTGTAAGTGCTGCGCGCGCAACACGCACACATGGGAGGCGGGTACAGGCGTGCGAGCGATGCCGTTGGCGTGGGAGCGGGAGGGAGATACGGTATAGTCCGAATCAAAAGTCTTGTATTTTTTCCTCGTATTATTGTTTTTGTCTTTATTGTTTTAAATCATCATGATAAATATTTTTATTTGTATTTTATAAATATTTTTGTATGAACATTAAAGGAGAATTTGTCTTTATTGTTTTCAATCATCATGATAAATATTTTTATTTGTATTTTATAAATAGTTTTGTATGAACATTAAAGGAGAATTAAAATAACCTTGATTAATATTAAAATAAAAAACGAATTGGGCATATTTTATTATTGATATCTAATAATATTTTTCAAACATTTTGCTTTCACCACTACATTACTGAATAGTTTTTAGGCATTAAATTAAAGTGGTTCTATGATTTCATCAAACCTCTTAATTACAATAAATAAAAAACCGGTGGCAGCGCCATTGATCCGTAAAAGGGCCCTTAACAGATTTTTAAAGTTAATGTTTAGTTACATTACCATGTAAAAACACTAAAAATTTAAATTCAATTTAGTTTAGGTCCAATATGGAAGACTTATTATTTCATTAATGTCAAATTCAATTATGTTTACGAGCATAAGTAAAATAATCTATCACAAAACTCTTAGAACGACTTGAAACGTAAAACACTTTTTAGGCCAAAATCTAGGTTTAGTTTTTGACCTAAAAAGTTAAATTATTATTTAATCACTTACTATTGTGTGCCGTATGCTTATAATAAAGTAAAATAAAAATGCTTTTTCCTGCTGTCCTCCCCAAAACATTGTTTAAATTCCGCTATTCATCCCTTCTTAGTACTAAGGAAAAAGGGTGGACAGCGAGATTTTTTTTGATATTTGTGGACAGCGGGATGAAGCTGAAAAAATAGTTTTAAAAGATCACTTCAAATCCCAACCCCCGAAGACGCAAATGCATTGAAAGCTGCTCAAACAGAGTTTCCCTTTCCAAGTCATCTTTACGACAGGAACAACATGTTTGGTCAGCATTCAAGATAATAACCATTTAGTAGTTTTAGTTTCGTTTGTAAGTGGTAACACAATCAAATCACACCCCACACCCACATAAAATCTACCTCCGAAACACTTTCCCGCTCTCCTGTACTCCACGTACCAACCTCCACAAGCGCACAGCTACGTACACACAGCACTAACATGTGTGCGTGTTTTATACCACAGATTCTGCGCGATGGACCCCAGTATCCTCGCAGCCATGGACAAAGAGGCACTGAAAAAGCAGATCGAAAACATGAAGTACCAAGCGTCCATGGAACGCTGGCCCCTATCTAAAAGCATTGCTGCGTGAGTACCATTCCTTTTAAAAAGAAAACGTGTAGTGACGTCATCGTGAAGTGAGCTGACCGGGAGTGGTAGTGTAGAGTGTCGCGAGCGATAATGGTGCTTTTTTATTGGAGGGTGAGGTATATAATTGCGTGGCGGTATCGGTGAGACGGGCGTATCGAGGATAATTTGTGGTTTTCAGCGTTTCAATACGTATGAAAGCGCGAGTCTGTATATATTTTTTTACGCTTTTTGTATGCTTATTTCTTTGGTAAAACATTTTTTGCAACTTTGCAAAAAAATATGCGATTTTTTCTCATCAGGAATTAGTCATCAACGTGTAAATTATCACCATTGTTTTAACTATAACAACATTTTTTTATATTGTTTGCCATTGATTGTATGTGCGTGTATTCTGTGTGACTGATTTCGTCATAAATGCATTGATGGCCTAGATAATTCTAGTGTATAACGTTCTATGTCGGTATTTCCATAGATTCTAAGTATTTCGATTAGTCAATAGTCGGTTTACTATTGTATTGTTGTTGACTTATACTGTTTTCTTCTTCGTACTCGTCAAACTTTATTATCATATTTTTTATAATATCTTCTGGATTTTATATTATTGTGTTTATTCGGATGTTGTTTCACTATCACTAGAATAAGAGTGGATTTAACTTTAACAGCAAAATATTAACGTAGCAAAACAATAACAATTATCAGTCAAAATTCAAGATGTTAAGTATAAAAGTTAAATAAAATGTAGGTATGGAACAAAAATAAAAAAAAATATCGTATTCGAAGTAGATTTATTCTTTATTAGAAGTCGTGTCTATTTATTGTAATAAGTAAATATATGTAATTATTTGACAGCAATTATTTTGAATCTAATCTAAAGCTATTTCCTATAAATCTATCAGATAAACGCGTTACTAAAATGTCCATTAATAAATTCGGCATTAGTCAAAGAGACATTATCAGTACAAATAATTCAAGCTTATCTTCAATAGATTAATTCTACAACAGAATATAAGCACGTTAATGAAGAATGAAAGAATGAAAATTCAGTTCAATGCTATTGACAATTTTCACTATACACAACGCAACGACCCCTGGCAATCGGTGTCAGATTTCATTCCTTATTAATGAATGATGTATGACAGTTAAATAGGTTTACAGACCGACAAAGTTCAGAAGGCACTTCAGTTGACATTGACAGGGGGGCGCTCGCTGTGCAATATTTTTTGTGTGGGCAAATGTCACAAGCACTGACACTTGTAAAGGAAACAGTGTGAGTTCCGACTTCTGCCACTTGCTAAATAACCGTGATCGGACTGTGGAGAGAAGTAACTATTATATTTGAGTTACTCGTGGCAGGAAATGTCATTATATCATTAATTAATTTATGAATGATAAATGACACCGTCTACCAAGAGACTTAGCGTTATTAGGGATATCAAAATAACCGTATAAAAAACTGTATTTATTTTATCTTCATCATCATCATCATCATCAGCCCATTTAAGTCCCCACTGCTGGGGCACGGGCCTCCCTCTATTACATGAGGGGTAATTGCCATACTCACCACGCTTGGCAGACGGGTTGGCGAGGGTTTTGATATAAATGCAGAGTTTTCCTTTTCTGGGTATTGATGATCATGCCAGCAGCTTTACCTTAGTCGCCTTTTACGACACCTCGGTAAGAGTGAGGGTGGCCTATTCTACTCTGCCGGAGACCACACGGCCAATTTTATCTTATCGGCCATTAATAATGAATAATTTCCGCTTAATCGATCTATCCATACTTATTTTATTTTAATACCCTATACTTTCACACTACTTGTACATATTATTTTATTTAAAAAAAAGACAAAATATACTTACCTACCTTTTTCTCACTTTTTTTTATACAAATCTACTATACTTCTTTCGCTTTATCATGATAATTGGTGACAGCAGACAATACGACAAAAAAAAACTCCGAAATGAAAAGTACCATTTCTAGATTAGACTCATGGAAATTTACGAAAAATAAATTCAGAATTTTTAAACTGATATTAAAGGAGAAAAAAAATAAAATGTAAAAATGCTCCTTTGAAGTCAGCACTCGGCATGACAAATTAATAACGCAGCAAAAAAAGAAGTAAAATCTCATATCATAAAATGCTTGTCATTTTGTGATATGTTCACAAAATGATGACAGTGACAGTAAGTAACTTAAAGTCACCTATTTTTTAGGGTTCCGTAGCCAAAATGGCAAAAACGGAACCCTTATAGTTTCGTCATGTCCGTCTGTCCGTCTGTCCGTCTGTCACAGCCGATTTACTCGGAAACTATAAGTACTACAGTGATGAAATTTGATGGGAATATGTGTTGTATGAACCGCTACAAAAATATGACACTAAATAGTAAAAAAAAGAATTGGGGGTGGGGCCCCCCATACATGTAACTGAGGGATGAAATTTTTTTTTTCGATGTACATACCCGTGTGGGGTATCAATGGAAAGGTCTTTTAAAATGATATAAAGTTTTCTAAAAAACATTTTTCTTAAAGTGAACGGTTTTTGAGATATCAGCTCTCAAAGTCGTAAAAAGTATGTCCCCCCCCCCTCTATTTTTATAACTACGGGGTATAAAATTCTAAAAAAAATAGAGGTGATGCATGCTAATTAACTCTTTCAACGATTTTTGGTTTGATCAAAGTATCTCTTATAGTTTTTGAGATAGGTTGATTTAACTGTAATTTTGGTTAAGTTATTGTGCTTACACTGAAAACGATGGCTGAGGCAAAATATCGGGAGAGTTTAGGCTCCATTCACCAGGTGTATAAATTGACATAATAAGTTTATTTTATTGGACGTATAGCACCGACATCGCAATACGGAGCCTCATGATTACGTCACTTCCGGCAAAATAATTAATAATTAAAAAAATAAATATTTCAATAAATACACATATTTAATGATAACTAAAAAATATGGTCATCTTTTTTCTCTTTTTTTATTCGAAAAGTGTATAAAAATGCTATTTTTTTGTCGTATTTTCTATTCTCGTGCTCGTGATATTTTGAAAACATGGCGGATGTCACATGAAATCCATAAAAAAAAACAATGTTTTAGTGCTATATGTCGTATAATAATCAATGTCACGAACACAAAAATTGGGCTCCAAGAGCCCAATTCTCGGGCTCGTGACATTTATTTTCATACGACATATATCACTAAAACATAGTTTTTTTGTATGGTTTTCGGGTGATATCCGCCATGTTTTTGAAAAGTCACAAACCCGAGAATTGGGCTCCAGGAGCCCACTTTGCTCGTGACATTTATTCTCATACGACATATATCATTAAAACATAGTTTTTTTTGTATGGCTATCGGGTGATATTCGCCTTGTTTTCAAAATATCACAAGCACGAGAATTGGGCTCCAGGACAGAGTTATACGTGAGTCACACGTTAGAAAGATACTAACGTGAAAAATGTATTTATAGATTTTGACATCCGTCACCCATATCATGCTAAAACGAAGGGAGTATAATAAAATAATGCCTGGCTTATTTGGTACTAGCTCTGCCTCAAACGTCAAAAGTCAGTGGTACGATTTCCACTCTGAACAAACATTCGTGTAATGAGCACTTTCTTTGGAGTCGGGGTGTTATAATATATATTTTATTATTCGATTATTTCTGATACACATAACACATTGTTTGATGTATATTCATTTTTACTACTTTTTCTGATTATGAAAAAAGAATATAATGATGCGTAAGCCGCGAAACCGGGTTACAGATACATTTTGGTAATGTGTTTTCAATATATTTCTATGACTTGCAAAAATAAGATTAACTCATGTGGAAGTGAAAGAGAAATGTATGTTGGTACTCATAAATTGTATATGCAGAATCAGATACGCAGTTAGGTAGATACTTTTTATATATACAAAACTTAAAAGTACATAATGTCTTCTAAACCGATATTTCGGTCATGGCGGCCAATCTCAGAGATTGTCCATATACCCAGGACATATAAAGTTCCTTATTCATATTTCGATGGGACACAACTGTGACACTACCGAAGAGGGATCAGGCGCGGGACCAGCGGCTTAACGTGCTCTCCGAAGCACGGGAGTATAAGAACGCCAACTTACAGACTCCGGGCTGCCACTGAAAATTTCTTAACAGATACACTCAGGTAGTACAAATTTTGGCCGGGGTTCGATCCCCGGGAACCCAAGCGCAGCCGTCGCTTTAAAGTGCGACCCACTAACCACTGCGCATAGAGATACAAAGTACCATTTAGGCGATCTTATGGGAGCGATCTCTTATTGTAAATCTTCACATTAAAATCATCAATGACATTTATTTAAACCAGTGATTATAAACACTCAGTGGGATTTTCTTATGAAACGGATTTCGACCCGCATGCGGACTAGCAGTCATCTTTTTCCAATAATGTATTTTTTTTGTAGCCTGCGTTATTGGAAAAATCTGGTTGTTGGATTTACAACCAAATTTTTCCAATAACGCAGCCCGAAATTCGCATCATAGGTAAACCGCCCTAACTCTACTCGATACTGGCAAAAACATTTATGAATAAATATTGCATTTTGAAGAAACAAAGATGTTTGCATCCCACGTTCAAAATCGCAACCTTGTATAAAAAGGTTTTTTTTATGTGATGGGCGACAGACGAGACACATCGCCTTATGGTAAGCGATTGCTGCCGCCCATAGACACCCGCAACACCAGTGGAGTCACAAGTGCGTCACCTTTCGCCCGGTTTGGGCCTCCGGTAGCCTCACTCACGCAGCAAAACATAGCACAGTACTGCTTCACGCCAGTTTTCAGGCCATGTTATCACTCCGGCCGAGCTAGTCCATTCATGCCGAACCGTGGGTCGTCCACGGTTGGTTTTTTATTACAAAGTAAAAAAGATCTGAAAATGTTTGGAAAAAAAATAACGTAAGAATGTCTGCTCGGAGTGGAAATGAACCCGGTCCCTTGGAGCCAGATACAGCGTTTATTAAATGCGTTATGAAGCCAGTCAAACTAAAATAAAACTACTTTAAACACTCAGAAATAACTCAAAAAGCTATTATATTTCAAATCAACGGTATTTTAAGTACCTATTCATAAACTCGCTGTTATATTTCACTATCAAGATGGCTGGCCGTCCAAACAATAAAATGGTTTCCTAAAATAAACCGCTAATGGCGTTTAGGTCTAAAAATAGGTATAAGAATTGGTCTATAAGCAATAGTTAGACATTTGATTAAGCTCATGAATCATATTTAAGATTAACCGTCGAGCCTATTTCTTTTTTGCATTTTTGGCTTATTAGGGTTCTGCTATTCAGAAATCTTTCATACTTATCTGTACCACCACTACATCACTAGCAATTATTATATAATCTATGGAAACTTTCATAAATTTATCTGTTTTTAGCATAATAATTTGGTCATAATACCTACATTAATTAGTTAAATAGATAGGTTCTATTTAATAGATAAGTAAATTCATTATTAAGTAACTAATAAAAAGTGTAAGATCGTATTCAAAAGACGAAATTAAAATTAATTAGATACTTTGAGGTATTTATAGCCTCTGCATTAAGAAATATTACTTTTACATGAATTTTAAGATTATGATGTTATTTTCCGGACTAGCCTGATAATTACTCATATTCGAATAATAGTTTAGTCAGGTTTAAATGTCAATACACACAAATGTTACGTGTCGATTTTAACAATGATTATTAATTCTTCATCTGAGCAGCCAATAAGTGAATATTTATTTGTATGTTGTCCCTCGTCACTACTAAGCGATACATATACGCACAAAGATTTTAAAAAAAATCATAAATTGGTTTTCAGTTTTTTACCTACGGCCTCTCTTTTAAAAGACGCATGTATCCACTGAGTTAAGATACTGTTACACATGCTTATAGCATGCTACTTTTGAGCAGGTGCTACTTAGTAGCAAGTGTAGACGGACGTGCTACTAAGTAGCACTTGCGTAATAAGCATGCTAATTTTGAGCATGCTCAAAAGTCGCACGCCGGTCGATTTTTAAGCATGCTACCTGCAGTGCGGGTGGAAGGGGAAGTGTGGCGGAGTATATTGTTTTAAACTTTCATGGTCACTAACATTAGAATAGTTATTTACGAGATTTCTACTATGTACCTTATTTTTGAGTTTCCGATATTTCGGCACTGTTGCAAGCGCCATGGTCACGGAGTAACTGAAGTTTTTGCGGGTAAGATGTTAGACTGCGAAGGAGGGTAGACCGTTTTGTCTGCCAGTAACATCTTATCCGCAAAAAAATTCAGTTACTCCGTGACCATGGCGCTTGCAACAGTGCCGAAATATCGGAAACTCAAAAATAAGGTACATGGTAGAAATCTCGTAAATAACTATTCTAATGTGGCGGAGTACTTTAGCATGTGTAGACAGTTCTGCTTATTTTTAAGCATGCTAAAATATGGGTAAAAGCATGCTTATCGATAGCAAATGTGGATAGTTCCTTAAGCCAGCTCATATTTAGTATGTTACACATCAGCATGTGTAACAGTAGCTATAGGTAACACCGATCCAAGCAAGATTAGTTATTGATACCATTAAGTGGGCGATGATGAGTAATATAAACCATCTGCTTTATAGGTTTATTTGATCCGTTAAAAATAGAAATGCTGCGGTTCTCACTCTAGCGGTAACCAAACAACAATCTACCGGAAAATTATAAATAAAATATCAGGGAGTTTCCACGTGAGAGGATTGTGTGCAGTCATTTCTCGTAGTATTTTTTTTAATTGTTCAGCGGTTTTCGTTAGATGGTAAAATGCAGATATAGATTTAAAAAGCAATCAAGCAGATGGTTCTGTGTCGTTTCGGTAGATGTCACTATGCATTTTTACATGGCGTGTTCCCGGTACAATTACCTCAAGCCGCCCTGCCCGCATTAGCAATTTTAAAAAAGTATGGGAAATTAACCGGAGATCTAGAAGGTATAGAGATTTTTTTTATTATTATCGTCTCCCTGGCTGATTCTCGAAGGTGGCCGTAGTACATAGCCCTTGAGTTTGATCCTTTTCCTCTAGATGGCGTTAGCACTGGCTAGCTGGCTTGTGCCTCTATCTCAGTATAGGTAATACCTATTAAGTATATAACTACTCTATGATTTTGGGTTATTCCTCGTCCCCTGAGTCGTGAAGTATCGTTTCAAATGAATTCTAAAACGTGTAACCATGATTCAGTTGGTCTGGTCTGGTTTGCTATTAAGATTGCGAAGAACAGACGGCAGTCGCTTTATTATATCCAGACAATAGTTTGTCTGCTGCTAATAGTATCAGCCTATATACTGCCTCACTGTAGGGCAAAGGCCTCCATTATAGAAAACAAATTATCGCTACTATGATGGGTTTAGGATTAATCACCACGCTTGCCTAATGCGGATTAGTGATCATCACAAACCCGAGCTATGTGCGAAAAATTCGAAACGTACTTTTTGCTCAACCCAGGAATCAAACCCGAGATCACGGCCCGGTACTTCAACCACTAGATCAACAGGGCGTTTGCTGCTAATAACTGGGACAAAAATCAAAGGTGAAAACCACAGGATTATTTCAAATAATTCGTATAAGCCAGGTAGATGTTTGTTATTACCATGGACTAAAATTAGTCCATGGTAATACAAACAGCGAACCGAGTTTGTTGTACGAGTATCTTTTGTTATTGAAATAACAGAGACATACCTGCAAGACACCACGCCTTTTTAGGGTTCCGTAGCCAAATGGCAAATAACGGAACCCTTATAGATTTGTCATGTCTGTCTGTCTATCCGTCCGTTCGCCCGTCTGTATGTCACAGCCACTTTTTTTCCGAAACTATAAGAACTATATTGTTGAAACTTGGTAAGTAGATGTATTTTGTTAACCGTATTACGATTTTTACACAAAAATAGGAAAAAAGATATTTTGGGGGTCCCCATACTTAGAACTCCAACTCTAAACTGTTTTTATTATCAAACCTATACGTGTGGAGTATTAGATTTAGATACCTACCCATAGGGTAGGTCTCTAAAAATGATGTTGAGGTTTTTACTTAATTTTTTTCTAAACTTAATACTTTGAGCAAGAGACGCTCCCAAAGTGGTAAAATGTCTTCTACAATAAAATAATAATAAAACTAAAAAAAAAGATGAAAACTAACAACGAAAATTGGTTTGAACTAGATCTAGTAAGTAGTTTTTTTAATACATTATAAACCGTAAAACGCAATTTACCTTCCATTTAGTCAACTCAATTGTTTCAGAATTAAGTAATATCTTACTTGCTGCTACGGAACCCTTCATGGGCGAGTCCGACTCGCACTTAACCGGTTTTAAAGAATAGTACGACTATTGTAGTTATTCAGAGATATATCTTATCTTATCCTCTGATGGGGTCTTTTGTACCTCTTCTATCCTTTGTACTCCCACTCACGAAAGGTTCCTCTCATCGGGTAAATACTTACCGTTCCTTATCTATACTCAATAGGCGTTTTGAAATCCACATAACCTCTTTGAAGTCCGTTAAGGCGGACGGGTAGCCTAACTAGCGACACCATTCGTTTTTAATTGTTAGCTACTAAACCGGATCTATTTTAAACAATTTTGAGGTCACAACCTCTCGGCAAACACTTGTCATCATCGTCATCGTCAGCCCATTTAAGTCCCCACTGCTGGGGCACGGGCCTCCCTCAATCAGATGAGGGGTAATTGCCATACTCACCACGCTTGGCAGACGGGTTGGCGAGGGTTTTGATATAAATGCAGAGATATAAATAAAAATAGATAGATAGATAGATATAGAGATATAAATGCAAATTACATTAATTGAGTACATTTAATAGTAATAGTACTGTTCTATTACTATTAAATGTACTCACATAAAATCTTATCAATTTGACATAAATAAACCTTTAGAATCTTCTCTGGATGCCGATGATCATTCCAGCAGCCTTACCCTCGTCGCCTTTTACGACACCTCGGTAAGAGTGAGGGTGGCCTATTCTACTCTGCCGGGGACCATACGGCTGTAAAACACTTATACTATACAAAAGTCAAATAAGGAAATAAGTACGAGAAAACACATTTATTTATTTATTTATTTGGACTGCCAGAGAAAATTACAATATTTCTTACACAAAATTAACATTACAAAAGTATCATCATAGGATGTCCTCTCTAAAAATTATGAAATCATTTATGAGATCTGATTAAAGCCGCATAGGCTGATTGTAGATATAAAAATATAAAAAAAAATGTTACGTCCGTTTTTGTGCGCGAAAAATTGATTACCGCCAAAAGCGGCCACTTTTAGCGTGAATCAATTTTTCGCGTACAAATGTTGGGTCCGCATTTGTGCATGGTTATTTAATAAATAGTATAAGTGTTTGCCGAGAGGTTTTAACCTTGAAATTGTTTAAAATAGATCCGCTTTAGTAGCTAAAAATTAAAATCGATTGGCTTTGCAAGTGTGCCCTACCCGTCACCTTAAGGCGACTACCTTAGCGAACTGAGTTAGAAGATTAAGGCATGCACAGATAAACAAACAAACAAATAAACCTTTATTTGCTAGAAATACATGATACATTGGCCGTGTGGTCCCCGGCAGAGTAGAATAGGCCACCCTCACTCTTACCGATGTGTCGTAAAAGGCGACTAAAGTAAAGCTGCTGGCATGATCATCAGCACCCAGAGAAGGGAAACTCTGCATTTATAACAAAACCCTCGCCAACCCGTCTGCCAAGCGTGATGAGTATGGCAATTACCCCTCATGTGATTGAGGGAGGCCCGTGCCCTAGCAGTGGGGACTTAAATGGGCTGACGATGACGATGATGATGACATGATACATAAGGTCTTAAGTAGAAGTAGAAACTGTGGAACCAGCTGTCATCCGTGGTGTTTCCGAACAGATACGACCTGGTGACCTTCAAGAAAAGGGTTTACTCCTTTTTTAAGAGCCGGCAACGCATATGTGATACCTCAGGTGTCGCAGATTTCCATGGGCGGCGGTGATCACTTTCCATCAGGTGTGCCGTCGGCTCGTTTGTCCGCAATAATGTGAAAAAAAAAATTAAGTATCTAGTGTTTGTATACCATAACAAGTATACCATATTTAAAAAGTCAGTACTTACTCTTTGTAGTACCTATTACTAATTAACATTATAAGTGTAATTATGAGTAGCTAATATTCATTAACTTTATTATCGGTAGTCTTTATGCGTATCAAAATAAGTGTCAATATTTTTTCTTAGAGTGATGGGTGGGGTACACTAGCGACGCCAATCGATTTTAATTTTTAGCTACTAAACCGGGTCTATTTTAAACCATTTCGGGATTACAACCTCTCAGCAAATACTTATACTATTTATTAAATAACCATGCATAAATATTGGGTCCATTTTTGTAGGCGAAAAATTGATTCAAGCCAAAAGCGGTCACTTTTGGCGGTAATCCAAAATTTGAGTGCAAAAACAGACCAAACAGTTAAGTTTAAGTATTAAATAAAACCTCACTCTTACCGAGGTGTCGTAAAAGGCGACTAAGTTAAAGCTGCTGGCATGATCATCAGCACCCAGAGAAGGAAAACTCTGCATTTATATCTAAACCCTCGCCAACCCGTCTGCCAAGCGTGGTGAGTATGGCAATTACCAAACATGTGATTAAGGGAGGCCCGTGCCCCAGCAGTGGGGACTTAAATGAGCTGATGATGATGATTAAATAAATAGTATAGGTGTTTGCCGTGAGATTGTAACCCCGAAATTGTTTTAAATAGAACGGGTTTAGTAGCTAAAAATTAAAATCGATTGGCGTCGCTACTGCGCCCTACCCGTCACCTTAACAAGCGGGAGTAAACTAAAAATAATAGGCCTTTCAAATGCAAAATTGACATAGATTTTTCAAGCATAACCCGCGTATCGATGACGAATCGGTGGAATAATTTGCTGTGTGAACTGACAGATGTTAAAGATGCTTCTAATAGGTCCATTGGGGGTTTTACATAACTTACTCACTTACTTTTGGTGGATGTGTGTACACAAAATTTAAATGTATTGGCTTCGATACATTGGATAAAAAAAGTCGGATAAACAAGGTATCGATCGAAGTAAGATGTTCGTTCGTTGTCTAAAAATATCGAATAATGAAGGCTTTGATCTAAAGTTGTTTTTTTTATGTGCTAGGTGGCAGACGAGCAGACGGATCACCCAACGGTAAGCGATTGCCGCCACCCATGGACACTCGCGACATCAGTGGAGTCACAAGTGCGCTGCCAACCTTAAAATCTCCCTTTCAACTCATTACTCAACGGCGTAAAGCAGCAATGAAACGCAGTTCATTGCTGCTTTACGCCGATTTTCTGTGAGGCCGTGGTATCACTCCAGTCGAGCCGGCCCATTCATGCTGAAACATGGCTCACCCACGGTCAATAGAGTTGACTTGAAAAACTCGAAACATACTTTTTGCACGACCCGGGAATCGAACCCAGGACCTCGAGATCATGGCCCGGTACTTAAACCACTAGACCAACAGGGCGTCAAGCCGAGTAACTGGCTAGATATCAACTCGTATTGTGTAAACCAGTCTTAAGTCAGCGACTCAAAATTAAACCAGGAAAGCACAAAAGCCGCCAAGTTGTAACTCCCTCACGTGATTACAGCAAATGTGCCACGTTAAAATAATACTCTTTCCCCTAACATAATTATCCTGAACACACAGAGACCAAAGACTTAACTCGCTTAAATTCCCCCTGAAAGTCACAGAACGTCCTTATTAATTCATATCGTCTTTATCGCTGAGCCAGTTGTGTATTCCCACGTGCGTGTCATACAATTATGATTGTATTCGACATATATATGTGTAGGTAGGTAATACCTACATAAGTGAGTTGTTTGATAGTATCGTGAATCGCAATTTGTTTATCTTCTTACATAGCCATTACAAGTAGATAGATAGATAGATAATAAATAACACACTTAAAAAATCATCTCGTGTTCAGGTGGGACCCACACCTTCCACAAGCCGAGTGAATGTTTTGCCAATTAGACCACTGAACGTGTTACATCATCATCATCATCAGCCCATTTAAGTCCCCACTGCTGGGGCACGGGCCTCCCTCAATCACATGAGGGGTAATTGCCATACTCACCACGCTTGGCAGACGGGTTGGCGAGGGTTTTGAACTAAATGCAGAGTTTTCCTTCTCTGGGTGCTCATGATTATGCCAGCAGCTTTACCTTAGTCGCCTTTTACGACACCTCGGTAAGAGTGAGGGTGGCCTATTCTACTCTGCCGGGGACCACAGCTGTAAAACACTTATACTAACGTGTTACTAAGCCGACGAAATTTGTAAGTGCTTGATTCGACATAAGCTTTCGATAGTCTCATCAATATTGTAGGTATATTTACAATATCTAGTGGAAATATGATTACAAATATTTGACCACCAGTTAAGATAAGACTGCTAAATCAATAGTTGATATTGTTTATAGCAATCTTTTGCAATTTTTTCTTAAGGAAATAACACATTTAAAAAATTCATCTCGTGTTCAGACGGGACACGAAATGAATTTTTTATGTGTGTTATTTACTCAAGCATAAATTGCAAAAGATTGTTATAAAAATATCAACTCTAGATAGATAATACTTTCATTTGCATCAAAGGACACACATGCATACTTTTTAAAATGATGAAAAAATTGTGTAGGTACAGTAAATCCTGTCCCTGTAAAACGCCCTGTTGGTGTAGTGGTTTAAGTACCGGGCCGTGATCTCGGGGTCCTGTGTTCGATTCTCGGGTCGAGCAAAAAGTATATTGCGAATTCTTCGAACATAGCTCGGATTTGTGATCACCAATCCGCATTTGGCAAGCGTGGTGATTAAGCCTGATCCCATCATAGTAGCGATAACTTGATTTCTATGATTCTATTCTATTGTACTTTAATAAGCATACAATAGGTAATTTACTTAATTTTATTTAATGATTTTGAATAATTAATTCAGTAGTAATATTAATTAAATTTTGAATGAATGAATAGTGTAAGATGAGCTAATTGAAATAATAATAAGTCACCATAACAATAGATTTCAATGTCAATAGAATATATTGTGTACGTACGTGGCTGATTGGCCGCCGTAGAAATCGGAACATTATTATACAAATTATCCAATTCCAACAAAGATCAATAAATAATATTGATTTAAACGTAGTTTACCAGAACATGAAAATCTCGGAAGTTGATAGTGCTAGGTTCTTGGGCTTATTCATAGACAAGCAATTAAACTGGAAAGCACACATCGAGTTTCTCAGTAAGAAGGCGAGTAGCTCCGCCTATGCTCTTTATAAGTTGGCTCCAATAATGAATACCGATTCCTTGCTTCTGGCTTATCATGGCATAGTCGCGTCAAACTTGAGATACGGCATTATTTTCTGGGGGAACTCTACAGATAAAGATTTTGTATTTAAAGTGCAAAAACGCTGCCTAAGAGCAATGTTCGGATTGCAACCAACGGATAGTTGTAAACCTTATTTTAAAAAATACAGAATTCTCACACTCCCGTCTATGCACATTCTGGAAACCGTGATATTTGTAAAAGCCAACCCATCATTGTTTCTGCGTTTTGCAGATTTCAGTAATCGAAGCCGGCGTGATGAGAGTAGATGTCGCATGCCTCCCACAAAAACGGCTCTAATGAGTAAAAGTATTTTGTGTATGGCTCCAAGAATTTACAATAAGATCCCATTGACCCTTAGACAATTAGATTGCAATGAGTTTAAAACCAAAATTAAAAATTTATTACTGGAAACATGCTATTACAATTTGACGGATTTCTTAAATGACAATTTATAATTTACTAGCTTTTGCCCGCGACTTCGTCTGCGTTCACACAATATCTTTATAAATTATAGCCTATGTGTTATTCTGATCTATAAGCTACATTACTGTAAAGTTTCATTAAAATCCGTTTAGTAGTTTTTGCGTGAAAGAGGAACAAACATCCATCCAAACAAACTTTCGCCTTTATAATATTAGTAAGGATTTGTAACTGGCCTATTATTGATATTTTTAGTGTATTTATTATTATTGTATTTTTTTTTTTGTGAATACGATGTTAATTTTCTTAATTAAATGGACTAATAATATTGAATATATTTTGTACACCGTAATGGTACAACATGTTGATACTAAAATCTTTACCTTGACATCTGTATGTACACATGTTTGAGCAAATAAATTATCTTTATCTTTATCTTTATCTTTACCTATAGGTATAAAATTAAGATTAATCTTCGAAATTGTACGGTAAAACGAAATATCTCTTCCAAAGTTATCTACTAGCTACTCCAAATGTGACAAACTGTCAAACTCAGAACTGATCAACTGACCCAACTTTCTGAAATTACGTACCTTCCTCAATTTGGACATTCCCCCAGCCATGCCATTACGTTACTGGACAAGTTTTATTTGTATTTTATAATTATAAAGAAAGAAAAACATTCATTATTATAGACATCACAACACAGGGAAGGTTTTTTCCCGCTGTCCACCCCTTCTTGGTTGAAAGAGGGGGTGGACAGCGGGAATAAACTCACAGGGAATACCGCAGTTCTAAATACAAATTGGAACAAACGGAAAACAAAACCGAAAACAATTAAAATTCATATAAATAAAAACAAAAATATACATTCAATTATGTCCAGACAGTGCCAAATGAATATTGTGTTAAGACGTCTAGTATAAATGGCCCTCACTCAGCTTAAGTCACGGCCCAGACAAAGGCCATCAAGCTGATTTTCAGTGAGACCAGCTGAGTGAGTGCCACGGTACACTTGTCTAGTGTACCTAACGTATATGTGTGTAATATACTACTTATGTTTGTGTGTAAATATATCTACTAATTACTATATTGCTACACTCACAAACTGACAAAACTCATGTCTAAAATAGGACTAAACACATTACCAGGCCTAAACCTATTTGATATTCCACGCGAGAAAACCGCCATTATGTAATGGTATTACATTGTTACCTAATTACGAGTTCTGAAATTGGGTTTCACTATTAAAGTTGAATTAAACCTAAAAGCAATGCAAATTATATGGGTACAGTTTACATTATAAGTATTTGAAATATTAGTGGACCTTATTACACGGGTATAAATAACAATATTGCAGCATCCACTATTATTATTTTACTTTAGGTAGCATCTATCGCTTACTATCATGTGATGCATGTAATCGTCTGCCGCATATCACTTTAAAAAAATACCAGCCATTGTAACGTATTGATTTGTCAGATCAATGTATGTGATATCGTGAAATATTTATTTAATAAATATTATGTAGATTATGAAAAACTACGATTTTTTAACAAACAAACACATAACCAAATAAAAAAAGTACATATATACACTCAGAGGCGTCCAATTAACTTTAATGGTTACTTAAGAATAAAAATTGACACATGTCAATACGCATAAAGACTTCAGATAATTAAATAAATGAACATTGAGCCTAATTGACGTATTTGAGTGCGGCAGTAACTGCCCTTAGCGTATTTTTTTTATGGGATAGGGGCAGACGATTTTATTCTACTAAACCGGATCTATTTTAAACAATTTCGGGGTTACAATCTCTCGGCAAACACTTATACTATTTATTAAATAACCATGTTCAAATGTTGGTCCGTTTTTGTTCTCGAAAAATTTATTCAGTCTTTTCATTCAGCGGCTACTTTTGGCGGTAATCCAAAATTCGAGAGCAAAAGCAGACCAAACAGTTAACTATAAGTATTAAATAATATAAGTATTAAAGTGTTTGTTTGTATTGGTCTGGGTGTTTTCTATGTATTATAAGTATGTATTTACAAAAGAAAAGTATTATATGTATATATTTGTAATCCCACTGTTGATTCTGATATGCGTAACACAGGTGCTTGAGCTACCTATCTCAATCTCATCAATGTATGTGATGTTGTGAAATTATTATTATAATTATTATTAAATAAATAGTATAGCTGTTTGCCGAGAGATTGTGACCCCGAAATAGTTTAAAGTAGATCCGGTTTAGTGGCTAAAAATTAAAATCGATTGGCGTCGCTTGTGTGCCTTATCCGTCACCTCAAAGTCAAGTTATTAAACTAACGATGCTAAAACTTCGATACCAAAGATATAGTATCACCGTCACAATTGGCTGATTACCTCTCGAAAAGACACTCGAGACGCCCAGACTTGAAGACTCGACTAGAAAACGTGGAGATGAGAGTCGTTGAATCAGTCCTATTTGAAAATTTTAAAGCTCTTGTGGGGTGAAGTCTGGCCACGAAAACTTTTTAGAATCCGTTTGAAATTCAGTTTAGAAAATAATGGGTATATTCTTAAATCTTAGTAGGTATTACGAGAATCTTCGATAAAATTACTATTAGTTTAGTAGGTTCATAGTTGTAGTTTTAGGGTTCCGCGCTCGAGGAATGAAAGTGAAACCCTATTTTTACTATTTTTAACGTTTTTTTTAAATGACGTGACGGGTTTAATAATAGAGGTAAAATATTACACCGGTCTACAGATTTTACTGACCGCAGGTAAACCTGAAATCCAAATCAAAGCAATACGCTTGCACTTGCAAAGCGAGTTTAATTTGCGAAAAACTAAGAACAGCTTTCATTCCAATATCCAATAGAACGTCTATTAACTTGGCCCTCGACTTCGGCTGCCGTCACCTTTTGTTAATGTACCGCCAAAGGATTCTGAATTATGAAGATGGAGAGAAGTTTTCTCATTGTGGCTGACTTCCGCCGTTTGAGGCCAGGTCGTGGTTTCGCTGCTCGACTAATGGTTAAAGGACCCAACATAATTAATGAGTTGGATGATTGAACTCGATGGTCTTAAAGGATATTTTGAATTTTCCTGAATATAAATCAGCCATGTAGGTAATATGTTACTTATGTTTATTTTTTTTATTTTTTTTAAGCTAGAGGCGACAAACCTTTACCTACTTGTTTTGAAATTTCAAAATGGGAGAGCGTTTGAAATCTAGCATACAGGATCGAATTGTGTTTGTTCAGTGTCTGGGGGAGGTAGAATTAGGTCTTTACCTATGAAAGTGCAGTATTGTATGGCGATTTTCTTAGACGTTGTATTCGTTCAGGTTCATAATGTCCTTTTCCTGAAATGTCCCTCGTTTCAAAAGGTCCCTTTCCCGAAATGTCCCTTTTCCAAAATGTCCCTTTCCCGAAATGTCCTTTTCCCGAAATGTCCCTTTCCCGAAATGTCCCTTTCCCAAAATGTCCCTTTCCCGAAATGTCCCTTCCCTACAACAGATACAATAGTCAAATTAGAGACATTTAAAATATTAATGAAATAAAATAAACCTTATTGTCAATCATAGTTTAATAAAAAATAACAGAAATAATCACGTTGTTTTAATTTCAAACGATTTAACAAGAAACTCAAAATATCCAAACCAAAACGCACTTTTTTACCTATTACCACCCTCACCCTCATTACGTTTACAAAATTCAACACAATTGTCGAGCGAAGCTATGAGTACTTATTTTCGTATATAATTATTGTAACTGTGCTTGTTCTCGTCTTTGAATATTAGTAAAATTAATAAATGTTTTATG
The DNA here is from genome assembly GCA_019059595.1 of Marasmia exigua. Classification (NCBI taxonomy): domain Eukaryota; kingdom Metazoa; phylum Arthropoda; class Insecta; order Lepidoptera; family Crambidae; genus Marasmia; species Marasmia exigua. The sequence goes on along the minus strand of CM032469.1, from coordinate 3,707,942 downwards.
ATTTTACTACTAATAATAGTGTATTCGCAGCATAAACGAAACGCATTTGTCAGAGAAAAATATAGTACAAAATGTGGGTAGTTTTCAAAAGTTATGACTTCATTGTAAACAGTTAATTCTAGGAGACTATATTTGCATTCAGTATTCGGTTTCACATGGGTAAGATTTTCACTCATGTTTACACATTAGTTACATTTATAATTTTTAACGCAAAAAAAAACCGAACACTGAATGCAAATATAGTCTCCTAGAATTAACTGTTTACAATGAAGTCATAACTTTTGAAAACTACCCACATTTTGTACTATATTTTTCTCTGACAAATACGTTTCGTTTATGCTGCGAATACACTATTATTAGTAATAAAATCATAAAACATTTATTAATTTTACTAATATTCAAAGACGAGAACAAGCACAGTTACAATAATTATATACGAAAATAAGTACTCATAGCTTCGCTCGACAATTGTGTTGAATTTTGTAAACGTAATGAGGGTGAGGGTGGTAATAGGTAAAAAAGTGCGTTTTGGTTTGGATATTTTGAGTTTCTTGTTAAATCGTTTGAAATTAAAACAACGTGATTATTTCTGTTATTTTTTATTAAAATATGTTTGACAATAAGGTTTATTTTATTTCATTAATATTTTAAATGTCTCTAATTTGACTATTGTATCTGTTGTAGGGAAGGGACATTTCGGGAAAGGGACATTTTGGGAAAGGGACATTTTGGGAAAGGGACATTTCGGGAAAGGGACATTTCGGGAAAAGGTCATTTCGGGAAAAGGACATTTCGGGAAAGGGACATTTTGGAAAAGGGACATTTCGGGAAAGGGACCTTTTGAAACGAGGGACATTTCGGGAAAAGGACATATGAACCTGAACGGTTGTATTTTCTATACTTACTTTTTTTATTTGTAACGTAACTTGATGCTGCTACTTCTGTTTAGAATAGATTGGCAAAATTAAGGTTTAAATAAGATGCTTCATCGTGAGTAAGTATCACCGTACTTCTAAGTTTTTTGAAAAATAAAACATTGATTGATATTGATTGATTGACCTCATAATTAGCCGTATTTTAATGGACAACGTTTAAAAACGTGTGGTTTTTCAGAAAAAAAAATAAAAAACCGTCAATCCTGCCAAATAATAAGGGGTTATTTTCGAGATTTTTTTTTTTTCATCACAAATACAATAATATTTAATCTCTATTTAATATAAACCTCAAAATATAGCTTTAAATTAGAATGAAATTGTAGTTTGCTGACTTTTTATTATTAAAGGAGTTATATATTTTATTGTGTCTAGATATTATTAAAAGAGTTATAAATCTTGTTGTGTCTTGAAAAAAAACAGGAATTTCATAGGCAATGAAGTATGTATTTAAGTATTACTTGTGATTTCTCAGTTGTCCCTATTGTGAGAGGAAACATCCGTTCCATAGATGCGACGCTACTCCATTATACTCTAATATTTCGTAGCCACGTCTTTTTACCGACGGAAAATAAGTCACTAAAAAGGATGAAAAAAAATTTACGAAAAAAAAACCGCCTTCAAAAACCACGAACTAAAATATGTAAAATAGTATTTTTACACTTCAAATCAGGGTTTGAAGTGATAATTATCATTGATAATTATCTTTGATAATTATCAAGATAATTATCAAGATAAATATTGGTTGATAAATATCTTGATAAGTATAATCGAAAATATTTGCCATTTGTTATTCAGATACAGAAAACCCCCGTCCAGTTAACACAGTTGAGGTTGATGAAGATGATATTCCACTCATCAATTTATTTTAATTAAATAAGTACAAGTATTATCGTTGTAAAAGTATTATATAATTAGTTGATTAACTGCTCGTATTTTGGTTTGCAAGTTATTATACACGAAATTATAAAAATAAAAAAATAAAAGTTGACCTTGATTGTAAAATGTCTCTAATTTATTTTAATCACTTGATTCTAACGTAAAATATTGATATGTAATATCAGTTAAAAAAGGATTACTAGGCTTATATCTGTTTGATAATTATCGGATAAGTATCTGATAATTATCTTGATAATTATCTCGATAATTATCAAAGGACATATTTATCTTGATAATTTCAAACCGTGCTTCAAATATACTTCAAATATACTTCAAATAACATTTTTTAACAGTACACTCGAGAAAAGGTGTTACCGAAAGTCGTTGCCTAATCCCTGTTGAATAAATTGAATGAAGTATTACGAGATAGTATTGGGCGCTGACTAAAGTAGCACCTGCTCTCGAGTGTTAAAATATTATTTAACACTTTAGTTCGTGGTTTTTGCAGGCAAATTTATTTTGGTAGAATTTTCTTTTCATTCTTATTCTCCTTCTTCAAACGCTTTGCCTCCCCTCTAGTTTACCCTTATAATGAGTTAAAGCTGACGTGGTGAAAGGCTCCGAGCTCTGGACCCATGTCACTCACCCACTCATGGACAGATGAGGGAGAGTCCCAGGAGTTTTAGTCAGTATACCCTCGCCTTCTGCGGGGGATAGTCCGACATAACCCATCCGTTTACAGACGGATGGGTATGCGTAACGCATTTCTCCTGGGTCAACAAAAACAAAAAACCTGTACCTCTCATGGCGAAGTACGGGACCTAGGTATTCCATTTTCCTCATTTTGATGGCATAAAGTTATGGGTCATGAACATTGCAAAACTAGTAACAAGATAGTTAAAATAATTAGGTATGTGGTCCCTTCAGCAGTAAACAGGATAAATATGCTAAGTAACACCTCTCCGTAAACAGGAGGTAAATTTTATAATAAACAAACAACTCGTGTTCATATCCAACAAAATATTGGATATTACAACTAACGAAGATTATAAAATATTTCACAACCTCACATACACTGATCTAGTTACACTATGCATTGATATGACTCCGAGATAGGTATTAAAACCATTGATGCATATAGCTAAACATTTTGTTAGGTGAAATAGAAAAATAGCGTATTTAGTTAAGCTGATGCTCAAATCAACTCAGTAACTCCTAAAATTATAATCTGGAGTAAGAATTTTCCAAGACGTTTTTATACTTTTAAAACACAATTTTTTATAAGCTTTACCTAAGTCATAAGTGAAATTGTGTACAAACGAATAATGTCTAAATTATTACAAAAAGAGTAGTAAAATACTGCACTTGCATTGTATCGAGTGAGTGTATGTACATTCCAATTATGTAATTGGCATCAATAATTAATATTGATTGCTTCAATTGAGTCATAAAAGTCATCCACTGGAACAACATCTCAATGAGTACAAATAAAAATTGTAAAAGTACAGTTTTACAGTTTGTTAAGTTAATCATATTTTTTTATGAACTATTTAGGCCAACGCTTGACCATAATCGCATCTGATGAAAAGTGACGATGCGGTCTAGGATGGAACGCGTTCGCCTAGAAGATACCTGTTCACTCTTGCTTTAAAGGTGTCCAGATCGTAGTGGTCCGTAAAAACAGACCTTAACAAGGAGTTCCATTCCCTGGCTGTCTGCATTATAAATAATTCCCGGCTTCTGGACAAAAAAAGATCAGAAACAATTTACTAATAGAGGTGCATGCTTGATCTATCAGATCGTTCCCCAGTCTAGAATTGGAGACGAAAGTTCTTGATAAAGGTTTACAATACAAATACCTTAAATTTAAGAAGGGCTGTTTTTTGCGAATACCAATTAATTTAATGCTATCATATTAGATTGTGATCATAAATGAGCGATTTAAAACTTAAATTCGTGTCAAATACTTCAACTTACAATCAACAGTAAAAGCATATCATTGTCTTTATACAATACATACATTTTAATATATTTATCATCATTATTAATGTCTAAAGAATGTCCTATAATTATGCTCAACATATGATTTGAAGTATAAAGTGAAAACACAAACAATATAATAGAGGCTGATCCAGCCGTTGATCCTCAATACCTAATGAAGAAATATATCTGAACGGTTAAAAACCTAGCAGTACCAGAGCTTCATACACAACTACTTTGCATAGTCTTAGACGCGTCTATTATAACACATACACAGAACTATGCATGGCTTTAGACACATCTACTAAAATTAAGGTCACACTTACCTTTTAGGCAAAGTACGCTAAAAGCGAACAACGTAAGCAAAGTTTCTCTCACAAAAAGGAATAAACGTAACACCTATTTCCAACCACTTACGAACACAATAGTATCTCGAAACATTGCGGGTGTTAATAGATTTTACGGGAGAAATAAATCTTGAAAAACGGACTAACAGCAGAGCTTGCAGACGAAAGATTAGGCAGTCTCAGAGTCTTTGCTTCATAGAGCGATGGTAGGTCGATAAGAACGGGAAACGGGAAATTGTAGGTTCTAATCCAAGCATTTATTCATTCTATACGGGAATATGTAGGTTCGAATCCAAGCTTTCATTCATTCTATACTGGAATTTGTAGGTTAGAATCCAAGCGTTCATTCATTCTATATGGGAATTTGAAGGTTCGAATCCTCTGAATTTTTAAATCAATGTGCATGTTTCTACCTTTAGCTCGGCCGTGGTGGAAAACATCGTGAGAAAACTTGCACGTCTTAGATAGTTTTTGAAACGTTTGGTCTAGTTCCCCTGGCAAAGGGTTGCGAAAGTCAGACGGCAGTCACTTCAATGTTCTTACCTTATTACTAAAATCCTGGATCATTGTCTAAGCGTACGCCGGGCTACAAAGTGGCAACTTTGGAAGCAACAGGGAAACAACACGCTGAGATGAGGTGGAGAGTATTTAAGTCATACTTAATATGCCGGAGTGATAGCACGGCCTCACAGAGAACCGGCGTACCGGAGGCCCAATCCGTGAGAAAGGTTGGCAGGGCAGCGCACTTGTGACTCCACTGGTGTCGCGGGTGTCCATGGGCGGTGGCAATTGCTTGCCATCACGAGATCCGTCTGATCGTCTGCCACGTATTACATAAAAAAAACTTATATTATATAACCTTGAACTTGCATCATAGCTGATTTACGAGTATCAGATAAAAATGATTCTGTATTTTAAAATGACTTTTGTTGATTTCCAACTGTATTTTAAGTTAAGTAACCAAGGTAAAGATATTTACAAGACTTTCATCAGGTCCATATTGGAATATGGTTTCCAAGTGTGGAACTCTTACTTCATAAAAGACATTGAGTTTCTGGAAAAGGTTCAAAGAAAGGTCACCAAAATTCCAAGACGACTTAAGGATCTTGATTATGAAGAAAGGTTGTGGATGTTAGGCTTGTCTACCTTGAGGGACCGAAAAGTGCGAGGGGACATGATCGAAATGTACAAGATTTTAGCAGACCATTATGACGTGCAGAACTTTGACAACATGCTCACCCAAAACAAAAATCCACACCTGCCTCGCGTGTGGATTTTTGTTTCGGATGCACAGCCTTAAGCTGGCAAAAACGAGGTGTTAGTCCGTGTCAACAAAAGTTAAAAGATTTACCTTCTGTGCACTTTTATACATTCTCTCCGCGCAATGGTTTAATAGAAATGTTCAGTATGTGGTATATAGTGGAATGTGGTAATTTATTTTTTAGAGTAATGAAAAATGTCAACATCAGAGAACCACTTGTTATATTATGTCCGCTAAAGGGTTGATGATGCGAGACGTCAATATGTTCAGACATTAAGCAATTTAATGCACAGACCTTCGTCAGTTTTCCTAATACTCGCCCCTAGGCATCATCACCATAATAAACGCATCACCATTTTATCATGCCGCATTTTCAGTTGTAACTAAAGCGTCTGTTTCATCGCCTTTCGTTCTGTACCTATATGATCTATTTTTTCCACATTTTTTTGATATTTTAATTTATTTACATAATTGACATTAAAGTTTTGGTTCCGTTGTCATCATGGCTTTGGCTAAATTCATTATTTTTTATTTGTAATATCTATGTTTCTACCGTTAGTTCTTCTGTGTTCAGTATGTTAGGTTTTCTTTATGTAAATAAATAAATGATTCACCTGTATTTCTTCTATCATTTTGTCATCATCATCATCATCAGCCTATCGCAGTCCACTGCTGGACGTAGGCCTCTCCAATTGTTCGCCTCTGTGATCTATCCATGGCTTCTCGCATCCAGCTCTTGCCAGCCATCCTGCGCAGATCGTCCCCCCACCTAGCCAGAGGGCACCCTACATTACGTTTGCCAAGACGCGGTCTCCACTCCAGAACTCGTTTACCCCATCGGTTGTCGGTTCTGCGGCTAATATGGCCAGCCCACTGCCACTTAAGCTTGCTAATCCGGTGAGCAATGTCGATAACTTTGGTTCTCTGCCGGATCACCTCATTTCGGATTCGATCTCGGAGAGAGACGCCGAGCATTGCTCGTTCCATAGCCCGCTGAGCGACCTTTAACTTGTGGACCAGCCGTACCGTAAGTGTCCACGTTTCGGCTCCGTATGTCATGACGGGTAGGACGCACTGATTGAAGACTTTCGTCTTTAGGCACTGTGGTATCGACGATACGAAGACACGACGCAGTTTTCCAAATGCTGCCCAACCTAACTGGATTCTCCTATTCACCTCATCCTCGAGGTTGTTTTTACCCAATTGCAAAGTCTGTCCGAGGTACTACGTATTTTTGAACAACTTCGAGGACGGCTATCATTTTGTAGTTTGATTCTATCACTATTTGTCACTTCACGATATCAATCCATACAATTTAGTAGAACTATAAACTGGTACAGTGAATAATTTAATAAGCCATGCTATATTAATTCCTAATAAATTGATGGGGTTTGAACATATTAAATTATGTTGATAAGGTTTGGGTTAGTTTCGATCCAAAGACGTAATGCATAGTGTGACTTATATATACTAAGATAGAGGCATCAGTCGGCTAGCCAGTTCTAGCGCCATCTAGAGGAAAACGACCAATACCCAACGACTATGTAGAACGGCCACCTTCGGATCAGAAATCATTCAATACCCAGTACTTTATGGATCACAAGATTATATCCCGCACTTTTTTAAAATTATTAATGTGCAGCTGGAGGTTATTGTTTTGGAAACATGCTTTACTATTGTGATGTAAAAATGTATAGTGACATCTACCGAAACAACGCCGAATAACCTGCTAGATTGCTTTTTAAATTGTTCGTAGGTCGAAACACTACGTCACGAAAGACGTTTTTATAACTATAAATATAAACAACATTGTCAGTAAAATATGAATAAGACTGCAGACGTCACGGGAGCGAAACACTTATGCGAAAGTTGTTAAACATTTAGGAGTCTTCTAAAGGAGAAGATAAATACTAACATGGAAATCCTTGGCGTGGTTTGTTTTTCCAGACCATTATAGTCTGAACGTCTATAAGGCAAGAGTGAACAGGCATCTTCTAGGCAAAACCTGAACATTCTAGAGCTCATCGAGTAATCCTTCCATCAAGTAATCACTTGATGGAATTGATTATCGCTTCTAGCATAATAAAAGTGCGACGTGGTCAAAGCACATAAGTTTCCCGATAAAATTTCGGGTCGGGACATTTGAAACGTTGTCTTGGTTCAAAGTATGTTGGGAGATGCCTTTAGCCGTCGTCATCTTGGTATCTACTTGAATGATGTGTAGCTCCGCTTCGGCACGAATAGGTCGACGGGACTGATACCATGGGCTGTGCCACGGCCTCACTAAAAACCGGCGTGAAGCAGCGTCTGTGTTGTGTTGCGCTGCCTGAGTGAGGGTACCAGAGGCCTAATCCGAGGAAAGGGAGGTTTGAAGGTTGGCAGCATTTGTATCTCCACTGGTGTTGTGAGTTTCTATGGGCGGCGGCAATCGCTAACCATCATGTGATATGTCTGCTTGTCGGCCACCGATCACCTAAAACAATATTATAGTAAAATGCCTTTAGTTTGAGACTGGTCACTCGTTGTGCTTTGTCATCATCATCACCATTACGTATTGTCCCGGTTTCGATCCAAGCTGTCGCTTTAGAACCCGAAGTCTGCTTTCTTGCTGCATCATTTCCATTTCTTACGGTCTTAGCATTCATAGTAGTCAGTTAATATGGCAAGCATGTTATCCCTTGTGACGTCAAGCCACACCTTTTTGCCTTTTTGGCGACCTCTGTGTGCTTTTTACGGCGCATTCATTTAATTTTATTGTCGGCCATTTTGGATGTATGTTTAACATGGAGTGATGGTAGCTCAGTGGATAAAAAAGCGCCTTCTATTCCGAGTTCGAGGAACGAATCCGAGCATGCACAGAAGTGTATTGATTTTTCAAATCTATGTGCGCATTTCTAGTATCAGCTCTGCGGTCAGGAAAAACATTGTGATGAAACCGGCACGTTTCAATTAGTTTCTGAAATGTGTAATCATGATTCAGTTGGTCTGATTCCCCTGTGAAATGGGTTGCGAAGGTCAGACGGCTATCGCTTCATTGTACCTGATTAGCAGACTCTCCAAATCCTGAATCATGGTCTAAGCGTACCCCGGGCTGCTGTAGTTTTGGACGCAACCGGGAACTACATGCTAAAATGAGGTTGAACTTAAGGAACCACGTAAAGCAATATGCCATTTGATTTAGTCTGTCCAAAATCAAACGATCGTTCCATAACATCATTCCATTTTCCTCGAACGTATTATCATAATAAAATTAATCAAATCATACAGAATACGGAGAAAAGCTTTCAACAAATATAACAAAATTGCCTAAAGAAAATACTTGCACACGCCAAAATTTTCAACCTTATCCCCAAATGAATAAGGTTTAGAATTGAAATGCGCACCCATCTTGCAAAAACCCCTCACGCACAATGGAATAGAAATGAAATTTCATCAACATATCGCGACTTGCCCAGAACAACTGACCCAAAAACAAAGGGGACACCCCCAAGGGTGGATGAAGACCACAGGGGGCGCTCCAGGGTTGCCACTTATACATATATATTCTCAATACTGTATCGATGCTTCATTTCGACCAGGGTCATTTCACTAAGTACTTTTTTCTTAGTAAATACTATGGGAAACATAGTTCAGCGGCTATCGTTAGATGGGGCTTGTAAAGAGTAAGTTAGTAAGTAAACAACCACATACAAGAATTACAGGGATCGGACACATAAGATTAAATAGATATTGCACAGTGATATATAGGAAAGAAATAGTCAAACAAGAACAAATAAAATAAGTTAATACTATACTGGTGACCAAAGGAAAAAAAGCAGATGTAGTTTTAAAAACAATCTAGCAGATGGTTCGGCGTAGTTTCGACAGATGTCACTTTGCATTTTTACATCGCGCCAGTAAAGTGTGTTTCTGAAACAATGACCTCAATCCACTTGCCCACATTAGTACGGGAAATAAACCAGAAGGTGGTCGTTTTACATAGCCGTTGAGTAGTGGTCGATTTTCTAGACGGCTAGATGGCGCCAGCACTAGCTAGCCGACTGACTATGTCTCTTTATGATTTCGACATTGGTTTAGCTATGCTATATTCAAGCGGAAACGTAACAGCGCTAATATAGTTTAAGGGCCACTTTAACTTGGTTTGCCTCACTATGTTTCGGGACATTAGTTTCAAATCATACCAATAGATGGCGCTTGGCGTTAATTACATCGCGTGCATGTTTTTAGCTTTACCTAAAGCATTGTCGTGGTCTTTAGAATGTACCTCTTTAAAAATAGTTAAGAAGATTATGATGTACCTATGTCATACTTAAATGTGGCATATCATTGTTAAAATCGTAGAAACGAATACCGGTTCCCTGCGAATTTTCCCTTGCGTAATGGATTTTATACGTACGCACGGATTTTTATAGTGTTTCTAGTAAATCCTAAAAAAAATGGAGATAAAAAGCACATGTCGCTAAATCGAGGTTTATAAACACATTGGAGCACCGACCATTAATATTTTTATTTTTCCTTTTTTTTGTAAAAATTGTAATGCGTTTAACAAAATACATCTATTTACCAAGTTTCAATAGTATAGTTTTTTTTTATAGAAAGGCCAATCAGGATGACCTCACTCCGCCTGATGGTAAGCGGCCGTGAAATCTAAATATGAGGTTGACAGGCACAAAAGAACTAACAAAGTACCTATTGTGTCTGCCATCCTCACCCTAATGGCCTGCTGAGTTCTTATAGTTTCGAAAAAAAGTGGCTGTGACATACGGACGGACGGACAGATAGACAGACATGACGAATCTATAAGGGTTTCGTTTTTTGCCATTTGCCTCATCGTCATCGTCAGCCCATTTAAGTCCCCACTGCTGGGGCACGGGCCTCCCTCAATCACATGAGGGGTAGTTTCCATACTCACCACGCTTGGCAGACGGGTTGGCGAGGGTTTTGATATAAGTGCAGAGTTTTCCTTCTCTGGATGCTGATGATCATGCCAGCAGCTTTACCTTAGTCGCCTTTTACGACACCTCGGTAAGAGTGAGGGTGGCCTATTCTACTCTGCCGGGGACCACACGGCCATTTGCCTACGGAACCCTAAAAAAGCGTGGTGAAAGCATACTTTACTACCAACCCTACAATGCGACCAGAATGCGACAGCTTCATTTAGTCGACAATTATGTATGTATGTCCTCGAGGCTATCGAACTAATATGATTGGGCGTCTTGTGTGTGCCCTGAACACATGTAAACACTAATTTAATTAGCAAGGTGTGAATAGTGTGTGTTGCGTAGTTGGCGTTAATTGTATATAATTGCCAAAAGTAGTAAAAAAAAATGAAATCGAATAAAAAATATACTCACAATGCTTTGTATTGTATTGTTAGCCTCTGACTCGGTTACGGTTAGGTTTTTTTTTACGTTATAGCGGAAAAACGAGCAGACGGCTCACCTGATGGTAAGTGATTGATTACCGCCGCCCATGGACATCTGGGACACACGGAGCGTCACAGATGCGTTGCCGGCTCTTAAGGGAATAAGCTCTTTTCTTGAAGTTCACCAGGTCAGATCTGTTCGAAAACACCATCGTTGGTAGCTGATTCCATAGTTCTACTACGCTCGATAGGAAGTGGCGCGAGAAGCGCACTGTGATGGAATAAAATCCAATCCAAGTGAATCTTAAATATAGTAGTAATAATGTTATATTTTTGAGAAACTATCCGAGGCATGCCTCATTTTCACCGCCGAGCTAATGATAGAATTATGCACTCATATTTGAAAAGTATATAGGTGCACACCCGGATTTAACCACAACCTCCCGTATCGAGGGCACGTTTTAATTACTCTAGCTAAATAGCTAAGGTTTCTTAAATTCTTCTTAAAAACCGCATCTAAATCCGTTGCGTGATTTTAAATATCTACAACCTGTGCGCATAAAGAATGGGATCAGAAATGGCGACGCATCTATTCACTTCTCGCTCGCACACTATTTGCGTCTATACTCGCACTCGTGGGTGTGCGAGCGAGAAGTGAATAGATGCGCCGCCGTTTCTGATCCCATTTATACTGTCACTGTAATCATAATTTGTATAAGAATGAATATTGTAATTACCATATTATTTGAAAAGAGCAACTACTGAGTTTCTTGCTGATTCTTCTCGGTAGAAAATTGAAATTGCGAATCAGCGGTAGATTACATAATATTTGATATTCATAAATGTTCTGTATGGACTTAAATTAAATAAAGACATTTTTGATTTTTGATTTTGATTTTATCCGCACAGGTTGTAATATAGGGACGGACAGCAAAAGGGACCTTATTTTATACTAAGTGATACTGTGGTGTTATAATCAAACGCGTTGTTGTCTGTACCTACTGTAAATGGTGATGACACGTCCCTTCATGTGAGTGCTCAATTAATTTCAGCTGTTTCAGCTTGGCGTTGATGAATCGGCCGTTCAGTCAATTAGGTTGTTACAAGACATTTTAACGGGTGTTAATTTTGAATTTAACTTTATTTCGTTCGTTTCGTTATAATAAATTAGCTTTCGCCAACGGCGTTGCCGATATAGTATTCATTTTTATTCATCCGACAGGAACCGGTATAAAAGTATCCCATGCCCTATCCCTGGTTCTAATCTATCTCTCCACTAATTTTCATCCAAATCGGTCCATCCATTCTCGAGTTATAAGTAGGGTAACTAACGTGAGTTTCTTTTTAAGATAAGTAAAATTGTGTATGAGACCGCACATAACTCGGTGTTTCAATACTCGCGAATACTATTAAGGTGACGGGTAGGGCACACTAGCGACGCAAATCGATTTTAATTTTTTGCTACTAAACCGGATCTATTTTAAACAATTTCGGGGTTACAACCTTTCGGCAAACACTTATAATATTTATTAAATCATCATCATCATCATCATCAGCCCATTGAAGTCCCCACTGCTGGGGCACGGGCCTCCCTCAATCACATGAGGGGTAATTGCCATACTCACCACGCTTGGCAGACGGGTTGGCGAGGGTTTTGATATAAATGCAGAGTTTTCCTTCTCTGGGTGCTGATGATCATGCCAGCAGCTTTACCTTAGTCGCCTTTTACGACACCTCAGTAAGAGTGAAGGTAGCCTATTCTACTCTGCCGGGGACCACACGGCACATTTATTAAATAACCATGCATAAATGTTGGTTCGTTATTTTTTTAAATTTGATTACCGCCAAAAGCGGTCACTTTTAGCGTGAATCAATTTTTTCCGTACAAAAACTGACCCACCCGTCACCTTAAGTGCGACCAAGTAACCACTGAGACAGGGTAAATAACTAATGCCACAGAATAAATATATAACTAATAAGTTGTTTTTTAGTTACTTTTTTGGTCTGGTTCCCCTATGTAGGTAAGGGTTACGAAGGTCCGACAGTAGGCGTTTCATTGTACTCACCAGACTTTCTGAATCCTGGATCATGGTCCAAGCATACCCTGGGCTCCGAAGAACTTCAATGCCAACATGAAAATTCATCACCGAGGCAGTCCATTTTACTCCTACAACAAAATTGTCACCGATTTCGGTCATGTAGAATCACCTTAAAATTTTCATTTTTTTTTATGCTAGAAGCGGACAAACGAGCAAGCGAGTCACCTGATGGAAAGTAACCATCGCCGCCCATGAACATCCGCGAAATCAGAGAGATCGCTAATGTGTTATTCCAATTATTTTTAGCTTGTTCCAAAGAAATCTACCGAACCTTACGCTCGATTGTAGAAATAAGTCTGAAAAGATCTTATATTTTATTACCTTATAAAACTAGATAAATCCCCCATGTCTGTGTCTCAGAAATATGTAGATGTTTTTTCATCCGCCTTTCTTTGAATTATTGATGTTTTTATGAGGACGTATTTGTAAGGTCTATTGAATATTATTTTTGTCGCTAGATCTATCACTGATATTGGACTGTTAGGATCATACGTTTCTTTGCCTTGTTATTTTTAGGACCTTTGGAGTCATGGAATCGTGAAGATGAATAAAAGAAAGGATAGGGATTATCTTTTGAGAGGAACGATATCGTGGGCTTGTTTCATGAAAGTTTAGGAATATAAGGTCTTACCTATACATAGATACGGTACAGAGAATAAAAAGGTTCTTTACCGTAAGGTTACTTTTCGCTCACGGCAACAATCAGTTATACCAAAATATCGTTTAAAAAGAATCTGCCAACCTTCTTTAATTTTTTTTACATCAAAAGGAATCAATGTTGCTACAAGCAAATCTGGACTTTCTGATTTAACAGTTAAGCATAATTTTCTGTGCAACAGCTATTACTCTGACAAATTTACGAATGGTAATAAGTGCTTATGGCATATCAAACGAATCAATTTGAAAACTGAGGAACCTTTACGTTATTTGACTGTACACTTGCCTGCAATGCTGTTTAAACATCTCAATTCTTAAGGCGGTACGTGACTGTACATATTGTTAATAATGATTATAAATGTCGAGAATAGCGTCAGAGCTTATTGGTAAACCAAAACGATGAAACAATTGCGCAATGTAGATAAAATCCCTAAATTGCTAAAGGCCTCCTCATCTCCTAATTTCAGCGTGTAATTCCCGGTTGCGTCCAAAGATGTCGTTTTGGAGCCCGGAGCTCTTACACCATGATTCAGGATTTGGCGAGTCTGCCGTCTGACCTTCGCACTCTTATCTGGTGAACCAAATAAACTAAATCATTGTTATTCATTTCAGAAACTATCCGAAACCTGCAATTTATCTCACCATGTTTTCCCTCACTGCCAATGTAATGGTAGAAATACACATATATATTTGATAAATAAATCGAGATGTCAATGCTCGGATTCTAACCAACCATGGAATTCGTGTTCTTATCCACTGAGCTACCATCGCTCGCTCACCCGAAATTCCTGATGTAATATGTAGGTTTATTCTTCAGACTTTTTAAAGTATCTAAACAGGATGTACCTGTGGACATTTAAATCCCTTTAACCACGTGTTTTACCAACCATTCTGAACAACATTTGTTCTACGACTTTTCGAAATTAGTCGATTTTTTTCGATTCCCCATACAAAATGACGAATTCTAAGAAGATACACTCTGTATGTTTAATGAAAGCACTTTATGTGAATGGAAATTGTATAGGGACCTCTGTACTGCTATGTCAGTCGGTGAATATAGTCATCAAATATCCTATGTTTATGATGAACCACCTCAACTCAAGGTCTATGCTGAGCGATTTTTCAAGATGATTTCACTCGGCCTGACTGCTAAAGAGCCAAATGAGTTTGTTTTTTATTTCATTTTTATAACAAAAACACAACACATACGTCAACGTACCTATATATTTTTATTATTAAAAACATTTTTGTGCCTTTGTTTATATTGTTTCTGTGAATAAAGGTTTTTTTTTGTTTCTTTGAATACTCGTAATACACAAAAAGTGACCCACCAAAGCAACTCCTATGAATTAACCAATCACATAATTTCTTCTATTTTATATTTGAAAAAATACTTCCATATTCCTTGTCCCGATAAATAATTCAACAGGAGACCGGGATGGGACACCTTCCCGGGTAGATATTCTTCAAATCCGGAGCGGGTAAAATTATTGTCTTCACACATAAAATTTGTGTATTTTATGCAAATTTTTCTTTGCCATGTCCGCTTTATTCAAGAAAAACTTGGTAAAAGGACAGAAGAACTGTTAACAAAAGGTCTCGAATTGTGAGATACTGGCGTTAGAATATACACGAGATTTTCATTATGTATATTTTGTTTTGTATATTTGTTTCTTGTGTACAAAACTTTGATACAATATGATAATTTTTAAAAGAAAAATCTTCTTTATCGTAAGTTTGAAACAAAGCATGCGTTTATGGATTTTCCAATCTATAATGTTTGTCTTCATCATCTTAGAGTTTTGTCCCGGTTGCGTCCCAAGCCGTCGCTTCGGAGCCCGGGGTCCGCTTTCGTACTTCGACTGCGCAGTGGTTAGTGGGTCGCACTTGGCACGGTCTTGTGCATCCCTAGTGGTCAATTTATCTATCTGCTAAAAGTCCTTCGGGGGCAGGTGTACCACCCAGGCGTGCTGCAGAGCATGGCGCTTTGCGTGCCGGACAGGTACGTCTGGCGCCGGCGGCGGCCGCCTCTATTCGCAGTCCCGCACGCACGGACCAATATATTAAAGGAAGCGCCACTAACACGAGCATTGCGCACATTTAACGGGGTCGCTGAGATAGTCGACGTGTTTAGCTGCTCTTTGACTGAATTTACAAAGGCTAAGTTTCGCCTTTTCAGTTTGCCCATAAGTCCTAAATGTTTACTATAGATTTGACTACTTTTATAAATACTATAATATTATCGACGGTTGAGAGGCCTAGGCAGACCCATAAAAAGATGGCGGGACGATTTAAACCACCAATGTCAGGATTGAAAAGCGCTGGCCTCAAATAGAGACCAACGAAGGAGTTTGGGAGAGCCCTTTGTCTAGCAGTGGGACAGTTTAAGCTAACAAAAACAAAAAAACAAAAAATAAATTGATCGAAGGTTTTTTGGGGATCAAAATATTCTACCTAATAACATTCAGTAACTTAAAATTGCACGTTTAACTTTTAACAATCTGAAGACGTGTTTTCTCCATAATGACCCTCAGAAAATTCCCCCTAATAAAATACGCTTATTATACCCAAACTCGAGTAAAGCGCAATTTATTTCCACAGCCAAAGTTCCATTATTGCTGGAACACGATATATTAGCAGGTGCCAAAAAGTTCCAGTCGTAGATTGCAATTTAAACGAACTTTTCATATTAATTGATTTCATTTGGGATCCAGAGAACTTCGGAGTTGTATGGAGTTTTAGGAGCAATTTAAATTGGAACTTTATTTCTTATTTGGCGTTGATTGTCTTTAAAATACAGGTTGGTCCATTTTCTGTGGCCTAAAATTTTCTATTAGATGCCTCAGAACTAGGCGTATCTGAAACATCCCATGTATTTACCGCGATTTTTTTTGTAGTAATAATTTGTTACTTATGCTTGTTCTCAATTGTATTTTTGTGATACATCTCGCTCACGGAAATCCAAAAAAAATATTAGTCAGTAATAGTAATACAGTAGTCGTCAGTAAATCTTCATACTACTTACATGAAATGTTTTTTTCTCGATAACTACAAAATAATCGCGGAACACCCCATGTATTATCTGCGATTTTTGTCTCCCTTGATTTGACATTTCAGATGAGAGTCATTGTGAGATATCTAAAAACAATTTTTGCTCCACTGAAAATGGGCCGCTGTTTAAGGCCCGTCTGATTCTCACGTGCTTTGTGTCTCCTTTGTTTGGGTCAGACTATATTTTTTATGTGATAGGTGGCAGACAGATCATCTGATGGTAGGCGATTGCCGCAGCCCATGGCCATCCGCGACACCAGTGGAGTCACAAGTGCGCTGCCAACCTTTAAACTCCCCTTTCCCCTCGGATTGGGTCTACGGTACTCTCACTTACGCAGCGGAACACAGCACAGTGCTGCTTCACGCCGGTATTGAGTTAGAGAAAACCCCGACTGCACCAACAGAAATATTTCTTAATGCGGCAGATGTTTGTGTCGACGCTTAATTGTATTTGTTAGAAGTTAATAGCAACATACTTTTTATTATAGTAAGCAACTCCAATAAAAAAGCACCAATCGTCACCAAAATAAAAAAGCTCCCTTAGTGAGTAAATCGATTTTTCATTACCATATAAAAATCAACGACTCGACAAAAGAATACGACATGCCGTTAGAGTGGCCAAGAGGTTATATATATCTCCACTTATTTTTCTTTTAATAGAAAAGTAAAATAGGAAAGGAGTTTAGTTTTAGGAAAAGAGAGAGAGAAAACTTTAATAGAAAAAGAGGAGATTTTTTCACTCCGCTAGCTCAGCGACCCGAACCGAGTGTTGGCCTCCGAAACAAGAGATCGCCACTTTGGTTCATGCCCGTCAATTACCTGTCATTGGCACATTTAGCCGATGGAAAAAATACACAATAGAGACAATTTAATTAATATTCTCATTAATTGTTACAGAATGCGGGAGTACGTGGAAGAAAACGAGAAGAATGATCCACTCATACACGCTCCAGACAAGAAAAACAACCCTTGGGCTGAAAAAGGAAAATGCATTATCATGTAATCGTAAACTATGTAAAAAATAATATCACCAAATTCTAAAACATGATTTCTGTTTAGACGACTTTGGGTGAAAACGAAGATGTCTGGTCTGTAATATCATCTATGATACTCTCGGTATTGCTCAAGACGGACAGTAAGTTTAGAAGAATATGAAGGAATAACAGAAGAAGTTTTGGACACGCTATATAAAGGAAACGAAACTGCCAGACAATATAAAGAACATAGAAACGTAGAACGTTCACCAGTCATCAAGATGTAGTAAGGCCAAAACTTCAATTTGATTTTAGTTCATTGTAATATTTAGTTCTTCTGTTCCCAGATCTAGTCCTTATAATTCAGTAACTTGTAAAGAATGTACATTTTGACTGTGCGAGACGCAAGGGTGTACTTATGAATGTTTTGTTAAAAGGTTAAAATGACTGTAAATACGTTAAATTTTGTATTTCTAGTAATAGAATGTTCGGACACGAATCTATCGGTAGAAGTAAACCGGGAAAGTAAATAGCGAGCGGTAAATTGTAATGAACAATGTAAATTAATCTTATTTGAACAACGTATGTTAAAAACCGATTCAAAATTAAAATTCTTATGATAAGTTGACTTGAGACTGCTAAGACAATTGTCGAAAAATCTTCATCGTTTTTTTTATTTTAAACTTAAGGAAAAGTTACAAAATGTAACAAGAGAACCCAGACAGTTCCATACAAAGCAAAGCAACTTCCTCTTCCATTTTTGTATGGAGTTGATGTGGATTCTGTCCTGGACCAATCGAAACATGCTAAATATAATTATGCTACTTCTATTGGTCCGGTGCAATAAGTATATTTATGTTAGTTATCTATTTTAGACAAAAAAGCTCTAGATCAGCTTTGCCATCGATGTTAGAGATATAAAACTCTAAATTAAACGTGAAGATTCTTCGAGCTCAAGAATCAGCATGTTTAAACGATTATATAATTAAACTATAGGGTTAAATCGCGATCACAACTTAACAACTATTTGCTGAGTCACGGAATGCGAGACAAGTATAAATTGAAAATATTGGCAATAAAAGGAGAGTAGGTAATTAAAGTGATGGTGTTAAAATAGTTCAGAGAACGTAAATTTAAGGTAACTTGAAAGAATAAATTGTGAAATAACATAATCTTGTTCGAAACCAAAGTAATTGTTAAGTGGTTTAGGATACTTTTTTATGAACACAGGTACATTCCGCAGTGCCATTATCTAGTAATGCTTCTATAAAATATCTCTTAGCGATCTTCTATAATCCAGTTTTATCGTATTTATATTCCTATGCCTCGTAAACCCTTCTCTATCGTTTATTTCT
Organism: Marasmia exigua; assembly: GCA_019059595.1. Taxonomy (NCBI): domain Eukaryota; kingdom Metazoa; phylum Arthropoda; class Insecta; order Lepidoptera; family Crambidae; genus Marasmia; species Marasmia exigua. The sequence goes on along the minus strand of CM032469.1, from coordinate 3,689,042 downwards.
GCGTTACTATATTTAAAGACACTTGTACTATAATTTAGTATCCCATCACCCGGCATTAAACATTATAAGTAATTAAAATCAACTATCAAGATTAAATCTAGCACTTGATTAGCTTAGTATAATTCAAAATTAAATTGAAAAATTTACCTAAGTCATTCAAAGTTTACTTATTAAAGCAAACTATTGTAGTTTCCAAATAAACTTCTTCTAAATTATATCTAAGAATTCTTGGATTGGATTCCTAAAACTTGTCTCTGTTGAAACGAATTCTTTGAAGATATTAAAATTTCAAAGGGTTCAACTCAACGTCGAAAAGTTTCAGAAATCGAAACCTGAGTAGCGCTATTAATCTAACATTCCATTTAAAAGGATTGCCTTTAATCCTAATTTTGATTAAAATAGTAAAAAATAAACTTACGCACTGTAGATAATTATAGATTAAAATAAAATCTAACTTAAACTTAAAAATTTCTAAAACTTTAAAAAAATTACCTTCCCCTTACCATATCTAGACTTGAAGTATGGAAAATCATTCTGGCTGTGATTACTTCCAATTTCTTTAGATGCTTCTCACGGGCGTTAGCGTCGTCTAGTCGTCTCCACTCATCGTCGACACGGATCATAAGCCACCCGACAGAAACTTCGCGCGAACTCATCCAACCGGGATCTCTTGCTTCCGCCATGCGATCATTTGCACCGCTCTAAACATAGTGAACTTATGTCAATTCCTTATACGTACTTTTCTAAGTTACATCTTCACTATTCACGCCATACGTATCTTTTATATCTACTATATTATAATTTTTCTCATCTCCACGATTCAGTTCCACATTATATATATCCTTTCTTAGCGATAAATAGACATAACTTAGGAATTTAGCAAATAATTCGTAGAGTTACTTATAAAATAAGAAACAAAAATCAAAGTTGTTTGTTAATCTATATGATAAAATTGCAATTCAGAGAATTAACCTTAGATGATAATAAAATGAGGAGTAATTGTTTATTAAAAGAAGTAGGAGATAAATTAGGGGATCCCGCGTATGGGACCCGTGCGATGGCAAAGCTTTTCTTCCAATTGCAAAACTTTTTAATTTTACTTTCCGGCAATTTTCTGGGCAGTTCTCTACCATCTTTTAATTTATTAAGTTTTTGTTTGTTTAAGTTATTCCGTTTTTATGCTAAGTTTGTGAAACCAAAGATTTTTATCGTTAAACGCGTATTGTCTGAAGTGAGCCCCGTGGGGACGACAAATGCAATGTTTTAACTAATACCTAGCGTTTTAGATAACAGGTTTACTCCACCCTCATGTTCTACAATAAGATAAGAATAAACTTAAACAGTAATTTTTAATGGATTAATCTGAAATTTAATAACTAGCTAAGGGTGATATTGGAAATGATTTTTTTAGAATCAACTAGGTTTAAGGTATCGTATGTTATTATAATTATGTAATCAGTAATCACTGAAATAAATGAAAATCTGTAAAATATTGTGTTTTAATATACCCTAGCATTGCAGGCCTCAAGTGGCAATGGGCAGGGCACATAGCGAGGAGAACAGACCAGAGATCCTCGAGTGGAGGCCACGTACAGGAAATCGCAGCCGTGGCAGGCCCCCCACAAGGTGGACCGACGATCTGGTGAAGATCGCGGGAATCCATTGGATGCGGGCGGCACAGGACCGATCTGTGTGGAGAACATTGGGGGAGGCCTATGTCCAGCAGTGGACGTTTAGTGGCTGAAATGATGATGATGATGATACCCTAGCAGAATCCGGAATTTTGGGAATTATTACCCAACATCCAAAAGTAGTTTTTTTATGTGATAGGTGGCAGACGAACAGGCGGATCACCTGATGGTAAGCTATTGCCGCCGCCCTTGGACAATGTTGTTTTCTGTGAGGCCGTGGTATCACAGAAATCCGATGGCGATTCAGATATAACTGTAGTCAACATTGAGGGAATTTGACGAAATTGTAGTAAACTAATGTGTGTTGCCTTATTACGCACTAGTGGCCCGCCTTCACTTCGTTTCGGGATATTAGTTCTACTTTATACCAATAGATGGCGATAGGAATCGATTACATCGCGCAACCGTTTCGTGTTTTCGGATTACCTATAAGTGTGGCCTTTATCTGTAGGATTTATTTCTTTATAAATAGTATAGATATAGATTAAAATCGAATAGTCTATAAAAATTTATGTTGACATTCACTTTTGCCTTGCTTAGAAGTGTCGAAACCGCGACGAAATTAGTCATGTATTTTGAACGTGCATACCACGCTCCGGCATGAATGGGCCGGCTCGACCGGAGTGATACCACGGCTCAACAGAAAACCGGCGTGAAGTAGCACTGTGCTTTGTTTCGCTGCGTGAGTGAGGGTACCGGAGGCTCAATCCGGGGTGGAGGGGAGTTTAAAGGTTGGTAGCGCACTTGTGACTCTTCTGGTGTTGCGGGTGTCCATGGCAATCGCTTACCATCAGGTGACCCGTCTGTTTTTCTGCCACCTATCACATTAAAAAAAATCATGTGTAACTTTGCGCAAGGACAATGGCAGGAACCGCTTAAAACCAACAAGAGATACAAAAATTCTAAAACAAACATCATTTCTCAACATTTGTGCATGGTTATTTAATAAATAAGTCTTTAGGCAGAGTAGAATTGGCAACCCTCACTCGTACCGAGGTGTCGGAAAAGGCGACTAAGATAAAGCTGCTGGCATGATCATCAGCACCCAGAGAAGGAAAACTCTGCATTTATATCAAAACCCTCGCCAACCCGTCTGCCAAGCGTGGTGAGTATGGCAATTACCCGTCATGTGATTGAGGGACGAACGTGCCCCAGCAGTGGGGACTTAAATGGGCTGACGATGATGATAAGTCTTTGCCGAGAGGTTGTAACCCCGAAATTATTTCAAATATGTATAAGTATGTATAAGAGATCCGGTTTAGTAGCTAAAAATTAAAATCGATTGGCGTTAGCGACGTCTGCCCTACCCATCAGGGTGAAGGGTACACCTACCCCACTAGCGACACCAATCGATTTTAATTATTAGCAACTAAACCGGATAACTTTTTAACAATTTCGAGACTACGATCTGTCGGAAAACACTCATACTATTTATTTAATACTTATACTTAACTTTTGAGTCTATTTTTGCACTCGAAATTTGGATTAACGCCATAAGTGGCCGTTTTTGGCGGAAAAACAGAGCCAAATATGTGAGTACACAATGTTGTTTCACATAATAAATATCGTGTTAATCCCCGTATTGATACATTATACTTATAATGCAACGCTAAAATCTAAAAAACTATTTAACAAACCGACACGGGGTACAAGATCTCTAACTTCCAAACTCCGGGTTGTCACTGAGAATTTCTTAACAGAAAAACTCAGGTACAAATTTTTGGCTTGACCCAGGGATCGAACCCGGGGCCCAAAGCGCAGCAGTCGCTTTATAGTCCGACGCCCTATCCACTGCGCCAACGAGGCATTAGAATACCTCAAACAAGACTAATATGAGCATTCATTTCTCCTACCATCAATAAGGATTTAGCCGTTTTCCCCCAATCCGACGGGATAAATGTATGAATCTCACTGAATCAGACTGGTATTGGCTTCGATTTATTACTGTCAACAGGGTTTCTTATATCCAATACACACGCTTGCTTTTGTTTGGCAACCCAACAAAAGTAAATAATAATAAATATTTCACAACATCACAGAGGGTGCATTTAGTAGTGGTCCTATCTCACATGACTGGCCGGAGGCCGCATTTAGTAGTGGTCCTATCTCATATGACTGGCCGGAGGGCGCATTTACTAGTGGTCCTATCTCATATGACTGGCTGGAGGGCGCATTTACTAGGGTCCTATCTCATATGACTGGCCAGAGGGCGCATTTAGTAGTGGTCCTATCTCATATGACTGGCCGTGGGGCGCATTTAGTAGTGGTCCTATCTCATATTACTGGCCGGAGGGCGGATTTAGTAGTGGTCCTATCTCATATGACTGGCCGGAGGGCGCATTTAGTAGTGGTCCTATCTCATATTACTGGCCGGAGGGCGGATTTAGTAGTGGTCCTATCTCATATGACTGGCCGGAGGGCGCATTTAGTAGTGGTCCTATATCATATGACTGGCCGGAGGGTGCATTTAGTAGTGGTCCTATCTCATATGACTGGCCGGAGGGCGCATTTACTAGTGGTCCTATCTCATATGACTGGCTGGAGGGCGCATTTAGTAGTGGTCCTATCTCATATGACTGGCCGGAGGGCACATTTGTTAGTGACCCTGCCTCATACACCAAAAGTTAATGAATATGTTTTATTTATTTATTTATACTTACTCCAAATGTCATTTATTTATTAGCCTATTTATAACTTTAATTAAGATGATTGACGAGTTATTAAATTAATTGATTTAAATAGTTAGCAACTAAACAGGTTATCTTTTTAATAATTTAGAAGCTGCAGCCTCTCGGAAAACACCCATACTATTTATTTAATACTTATACTTAACTTTTGGGTCTGCTTTTTTTACTCCAAATTTGAATTACAACCAAAGACGGCCACTTAGAGCGTTAGTCCAATTCAAGTCGATACGATTTATTGCCTAGCGCGAAGGTCAACGAACTTTTTCAATATCAAAAAGCCGATTTTCTGCGTTTATTTATTTTGTGGCGCTATTGTATCAGCTCAGTCGGGCAGAATCATAAACCTGTCTCGGCACCGAAATAATCCGAAACTTTTGCATCGCATTTGGTTTCCGTTACGGATATTTATTTCGGATATCCGATAGTATTATTTACGGGATCCATACATCTGCATAGTATTAACTGGATACTATAGGTCAACGAAAGCGATGGCACGTATCATAATCATAATAATTTATGGTGGAACACACATTGTATGTGGTGTTACATCGTTAATACATATGCATATATATACGTACCTCAGTGAATTTGAACGAGCCTTCCATAAGGGAGGTCGCAAATGCGATCATTACAAACATTTGTGTGCATGAACATGTTTGTTTGTATTGGTCTGGGTGTTTGCTATGTATTATAAGTATGTATTTACAAAAGAAAAGTATTATATGTGTATATTTGTAATCCCACTGTTGATTCTGATATCCGTAACACAGGTGCTTGAGCTACCTATCTCGGAGTCAGATCAATGTGTGTGATGTTGTGAAATATTTATTTATTATTTATTTATTCACCTCTGGATTTTTCAAATCTACATATGTGCTATTTCTACCATTGGCTTGGGGGTGAGGTAAAACATCGTAAGGAAAGCTCCACGTTTCGGTTAGTTCCTGAAACGTGTAAACGATTGGTCTGATTCCCCAGGAAAGGTTACAGGATTGCAAATGTCAGACGGCTGTCACTTCATTATAATTACTAGACTTTCCAAATCCAGGATCATGATCTAAGCGGCCGTGGTACGTGGTAATAATAAGAATAGGTACTAGAGATAAACCTAGAATGAATGGTCCTCCAGAAAACTTTCAAGAAAAAGCCTTAAATTCCTTTTTGATAGGCCTTTCCGTGGAGCGTAATATGTGACTCCTCTAGTGTTGCAAGTGTCTTGACTGGAGATTGAAGAGGGGCCACTCAAGCCCCTCTTTAATCTCCAGTCAGCGATTTACCTTTAAAGATATTGTCCTACAACCGTCGACCGTTTTCTTTTGTGGGATTAGACTACTTTGGGCCCGTCCTGGTGACCGTTGGACGCAGGCATTAAAATCTACAAGTCGCCGTCCTGACGTGTCTGGTCACCAGTGCGATCCACCTAGTAGTCGTTTCCAGTTTATCCACCGATGCGACTCTAATGTGTCTCAGGCGTTTTATTGCCACGCAATAAAACGCCTGAGACACATTAGAGTAGTAGGACACCTTCCCAGGTACTGTCAGACAATGGGACGGCCTCGTGGAAGCCAGTAAAGAGCTGAAGGCGTTGTACGATGCGGCCGTTAAAGATTTTGCTCCCAACTACTCATCCATTTGAATTTCCCGATGTGACGAGATAAAATCACGTGACCACAATTCACAAAGTGACTATTTCTATTAATTAACAAATGAATTAAAATCTAGGAAAACTTCCTACACTCATTACACGGGTGTACTCCGGCCTTTTGCTAATCCTCAAATCCGGGAACGGGCAGTTCTCACAGAGACAGCGGCTCAAGTTAAACAACTCAACTTCATTTTGAACTAAGTGGCCCGCCTTCACTTCGCTTACTTACTTATTGCTGTGAGTTCTTTACCAATAGATGGCACTGGGTGTTCATTACATCGCGCAAGTGTTTCGTCTTTTCTGGTTACCAATAAGACCTCTGGTCGCATCGTCGGCTCACGGCGAGGCAAAAAGCACTTACAAAATTTGTCGTAGCTTAGTCGGAAAAGCAGTTGCCCGAAGACTGTCGAAAATTCTATAAGTGCATTATTAATTTAAGACCCCTGGTTTTACGGTCGCCTGTACATCACATAAAAATTAAGCAAATATGGTTGTTTGTCAAAAGATGTCTGTTTGTGTAAAGAAGCTGTGGACGGCTTCTTTACACAAAAATATACCTAACTACAGTTTAGATTCGATCCTAAGTAAACGATATTTTTCGATGTCATCTGTCGATTCAAGAAAGGTTTAAAGGTCAGAAATATTCGCATCACTACCTCTAACCAGATATGGCCGGTTATGTCGCCTTAATCCGGTTTTACGATATCCGCTGGCTTACAGGGTCATGCCTCAGTTTCGAATTTCAGCCTTTACAGGTGTAAGGCTTTGGCTACTTAGATATTTTGTACAGATATAATAAGTACAGTGTCCATTTTTGTGGAAGGGATTCTGAACCATTAAATTTATTTCTACGTGGCAAGTTTATTTCTACTGCTCACCTGATGGTAAACAATTTCCGCCGCCTACAGACACCTACAATGCAAATAAAGTCACAAGTGCGCGGCCAACCTCTTTACTCCTATTACTCTCTCGATTGGGCCTCCGATAACCTCAGCCAGTCCCCGGTTTTTCATGCCGGTCTTCTGGCAAGTCTCCGGTCAAGCCGAACCATTTATTCCGAGGCATGGCCCTCCCTCTGTTAAAGCTGCAATACAGCAGCTTTTAAAAGGCTGGCAGCGCACTTGTCACTTACTGGTGGTACCATGGGCGTCGGCAATCGTTTACCATCAGGTGATGGTGATCAATCTACTCGTCTCCCTTATCACATATCTTTCGGCGTGAAGAAGTAATTGCGCTGTGTTTAGCCGAGTGAGTAAGGGTACCGAAGGCTCAATTCTTGAGGAGGGGGAAAGCTTGACAGCGCACTTGTGACTCCATGGGCAGCGATTGCTTTATCATCAGGTGCTCTTTCTTCTCGTCTGAGCGATGGTAGCTCAGTAGATAGAATGCGCCTGCAGCATGCACCTCTGGTTTTTCAAATCTATGTGCATATTTCTACCATGAGCTTGACGGTGAGGTTTCTGAAACGTGTCACCATGATTCAGTTGATCTGGTTTCCCTGTGAAAGGATTGCAAAGGTCAGACGGCAGTCGCACTGTAATTACCAGACTCTCCAAATCCTGAATTTTGGTCTAAGCGTATTTTGGGCTTCAAAGCGACAGCTTTGGACGCAACCGGGAATTACACACTAAGATGAAGAAGAAGATCCTTCAGCCCTGAAGCTCGTCTGCCCCCTATCTCATAAAAACCATGGTCCGTGGGAGAGCCACGCTTCGGCATGAATCGGAGTTCGACCGAAGTTATCACTCCGGTCGAACTTCGAAAATTAGTACGCGGTAATCCACGGATAAAGAGCCCCGCTTCGGAATGAATGAGCCGGCTCGACCAGAGTGATACCACGGCCTCACAGAAAACCAACGTAAAGCAGCACTGTGCTGTGTTGCGTGAGTGAGGGTACCGGAGGCCCAATCCATGGGAAAGGGGGTTTAGAGGTTGGCAGCGCACTTGTGACTCCACCGGTGTCGCGGCATGGGCGGCGGCAATTGCTTACCATAAGGTGATCCGTCTACTCGTCGTCGTCTGCCACATATAAAAAACAAAGACAAGAAAAGTCCACCCACACGCGCAATATTTTACCGAGCCAACATCTCCCCTCAAAGGTAATCTAACAAACTTGTTAACAGTGAATAATCAAGAAGACACGCTAAATTACCTGCCCAAAGTAAGGAAATTACCTACCTACAGACGCATGTAAGTACACCGTTGTCTTAGAACCTGATGTTCTTAGAATAATGATGTTAACTTTTTGTCTGTTAAATTTTAATGAGAAAATTATCTCTGTGTAGGTACAGTTTGCATCAAAATGATCTAAACGTTCAAACCTATCAAATATATCTGAGCATTTGATTAGGTTAAAAAATACTCTTAGCACAAGTCTCCACTGACGTTCTAACTGCACACCCTTAAGGTGACGGGTAGGGCACACTAGCGACGCCAATAGATTTTAATTTTTTGTACGCGAAAAATTTATTCACGCTTAAAGTGGCTGCTTTTGGCGTGAATCAATTTTTCGCCAACGCGTTGGACCCAGCATTTGTGCATGCTTATTTAATAAATAGTATTAATGATTGCCGCGAGGTTGTAACCCTGAAATTGTTTAAAATAAATCCGGTTTAGTAGCTAAAAATTAAAATCAATTGGCGTCGCTAGTGTGCCCTACCCGTCATCTTAATAAAATTGCTGAAAAGATAGACTTACGAGTATTCCCCTGTTTTCTTAGTGAATTCACAAAGAGAAGTCCTCACTTTACATTGTGTGTTATCATGATTAGGTAGTTATGTTGTTTAGTTTTAATCGTAGTACATAAACTTGTAAAATATTATTGTAGCTATTCTATTGTATTGGGTCTCTGTAATGATAGAAGTAAGATAGATGTATAAATAAATAAATGTTGGCATGTGTTTACGATCAACAAATGAAAAAATCACCTAGGCGTATATTTTGTCAAATGCTCAGATATTTTTGAAAGTTTGAACGATAAGATCAATGTGATGACTATACCTACCTAAATGTTACATCAAGATGTATGTGTAACGAAAAACGAATTAAAAGTCCTCTTACAACCATTGTTGACTTTGAATCATTTATCATCAGATGAACTTATCTGCTCATCTGCCACCATCCCCAAAAGAACAGTAGATATTTCCCTACAAAAGATATATTTGAAGAGACCCACAGGAGAACTTAGGTCACAGACATAGGCCAAACAGAACAGACGGCCACTTGGGCGAAAAAGGTACGGACATTCATTCAGTGTTTATCGCGCAAAAACGGTGCATTCGCTCTGTATGCAACATAGCATCTGACGTCTCTTGCAAACCTTATTTTAAAATGCTTAACATTTTACCTCTCCCATGTTTGTATATACTCGAGGTAGGTCTATTCGTTTCACAAAATAAACATTTATTCATTACTGCAAAACAGCATACACACAGAAATATTAGACACAATAACAATTTAATAATTAATATCGCACCAAACACAAGTCGCTGCATAAATAACTGCTATATGATGAGTATAAAAATATACAATAAAATACCTGATCACATTAAGTTACTTCCTATACACAAATTTAAATCGTCTTTACGTGATCTGCTAATAAAAAATACTTTTTATTCGGTCAGCGATTTTTTAAAATGTAAGTTATAGCGAGCTTACCTACTTATCTATGCATAGATTAAGTTCATTGATTTTAGATTCCTTCTTAATTTGTTATTATTCTGGAATAAGTCCACCTAATTATTTAAATTTAAAACATTTTATATATGTGTGTGCTTCTGTTTGTAACCCACACGATGTTATTTTACCCAAGAGTTATGCTTAAAAAATGTATTTTTTATATTATTTTCCCATTTTTTATCTCTGTAGTGTAAGGTCCTACAAATAGGTCTTACCACAGAGAACTTCGAATGCTCTTACAACTTGAAATATTTGCATGCTACAATTTAATGGCTAAATAGGTTTAAGCAACATGTAAATTTACAACATCTACATTCTATGTAACCACCCTATTTATTGGCAAATAAAGTATTTTGTATTTGTATTTTTTTTTAAAAAGACCTCGAGTGGATACCTCGTACAGGAAGTCGCAGTCGTGGCAGGCCCTCCACAAGGTGGACCGACGATCTCGTAAAGGTCGCGGGAATCCATTGGATGCGCGCAGCACACGACTGATCTGTATGGAGAACATTGGAAGAGGCCTTTTTAAGGACAAAAGCCTCTCCCAATGCACAAAGGTGTCTATTGGCTGAAATGATGATGATGATGATGAAGATACATTTAGGTACAGGAAGAAGTAACTTTATTTTGTTGGCAGTGCTCCAATGGTGTCTTGGGTGTCCATGGGTGGCGGCAATCGCTTACCATCAGGAGATCCGCCTGCTCGTCTCCCACTATCTCATTAAAAAAACCTTTTTATTAATAATATTCCACAAATAGGACTTACCTTAAGTACCTAGTCAACTTTAAGGAGTATTTATTAAATTTGCAAAAGAGTAATGTATAGCTGTGCTGTGTCTCTTTATCCATTGTCTCTTTTTTGATTTTATTGTAATTAAGTACATACTCCCTAACTAAACTGTAAGAAACATAACAAACCACTGCAACACATATACTACATACAACGTACCTAGTTGCTCTACCTGACGAGGTTTGCACGGAAGACCAGCGTCGAAGTCCCTTCGGCATATGCTGAGTGCAAACCTTTTTGGTGACACATTTTTTTTTTATTGCCTTTATCTCTTTTACTGTACCTAACCTTAATATTTTTATAGATGTAATAATGTTTTGTAATTTTGTTACTTTATTTGTGTCACTAAATAAATAATATTTCTTTCTTTCTTTCTACTGTTTTTGAAATCTAGGCATGCCAAAAGCTAGACAAATAGTTTGTAAAATAGCATGGTCCCATCTCTTATTTTTAATTTCCAAAAGTTCTAATGCTCACAACTACCCCGCCGAGAAAACCCTACACGTCGTAAAATGGTGCGAGAATTCGCCCCTAAATTAATAAGACAAGAACGTAACCTCATATATGTATCCAGCCGTTCTCATTTAATATTCCATTTCACGTGTCAGAACATAAATAATATTGAAGTCAAAACTTTGTCTCGCCTGCCCAGCCGTCAGTCTTACCCCTTTGAAGATAGAGATCAAAGTGCCGTGACTAGACTAAGCGGTCGTCCCCCCAGGGTACGAGGTATACCAATATAGAGTTATTATTCATAAAGTCACCTGAAATAGGCAAATGAACGTCAAAATAAAATTCGACTGTAAAGTATTGCGTGTCCAAATAGTTGATAGTTTTATAGAAGTCAATAGATAACTAAAAAACAAAAGCGATGGTAGCTCAGTGGTTCAGAACGCGCCCTCCATACTGGGGACCAGGTTCAAATCCGAGCATGCACCTCTGGATTTTTCAAATCTACGTATGTATTTCTACCACTACCTCGGTGGTGAGGGAAAACATCGTGAGGAAACCTGCACGTCTCGGATAGTTTCTGAAATGTGTAACCATGATTCAGTTGGTCATCATCATCATCATCGTCAGCCCATTTAAGTCCCTACTGCTGGGGCACGGGCCTCCCTCAATCACATGAGGGGTAGTTGCCATACTCACCACGCTTGGCAGACGGGTTGGCGAGGGTTTTGATATAAATGCAGAGTTTTCCTTCTCTGGGTGCTGATGATCATGCCAGCAGCTTTACCTTAGTCGCCTTTTACGACACCTCGGTAAGAGTGAGGGTGGCCTATTCTACTCTGCCGGGGACCACACGGCAATTCAGTTGGTCTGGTTCCCCTATTAAAGGGTTGCGGAGGTCAGACGGCAATCGTTTCATTGTAATTAGCAGACTCCCTAAAACGAGAATAATGTTTAAAGCTCACCCCGGGCTCCAGAGCGACAGCTTTGGACGCAACTGGGAATTGAACACTAAGATGAAGAAAAGCCGCTGAGTCAAGTCAATTTTGGATTTTTTTCTTTTGTCTTAAATTCTCTATATTTTATTTCTTTATAGTAGAAAAAAATTTTTTGTACTTTTTTGGTGATGAGATACGAAACAGATGTGAGCTGTTAAATGAAATATTATTTTCTGTCTAGTCTATAGTCTGTATAGTCTATGTTATAATCAAACAACGATACTTAACTTATGTAACGATAGTTAAAGGACTCTTGCTTCTATGATTTACGAGTAGTTATCATAATTTTTGAGGCATCGTAACTCCCGAACGAATGAACCGACTGTGGTTTTGTTTTTAGCTATGTTTGATGGAACTGATCCTAGATGGCTGCCGTCACAAAATGTCAAATTAACATATTCTATGATTTATCTATCCCCCTCGATATAGGTATCAAATAAAGGGGCTTGAAGGTAGTAGAATACAATCCACTATAAAAAAACCAAGATGGCCGTCCCCTAAAACCGGCAAATATAATTATAATACTTGAATAGGGTGTCTATTAGTGCTAATAAAAGCTGTAACTGATTTGTACTTAAATAAACATTACGCAGTTCCTTTAACAAAAGCAACAAATAAAAAAATGTTCAAAATTTACTTTGTGAAGGTGGCTCACCTACCTATAAAAACCTACCTTCCCAAAGTGATATTGTGCTAATGTAAATTATAGCGGTCCCTCGACGCGACAACATAACAAAAAATAAATCATACATAGAACAGACAATTTAGCAGTTTCAACTTATTTATGTACCTACTTTTTATATCAATTAATCGAATCCTACTTTTGTGGAGTAACAGCTTTTTAATATAGTTATGACGGCAGAGAGAGAGGCGTTTTATAGAGCCCCGACGCAGTAAATAATTTAGCGTATATTATATCTAAACTGAGGACCCAATTTAAAGATGACGTTACGAACGAATCGAAGTTTGCCCCTCTTTCACACGCGCTGTGTGTCTTCTTTGTTTGGATGCGACAGGTATATTCTCGTTCGTTATAGGACGGCTTTAAATTAAGCCAGCTGTGCCCCCGACGAACTCAGACTTTTGTTTGAGAAACCTCTCAACCTCTCAAACGCAACCGCGTTTAAGCGCCTGATACAAAATTAAAGCAATATATCGGATGAGAAGGCGAATGCATTAAATTTTGCTTTAGGAAATAACAGATCCAACTGGAGGTGAGACTAAGAAAGTCATTTGTTCCTGATTAAGATACATTTGCAATGGTCGATAGTATTAGTCTGAATGCGGTTCTCCCATTCCAGCCGTGCGGTCATTTTAAATGCGTCCTTTTTATAAAAAATGTTACTTAGCTAAGTAACAAAATGTATTTGTAATTCCTCTATTGCCTGATCCGTAATACAAGTGTTTAAGCTGCTCAGTAGGGAATCAGATGGAGCGACGGTAGCTCGAGCGGTACGGCTGGTCCACAAGTTAAAGGTCGCTCAGCGGGCTATGGAACGAGCAATGCTCGGCGTCTCTCTCCGAGATCGAATCCCAAAAGAGGTGATCCGGCAGAGAACCAAAGTCATCGACATTGCTCACCGGATTAGCAAGCTTAAGTGGCAGTGGGCTGGCCATATAGACGTAGAACCGACAACCGATGGGGTAAACGAGTTCTAGAGTGGAGACCGCGTCTTGGCAAACGTAGTGTAGGGCGCCCTCAGGCTAGGTGGAGGGACGATCTGCGCAGGATGGCTGGCAAGAGCTGGATGCGAGAAGCTACAGATAGATCACGGTGGCGAACAATTGGAGAGGCCTACGTCCAGCAGTGGACTGCGATAGGCTGATGATGATGATGATGATGACGGTAGCTCAGAACGCGCCTCCCATACGGGAGGTCATGATTCGCATGGTCCTCTCGATTTTTCAAATCTATGTGCGTATTTCCACCATTAGCTCGGTGGTGAGGCAAATCATGAGAACCTGCACGTTTCGGATAGCTTCTGAAACACGTGACCGTGATTCAGTTGACCCTGTAAGGGGTTTCAAAGATCAGACGGCAGTTGCTTCTTTGTAACTCCCAAATTCCAAAAGTACCCTGGGTTCCAGAGCTACAGCTTAGGACTGGGAATTACACGCTAAGATGTGGAGGTGTAGGGAATCAGGCCTATTTATGGGTAGTTAGTAGATATGTTTTATTTATTACTTACTGAATTAATCCTTACTGACACTAAAATTTTCTCACCGAAAACTTAGGTTAGCCCGGAGCCTGGTTAATTACAAGTTAAGTTAGCGGTCTTGTACCTACTTGCCGCGGAAAGCACGTTAAGCCGTTGGTCCTGCGCCCGGATTATCGGAATATGAGGGTAAGGGAATAGGGAGTGCACTTGTGTTTGCGGACTCACTTAAGCCCTATAATATATCCTGCGTACGTGGCTGACCGTTGAGATTGGCCGCCGTAGCCGAAATCAGTTGGAGGATATTTTTATTAATATTTTGTATCTCTCCTGCGGGAAATCACGGCACGGAGGCCGGTCATTTTAGAATGCGTACGTGGGGATACAGACCAACACAAAGAGGCCCCTTTGAGACACAATAATGAAAGTGGGGATGTGTACACCTAGCGGGTACTGACTCTGTCTGCACTATTTAGGAGATACAAACAAAGTCAACACCCGCCAGATGCAAGGACTATTGCAGATAAGATGGAAACTAAACCGGGTCTATGGAGAGGATATTGCTGGACTGGTTGCCGGGATATTGATGAGACAACGGGAGGCCTGCCATATCAAATGTCTCGATGATTATCATAGCAGACGGTGACTTGCCGCACACTAAATGGGCCCCCTATAAAAAGCTACCAACTGGCTGGGAACTAGCAAGGTGGGAAACATTGGCGAGTGGCTAAGGTTGTGACTGTGGCTGACTGTGGGGCGCCAGATACCTCTGTGCTAAACACCGGTCAGCAGGCTCCCGGTGTTATGACATTTTACATCCAACCTGGAGCATAGGTTCTGCTCTTGCAACTTCACTCCTGGCCGGCGGGTTAATGCAAGCCAAGAGGCAAGGATCAAAGAAGTAATACGGACCCTCCGATCTGAGGTGTCGCCACACACACCCCAACAGCTCCCCACAAGCTGCCCCTGCAGATACTGTTTGCACTGATGAGAGTTTGTGTTCTTCATTAGCGAAGATCACCAGCGGGTGATGGAGTCGTTACATCCCAACGCTCTTATTATTATTATGTTTGTCAGTCAATCCATAACCACGGGCAATAGGGTATATGACTAAGATTTTACAAAATATAAATATTTTATTAAAATATAGGTCAATATGTGCCAATGGCAAAAAATCTCAATTAAAAATATAACGTCTAGCTGGTTTTATGGTCATTCAAAGATTCATGGGCAAGTCCATTTTAAAAGTATGAAATTATTAAAAAATAATTATACCATTGAATAACCCATACAAATAGCACCAATTATTATAATAGAACCATTGACATAAACGAAACATTTGATATAGCTACCATTCAAAATTCAAATGAAATGCATACAAAATACTTAGGTGTGACGTCACATCTATATAGCCATATGCCATATAGCCGTATGGAGCGTTTTGGGTTTGCCCAAAATAATGTGATTTTAAAGTTGTGATATCTCAGGTAGTTTAAATGAGAATCAAGTGATTCTTTCAACGATGTTTCTATCATTGAGAGGTCTTTTTATTGCAAAAATAAAAAAACATAGTCATAAGTCATAAGTCATTTATTCCATTAAAACAATATACATTGTGTTGGAAATAAAATTTAACAATAATACATAAAATTTGAAATCACTTGAATTATATATTAAAATTTTAAATTATATGTATGGTAACAAAAAAAAAATTCAATTAAAATACCCAATTACTTATTTAAATGTCACTAAATTTATTATATCTATTTTCCAATAATACATCATTTGCATAATCTTTAATAGTATAGAAACTTTTATCCAGTAGATAAGCCTTTAGTTTATTTTTAAATATATTTATGTTATACCGTATTATGTCCCGGCCTTTTGGTTTTTTTTTATGTCTCCTGCGAGAAATCACGGCACAAGGCAGGTCCTTTTAGAAGGCGTACGTAGGTGGGGATACAGATCCAACACAAAGAGGTTCAAATCCGAGCATGCACCAATGGTTTTTTCAAATCTATGTGCGTATTTCTACAATTACCGTCTGCTGGGCCGTAAGGGAAAACATTGTGAGGAAACCTGCACGTTTCGGAAAAAGTTTCTGAAACGTGTAACCATGATTCAGTTGGTCTGGTTCCCCTGTTAAAGGGTTGCGAAGGTCAGACGGCAGTCGCTTCATTGTAATTACCAGACCCCCCCCAATCCTGAATTATGTTCTAAACTTACCCCAGGCTCCAAACCGACAGCTTTGAACGCAACCGGGAATTACACGCTAAGATGCAGAAGAAGTGGGGATACATATCCAACACGAGGAGGCCCCTTTGAGACGCCATGTTACTCCAATCGTACGCGTACAATAAACAAAAAGAAACCTTGTTCTTTATCCCGTACTTGTTGAAAAAGTAAACTAGCCTTTTAAAGCTACCAAATTGTTTGTTGCAGGCATTCCCCAGGGAGCTATTTTCGGGCCCACGTTATTTGTTCCCCGTTGCTTGCTATTTTATTATGCGTGGTGCGTGCGACTGAATTTTCTTCCCTGAAATTTACTTTCACCTGGTAATTTTTGCCTAGTGATCGTTATAGTGCTAAATAAGGCAATACGACAAAAAATATTAACATTTTTATACGCGTTTTGATAGAGATAGATAGAGACATTTATTCACTGAAAATACGACTCACCACGTTTTACAGATAAAAACGGACACAACAATAACGGAATAATTATACAATTATATAATAATAAAGCAAACAGAAAAAGAAACAAATACTAACTAAAACAACAAAAGAAAAAAAATGGTAATTATTTTAAGAATTACAAGAATAAAATAAGACAAAAATTTAAGAGAGGGAATAAAAATTAAATTATTAATACGGCTTCTCAAGCCGAGCAGGTGTACAGGTTTGTGTGTGTGAGGTGTGTCGCGATAGTCAGTGAAAAGTAGCTCACTCAGCTTCGGCCATGGCTTGGGGATCGAACCCTTAATAACAGCAAACATATTTAAGTTTCTGTAATGCCTAGTTTTTTAAGTTGTGTATTTTGTGCAATAACGTATTTATTTATTTTGATCTTTTTGCACTTGAAAAGTGGCGGTAATTCAAATTTCGAGTACAAAGGCAGACCAAAATGTTAAGTATAAATAATAAATGTATAGAAGTGCTTTCCGAGATGCTGGAGCTTCGAAAAATATATTCGGTTTAATTGCTAGCAATTTAAATCAATTTTCGTCACTGTGTGCCCTGCCGGTTTTCTGGTGTCATCCCAGATGAACCGGCATGGCAAAGCGATGCTCTTCTACGGTCTTTATCAAGACTGGTAATTTGTGCTAAATCTAGCACAAAAGGTGCTTACATGGCCGCACTGACAGTAACATATCTTACCTTAATTAAAGAGCTTAGCGCACGTCTGGGACAGATTAACGAGCCATACGACTGCAGTCGTCTGGGGATTTGGACTTCATTGATGATACCATTAATTTGATCATTACTCTTCTTCGGTGACACGCCCAGGTGGAAAGAATGTGTCCCTTGTCCGCTTAATCCAAGAGGTTAAGTGAACATTAGAGAGTTTTTGTCATGTAATAAAGAAAGAATAAAGAAACCATTTTTTATGAGAAAGGGAGGCGAACGAGCAATCGCGTCACCTAATGGCAAATGATCGCCGATGCCCATGGACATCAGCCACACCAGAAGGAGTGGAGATGCGTTGCCGGTTGATGGTTTTAGGAAGGTATAGGCTCGTTTCTTGAAGATCTCAATATCGTAGCGGTTCGGAACTAACGGAAATTTATTCGATAGGTACTTAAAATAAAAAAAGTTTACAAAATAAACCTCTTATCAGCTAAGTGCCAAAACAGGCCCTACTTAGCATTTAGGTATAGGTTGGGCCATAGCGCTGATTTTCAGTAGACATTATACATTTTACCCGTGGGAGAGCCACGCCTCCGGCTCGATCGGCGTGATACCACGGACTCACAGAAAACCAGCGTGAAGTAGCACTGTGTTGTGTTTCGCTGCGTGAGTGAGGGTACCGGAGGCCCAAGCCAGGAGAAAGGGGGGTTTAGAGGTTGGCACTGTGACTCCTCTGGTGTCGCGGGTGTCTATGAGCGGCGGCAATCTCTTACCACCAGGTGATCCGTCTGCTCGTCTGCCACCTATCACATAAAAAAATACATGGTGTAACAGAGCAAGATGGTAGCTCAGTGGTTCATAACACGCCTTCCATGCGTGAGGACCGGGTGCGAATCCGGACATGAACCGTTGGATTTTTCAGATGAGCAGACGGATCACCTGATGGTAAGCATTGCCGTCGCTCATGGACCCTCGCAACACCAGAGTCTCAAATGCGCTGCCAACCTTTAAACCCGTATTCGCCTGGATCGGGCCTCCAGTAATCACGCATTAAAATACAGCACAGATGCCGCTTTACGTCGGTTTTCTGTGAGGTCGTGATGTCACTCCGATGGCGCCAGCTCATATATGACAAAGCCTATCTTTCCCACGGTTATAACATACACTTACATACAATACTTGATACAAAACCTCGTTGCACCTTATCAAGTTGCATGTTCTTCCAGGCCATTCCCAGGCACGTCTCGTAATAAACCCATCCGAGCTCTCTAGTGACTAGTATGTTAATTATTTAGTAGGATCAGTGGAGCAAATGTGCGGGCCCTAATTAATACTGAAGTTGCCCGGAGTAAGTCACCTACAGGAACTGGTCCAATTCACAAGCGATACACAATTTCTTCTTCTTCAGGTTGCGTCCAAAGCTGTCGGTTTGGGAACTCTTAGACCATGATTGACGACCCGTTTGGAACAGTGGTAGTGAACGCTGCCTTTTTGGTCCAAGGGTGTCACCCCAACATGTCTGTTTGTATCGGTCTGGGTGTATCCTAACTAATTATAAGATTCTATATACAAAAGAAAAGTATTATACGTATCTATTTGTAATCCCACTGTTGATTCTGATATCCGTGACTCAGGTCTTGAGCTACCTATCTCGGAGTCAGATCAATGTATGTGATGTTGTGAAATATTTATATTTATGATTCAGGATTTGGGGATTCAGGATTCGGACAAAAACACCAGCTTGGTAAGTCTAACTTCCAGAAAGAGGTCGATCGACGAATCCAACTCGGCTGGGCAGCGTTCGGGCCATCTAACGCAGTGTCTCAAGACGAAAGTCTTCAATGCTTGTGTGTTGCCAGTGATGACATACGGAACCGAAACGTGGCCGCTTACAATGGGCCGATTAAGGAGGCTCAAAGTCACCCAGAGAGCAATGGAGAGGGCTATGCTCGGAGTCTCCCTGCGTGATCGTATCAGAAATAATGAGATCCGCAGGAGAACTAAGGTCATAGACATAGCCCAAAGGATTGCATGCCTCAAGTGGAAATGGGCAGGGCACATAGCGAGGAGAACAGACGGTCGTTGGGGCGGAAAGGTCCTCGAATGGAGGCCACGTACAGGAAGTCGCAGCCGTGGCAGGTCACAAGGTGGACCGACAATCGGGTGAAGATCGCGGGAATTCATTGGATGCAGGCGGCACAGGACCGACCTGTGTGTGGAGAACATTGGGGGAGGTCTATGTCCAGCAGTTGACGTCTATTGGCTGAAATGATGATGATGATTTGGGGAGTCAGGTGTTTTCAATGAAATTTAAATTAAAACTATAATGTGCCCAGCAAAGAAATATTATACATTCTGCCGTCCGATGACGTCATCTTACGTTTTTTAGATTTTAATTTTTTTCTCAGTAAATAAGCATTCCATCATCGGACGATAAGGCGCGGCGAGTGCTTTCATCCTTATGTGGTAGAAATACCCCTTATCCGCACGAAGCGATTTGCTTCCACATTTATAATGCGGACGGCTAAGGAATGGAACTCGCTACCGAGATCTGTTTTTCCTGACCACTATAATCTGGGCATCTTTAAGGCAAGAGTGAACAGGCATCTTTTAGGCAAACGCGTATCATCCTAGACCTCATCGTCGCTTTCCATCAGGTGCGATTGTGGTCAAGCGTTGGCTTATTACCAAAAAAAAAAAGCAATATAAAATATAAAAAAATATATATTCGAGAAGCGGAAAAGTAAATGAAGAATTGGTATTTTTTGTTTCTTAGCTCAGCAATTTTGAAATGTTGTCCATTAGTAATTTGACATTGGCAAAATGTCTTCGGGTAGAGCATAGAGTAAGGTTTTAATAGTCTGTGGGTATATTATTGGTTTTGGATTTTGCAAAAAACTCGGCTTCCTCGGCCTCACAGGAAACGGCGTGAAGCAGCACATGTTCTAGTGTTTTGACGAGTGAGTGAGGGTGTCGGAGGCCCGAACCGGGGGATAAGGAAGAAAGATTGGCAGCACACTTTTACGTAAGTGTTGATAAAAAGTAGGTAAAGAGGCAGAGGCAGAGGCAGAGGCAGAGGCAGAGGCAGAGGCAGAGGCAGAGGCAGAGGCAGAGGCAGAGGCAGAGGCAGAGGCAGAGGCAGAGGCAGAGGCAGAGGCAGAGGCAGAGGCAGAGGCAGAGGCAGAGGCAGAGGCAGAGGCAGAGGCAGAGGCAGGCAGAGGCAGAGGCAGAGGCAGAGGCAGAGGCAGAGGCAGAGGCAGAGGCAGAGGCAGTGGCAGAGGCATAGGCAGAGGCAGAGGCAGAGGCAGAGGCAGAGGCAGAGGCAGAGGCAGAGGCAGAGGCAGAGGCAGACCTTATCGTTTAATTCCCAGTTGCGTCCAAAGCTGACGCTTTAGAGCCCGGGGTACGCTTAGACCACGATCCTCCGCTATATTCTATGCCTTAATTGAAATCACCAGTAAGTAAGTTTGCAAACGAATTTCGTATTCGAAAACTATCCGGAACGGTTTCTAGTTGGTGTTGGTCGGAATCGAACTCGCTTTGAGAGGTCCAGAATGGTCTGTACCTCATAGACTAGTGTAACGACTTGGAGTAACTCGACTGAGATAGAAATGAAATAGTCAAAAATTTCCGGATAGACTATATATCACATATCATGTGTTTCCTCCTTCATACAATCCGGGGTCTTTTAGGCGGGGCGTGAAACGGCATCTCAGCAGGCCATTAGGGTGAGGATGGCAGACACAATGGGGACTTTGTTAGTTCTTTGGTGCCTGTCAACCTCATATTTGGATTTCACGGCCGCTTACCATCAGGCGGAGTGAGGTCATCCTGATTGGCCTTTCTATAAAAAAAAATGCCGAAAAAGATCTTGCCCACCTACAGCGGCAGTATTGGCGAAACTTGGCCGAAAGCAGACCAGAATAGCGAAGTCTCGTGTCGGAGGCCACCAGATGCAAAAGGTTGCTGGTATGGTGATGAGTAACTACACAATTCACTGAACCTTTTCGGACCACTACCACTCATTCCTCATTATAACACCTTTTGTGTTTTGTACTTTATAATTATGACTAAATAAACATTTAAAAAAAACGACGAATACCAGCATACCTATATTTTAATGCATAAATTGTAATGCGAAGCAGCATTAAAGAGTTGGAACAGACACATCTTACAGTAGTCATAAAAAAGGGAAAAAAAAAGCTTAAGTCAAATTTCTAGTGATCTCTATTCTGGAGCCCAATTCTCGGGCTCGTGACATTAACATCATACGACATATATCAACAAAACATGGCGGATATCGTATGAAAACGTTTTTGCTTATTCTCGCGATGTCGAATGGTGACATATGTCACATATTTTCATGCGACACGTATCGTATGGTCTTGACCATAGGATATGAAGTATCACGGTGATTTTGGTGATATTTCTCTAATTCATCGTGACGTTTGAGTCGTTTCGCGTTTTGTTGTTTATTGACGTTTGGTTGTTCAAATCACATAACAAGTTTAAATTTAGCTTGTGCAGTTAATGATTAGAAGATGATTGATTCTCTGTGTGAACGATTGTTTAGCTGAGATTTTTAAATTTTCTTATATTTTCTTTAATTTGTACAAATTTTCACCAGTATTACCTACATACCTTTAAATATTCAATCAATCAATCAATATACATATTAATTGCGTACTACATTGGGTACAAAGTATCTTAAATAATAAATGTACGTACATAAGATGTTATTAATAAAATGTAGCGCCCTGTAAGGGCATAGAAATGTTAATCAGTCATACTTTACATTATAATTACAAATTACTATCTTGAATGCAAAATTTTGCTTATTACTAGAATTCAAAGAAATATAAATATAATTGCACTATTTTTGTTACTTATTTGTATTATTCGTGATTAAGCCTTTTTATCTCAGTAATAAAATCAGTGTTAAAAAATTCTTTATTTACTTTTTTTTCTTTTAACGCGTCTTTTTGGCACAGTTGCCATCTCTTTTTGCCACAGACTGAAAATAAATCTTTTGGCTTTCGGTCAGTGTAACGGAATTATAATTTAATGAAATGAATTTTTTTTTCGTCTTTTTTTATCGTATTTTAAAGCAGTTATGATAATTATAGAATAAAAGATATAAAAAGGCTAGAAAATGTTAAACTAATACTTGAACAATTAACATTAAGATTTCTCGATTGTATATTTGTGTCAATCAACAAAATGGAACGTATTAGCGGAAATGATATGGGTCACATTCTCTATGGAAGTGACTTTTACTGTCGCATGGGCACAAGAATAGAGTTTTTTTACTTTTGTGACATTTTGGTGACATTTTCGTACGACATTGGAAAAGTGACATTACAGAAAATACGACATTTTATCGCACGTCCCGAGAATTGGGCTCCTGTTCTGTAAGTGTACTTTTTGATGCGAATAAACCTTTATTAATTTTAACAATTAAATTAATTCTCACAACAACTCAAACGGTGACCTGATTCCGTACTAAGTAGCTTAAGCACTTGTGTTACATATCAGACAACAGAGGAACACAAATATATACTTAAATACATATATTACACCCAGACACTGAACAAACACAAGTGTTCATCGCACGAATGTTTGTCCAGGGTGGGGATCGAACCCACGACCTTTGGCGTAAGAGGCAGGGTCACTACAAATTGCGCCATCCGGTCAGTCAACATATCTATCAGCACATAAGATACTTGGACAATGACTCGAATGCCTCGATTGAACCAAATCGCATCTCTATCGCAGACAGATCTCGGGCAAGGATTTGAATACATTATCATATTAAATACGCTTTTGAGTAATGTTTGCCGAAATTAGAATTAGAGGAACACTTTGGACCTATGTCCTATAGTCTAAACTAATATAAATGTAAACTATAAACTAACCTTGGACCGCCATGCGCACAAATGCATCTATTCTTTTGCAGCTTCCTGTTAAAACCCGCATTTCCACAAATCGGTCAACAGCCCATAGTAACTTATTTCGGCCACATAATGAGAAGAGCTAGAAAAGGTGATATTCGTTTCGAACACGGAGGGTAAGCGAACCCAAGGAAATGGACCGATCAAGTGAGAGGAGCAAGCTTTACTCGGTTGCCAGAGACGCGATGAGTAGACACCGGTAGAGGCATATCACACAAGCGAGGTGCACCCATCCACATCATGAGGATCATGGGCACGCATGAGAAAAATTCATGCCAATCCATCCATCCGTGTGTGTTTGCCTGCCTGTCTGTCTCTCAGTCTTTCGCGGCAAAACGGAGCGATTGATTGACAACCCGTTTGGAACAGTGGTAGTGAACGCTGCCCTTGGTGCAAGGGTTGCGGGTTCGATCCCCGCACAGTACAAACATTTGTGTGCATGAACATATCTGTTTGTATTGGTCTGGGCGTTATCTATATATAATAAGTATGTAATTACAAAAGAAAAGCATTATATGTATATGTTGTTGGCGTCAGAACGCCAAATTCCATCCCCATCACCTGGATGGATTTATATCGACTACAGTGCGTTTCTCACGTCATTTCCTACCACGCACAGTAAAACTGTGGAACCAGCTGTCATCCGTGGTGTTTCCGAACAGATACGACTTGGTGACCTTCAAGAAAAGGGTGTACTCCTTTCTTAAGAGCCGGCAACGCATATGTGATACCTCAGGTGTTGCAGATGTCCATGGGCGGCGGTGATCACTTTCCATCAGGTGTGCCGTCTGCTCGTTTGTCCGCTATAATGTGAAAAAAAAAATGTTTGCAATCCCACTGTTGATTCTGATATCCGTAACACAGGTGCTTGAGCTACCTATCTCGGAGTCAGATCAATGTATATGACGTTGTGATTTTTTTTTTTTGATAAATGTATGGAAATTGCATGTGGCTAGCTACAGACAATAAGAATGGAGTTGAGTATCAAAGGGGGATCCTCAATGTGTCACAACGTACGAACAGGGTGTAAGGAATATTTTATTACGGAGTCATAGAATTATAACAAGACTAGAAACCTAGTCTGCGCCTACAATTTGAAGAACCTCAAACGGAGCCGTACGGCTCCAAATGCCCGGACCGCAGTCGTCAATGTCGCTGCCTCTCAAACGCATCTCGCGAAAATTTATTTACTATGACGATTTGTGCGGTAAAATTCTGTCACAATGATTCGGAAAAGCATAAGAAGTGTAATTACATCACTTTTCACAGGTAAGCCTTCAAGATTGTATAGTATGTTGTTTTTATAAGTTAAAAATACAAACGTTTTATTAAAATGGCCAGTGCTGCCCAACAATTTAAAAAAATATTTTCCCCATTTCAACTTTATTAAAAGATTAATTTAATCAATTGCTACTGATGTTCACAACGTGAATCAGTGTCTCTACTGTATTTCGCAGCGTGAGTGCGGGTACCAGAAGCCCAATCCGGGGGTTTATGGGTTGGAAGCACTTGTGACTCCACCGAGTATCAATAGGCGGCGGCAATTGCTTACCATTAGGGGATCTGTCGCTCGTCTGCAAACTATCACATAAAAATTGATGTGTTTCTGACAGTGCAATAAGCCATTTAAACCATTAAAATAAGTAAGTAGCGCTTTATTTAATTATTTCTTATTCATTTTTGTCCATACAATTTGACCTTCACCATACAAGGCATTTTAAATATCAAAAAACATAACTTGCCAACTAATTTTATAATCACAGTTAGGTAGATACCTACTTGTAAGCGCTGCCTGTTCTAGCCTACTATTAAAACAGTACAGTTACTACAATAACCATTTCCCATATTTTAGGGAAATATGTTGTGACTGGTAACATTAATTAAGATTTTTATATTGATACTACGTACACAGTACCAACTTGAAAAACCAAATTTGTGCTTCAAATTTGAGGTGACAGCAGTAAGGAAACTATCATTCTAGTCTTTTTATAATTCTATAAACTTAGTTTCACAAACGGGAAAAATAGGTACTTAAATCTCCTGCTTTATCTGTACAGTTATCCCACACATCCCATTAAAAATACCTCACGTTTATCTAGTGAACAAAATAGGAATCGAACCCACGTCACCGAGAGACTAATTCGGGCCGGATTCCGTTACATAAACATGAAAAACCTTTCAGGCCTGTTACAAACGCAATCGATATCGGGCTCAGCCAATCTTTAGTTTGATGGAGTGACAATTGTTGTTTCCGATGTGACAGGTCTATTTTTTGGAAATAATTGTCTTTTTACGTGAGACCACGAATTCCGAGGATTCGGCGGGTAGGGCTAAAACAAGCCGCGTGGGCTGATGCAATTCAAAGGTTAAAATTAGCGTTCTCTTTTATATAGTGACGTCTTTGTGTATGTTTTGTTCTGTCTTGGTTTTAGATGGTGCTTAGTGAAAAAGTCTAGTGGTTTTTAGTGCACAAGTTTGGTGTTTGTTTGTGCAGTGAAGTGCAGCAATGTGATCCTAATAATAAGAATCTTTGGATTGTATCGTTTTTAACACTGCTATTGTGTTTCGAGTGAGTTGTCACGGGACAACTTGCTTGGACCTAATAGTCTTAATACCCGCGATTGTGTTTAGATTGGTATCCACTGAATCCGTAGATCGATAAAACGTAAAACACCGGCGTTTTATTGAGTGACAGTGACTGACTGACTTCGACTGTTGACTTCCTACTTACTCTAAGTTACTTGACATTGGCGAATTATCTTCGGGTAGAGCCATTTAAAAAAAATACGTGAGACCACGGAGCATATGTAGTGGTTTCATTTTATTTATTACATCGTTACCAAAATGTATTTTATTGCATTGTTATCTAAGTTAAAATTTTAACGAATATAGAAATTATTGAGTTGCTTGCTGGTTCTTCTCGGTAGAAAAAAATGCCGAATCATATTACAAATTATAATTCAACATTCATAAATGTTCTGTATGTTTCTTATAATCCAGCCTACTCAATAAAAACATCGTTTATTCTTTCGTACACATTGTTTCGGAACCTACTACCGTTTTGTATGGAGAAAGTAATGATTATTTTTTCTAGCAGTATTCATCATCAGCCCATTTAAGTCCCCACTGCTGGGGCACGGGCCTCCCTCAAACACATGAGGGGTAATTGCCATACTCACCACGCTTGGCAGACGGGTTGGCGAGTGTTTTGATATAAATGCAGAGTTTTCCTTCTATGGGTGCTGATGATCATGCCAGCAGCTTTACCTTAGTCGCCTTTTACGACACCTCGGTAAGAGTGAGGGTGGCCTATTCTACTCTGCCGGGGACCACACGGCGTGGTTATTTAATAAATAGGATATGTGTTTGCCGAGAGCTAGCAGTATTAAATTAAATTAAATGAAGTTAAAATTTATTTCGGACCAATTTAAAATCCATAGAGGGTTAATAACAAATGACTTTTTATCTATTGTTAGTATTATACATAAGTGTGCGTACAAAATGTTTAATAAGCGGAGAGTTATAGTTCTCCGCTACAGTTTTCAGGATGCTGTTGTAACTACCCCTCACTCTTTTGAGAAGAGACGCCGTTTTCTTCCGTATTATAGCGTGAAAACCGTCAGTTCGGGCTTGCGTAAACATTTCCGACGCGGAACAATACCGAGGCAATCCCAACAGCATCCTAAAACAATTATTATATTGGACTCGTAGGACATCCAGCGACTTTTTTGTGTAGTTGACTCAGAGATTGCCCGTGTACAGACTTTGGCGGTGCGCCTTAAACAGTATTGAATGCCCGCTATTCTTAACGTGTTCGGCTCAGGTGTTAGTCTTCCTGCTATACTAAACGCAAAGAATCGCGGCAGACGGATAATGAATGAAATAATTATGACACCAACTGCCAGGAGTCTGTTCGAGTATAACAGTTTTTTTTTATGTCATAGTTAGCAGATAATCAGACGGATCGCCTGATGGTAAGCGATTGCTACAGCCCAAAGACACATAGTTACTTCCCTTTATACCTATTGTTCCTTATGGAAAATCTGTCGTACTGTGACGTTTGCTGCGTGTCCTTGCGTTTTACACTGGAGCACTATAAATATCCTGTTGAGATTGGCCGCCTTAGCCGAAATCGGTTGGAGGATACTATGCTGTGTTAACCTCTGTGGGAAGGTAGATGACGTAATAGGTCGAAAGGCGAACCGTGGCCTAACTTTTTGGAAACAAGTAATATACCTTAACACCCTACCAATACGTCGTCAGTAACCCTGCGATATCACTTGGCGACACTCCAGCTGCGTGTCCGCGGTGCTGACGTGGCCACGGTACAAGGACATTATTGATGTCCCCAACAGTTCGATAAAAGATTATTCCGGCTCGTTCCGTCGCTTATTAAAGATAAAAAATAAAGATAAAAAATTCTTTATTAAATTTAGGTCCACACAGAAAACTTATGAATGTCAAAATAGGTACATAATATCTACCGCTGGTTCGGAATGTCGATTTCTACTGAGAAGACACCAGCAAGAAACTCAGTAGTTACTCTTTTCAAATATTGATGATGTTACAGAGTTTCAATTGAGAAGAGAAAAAAATACAATTATGAAGGTTAATAGACTACTATGAATAACAACTCAAAAGATTAATCAATTAACATGACCAAGAATCCTTATCATTTAAATAGTCTTGTACACTATAGTAACCTTTCTTCATTAGGCAGGTTTTGATATGAGACTTAATCTTATCCAGTGATAGGTTAATGACATTTTGTGGTATCTTATTAAATATCTTAATACTTAAGCCAACAAATGAATTACCGATTTTATGAAGTCTGAGATTTTTTCTTCTCTTAGATTATTTCTCATCTTAGCATATACACAGCTGCGTCCAAAGCTGTGATTTCTGAGCCATGGACCATGATCCAGGACTCTGAAAGTCTGGTAATTACAATGAAGTAACTGCCGGCGCAACCCTTAGACAGTGGAACGAGAACTGAACCAGTTGTTCGACGGCTACACGTTAAAATATTTTTTTATGTGATACGAGCAGACGTTCACCTGATGGTAAGCGATTGCCGCCTCCCATGGACACTCGCGACACCAGTGGAGTCACACGTGCGCTGTCGACTTTTAATCCTGACCGTGGGACAGCCACGCTTCGGCATGAATGGGCCGTATCGACCGGAGTGATACCACAACCTCACAGAAAACCGGCGTGAAGCAGCACTATGCTGTTTCGCTGCGTGATTAAGGATACCGGAGGCCCGATCCGGGGGAAAAGGGGGCTTAAAATTTGGCTGAGCACTTGTGACTCCACTGGTGTCGCGAGTGTCCATGGGCAGCGGTAATCGCTTACCATAAGGTGATCCATCTACTCGTCCGCCTTTCCCCCGGATTGGGCCTCCAGTACTCCAACTCACGCAGCGAAACACAACACAATGCTGCTTCACGCCGGTTTTCCGTGCTATCTCAAATATTTAGGAATATCCAGAGGTGCAAGCTCGCCTTCGAACCACGACCGTCGGTCATCTATCCTGAGGGCATTTACCGAAACGCGGTCTCTACTCCAAAACTCGATTTCTCCAGCGGAAGTTAGTTCTGCGGCCAGTATGGCCAACCCACTGTCACTTCAGTTTGTTAATCCTGTGAGTTTTGTTTTGATTCTCTGACGGATCACCTCGTTATTTTTTTTTCGTGTTATTTAAGAGTAGTCCAGCCAAACTTAAAACAACCAAATATATTTTATTTACGCCCCGTCCTCATATTACTTTTGTATCACAATCAAATTACGCAAGTAAATCGCCCCCTTTCCAAAAACGTCAAACACTTGTTTCCCCAAAAACGGACGATCCAAAAAGGGACAGCTTGCGACAAAAAACACACCCTTTTTGTCTGCCCGGAGTGAGTTAGTCGACAAAAACTGATATGTTTAGGTTTGAAATTTACATGACTTTAATGGACCATACGAAAACACCTGGGGCTTGAATCGTTGTTGAAAATCTAGATTTAGGGTAAAGAATGTTTTTCTTTTTTGTTTTTTAAGGCGAGTCGCCCACGCGGCAGTCGAGGTGGGCTGGAGTCGAGGCAGAGGCGTATAAACAGCGCACCGTAAATAAGGATTCTTCATAAAGAAATAGCTTGCGCTCAATAGAGTTTCGGCACGGGCGAGGTGAAGGCGGGCCGGCGTCGAGGCTGCGGCGTTTGAGGTGACGGATAGGGCACACTAGCGACGCCAATCGATTTCAAGTTTTAGCTACTAAACCGGATCTATATTACACAATTTCGGTGTTATACTCTCTCGGCAAACACTTATACTATTTATTAAATAACCATGCAAAAAAATTAAAATTGTTTGGTGTCGCTAGTGTGCCCTACTCGTCACCTTAAGTGTGCCCGCGCCACGTCACCGCCGCCATTTTAGAATAGAATAGAATCATATTTTATTTGCGTAAAATATGGTTACATTTGTTTTTAACATTGTTTAGATTTGTCCGCATATTTTGCCAAACATTAAAAAAAATCTTGTACCTACTCACAAATCTAGCTTAAAACTATTGCTTTTATAAAAATCTTGCAGATAATCTTTATCATTCCACTTCGCTCGTATGGATGAATTGAAATAAAAAAAAACATTTATTAACCAAAAACACACATTAACAGAAAGAAAAGTTCTTTCACTCCCACACTAGGCAGAGCCTGTCTCCTGGGTGTCAAATCATATGAATATCCGGTATAGCTTATTGTCTAATTTAAGACTAAAGTGACAAACTGAATGTAATCTTCAAAAAAAAAAACGAAATATAATCAAAAATACTAAAATGTAAGTTATGGCTGTAAGCGCGTTAGTGAAGTAGTGTAAATGAGAAGGAAGCCTAGCCAGCCTCGGCTCGACTCTACATAGAGACCAATCCTAAAACTCGCCTCAATTCCAAACGGGCGCAGCCGCGTTGCCGACTCGACTGTCGTGTGGGAGACGCGCATCATTGTAATTGTATTTATTTTGTGATAGGTGCCTGACGAGCAGACGGTTCACGATGGTAATCAATTGTCGCCGCCTGTATACACCCGCCACGATTGGTGTCACAGGTGTGAAACCAACCTTTAAACCCCCATTTTGTAGGTACCTTCGTCGTCTCAATTTGCCATCCGGTTGCTTTAAATGTATAAATAAAACGAGGGAATAAATAAATAATAATAGTTTATTATGACGGGGAGGTCTTCTTGAACTGGCCGTGTGTCAGGCTGCGCACGAGTGTATTGTGTTGATCTTTCTTCTCGCTCTGAGTGGTCGTGGTCTGAGTTTCGCGTTGGTGTCGTCGTGTGTGCGTCGCAGTTGATTAGCTTCTTGAGATTTATGCGCGCCTGGTATTCTCAGCTGAATAATTTGGCTATTATTTAGCAAATAATGATTTGATTAATAAAGTACACAATTTAGAGTAACACTGTGGATACGTGTATACGCCGTGGCGATCCGAGGGGAATCATATCAAGATTTGTGCATGGTTCATCGTCATCGTCAGCCCATTTAAGTCCCCACTGCTGGGGCACGGGCCTCCCTCAATCACATGAGGGGTAATTGCCATACTCACCACGCTTGGCAGACGGTTTGGCGAGGGTTTTAATATAAATGCAGAGTTTTCCTTCTCTGGGTGCTGATGATCATGCCAGCAGCTTTACCTTAGTCGCCTTTCACGACACCTCGGTAAGAGTGAGGGTGGCCTATTCTACTCTGCCGGGATCACACGGCGTGGTTATTTAATAAATAGGATACGTGTTTGCCGAGAGCTTGTAACCCCGAAATTGTTTAAAATAGATCCGGTTTAGTAGCTAACAATTTAAATCGATTGGCGTCGCTAGTGTGCCCTACCCGTCACCTTAAAGGGCCGTCTGCTTTCACTTCACGTTTTAGGCACTCTCCCGTAAGTCCAATGGTAGAAGCCCGAGACGGAGACGATAATCGTCAATTTTTACAGACGGCGGATGTGGTGAAGTTGAATTTTTAGTAGGCGGATGTGGTGTTGCGCCTCACGCAGATGCTACGCCAACGCGCTCTGCCTCCAAGCAGTCTTCCCAATCCGGTAATAAATCCTGGAATCTATAATGTTGTAAAACAACATTGTGTACTCACATATTTGGCTCGACGTTTCGGCTACGTTACAGCTCACATATTTGGCTCGACGTTTCGGCTGCTACAACTAAATCCTGGAATCACCATTAAACAAATTAGGCCATGATCAAATTCTTCCTTTCTAAGCAGGTGCCAAAGCCACATCGGAGCCCAGGACACGCTTGGACCAGGTTCTATTAATTAAAACGAAGCCTGCCGTTTCACCTTCTTCGAACTATTAGACAGGGAAACTAAACTAACTGAATCATGATTACACGTTCAGAATTTCAACAATGTTGTGTAACAACTGTTTGAGAAACAATCCAAAAGGGACCGGTTTCCTCATACATCTTTTTCCTCGTCGCCAAAGTAGAGAAAAAAGCGGCCAAGTGCGAGTCGGGCTCGCCCATGAAGGGTTCCGTAGCAGACAAATTTACTGGTCATGCTTATGAAATTATTATTTTTATATTTGAGTTAATTGAATGAAAGGTAAATTAAGGTTAACGATTTATGACTTATTGAGAAAACTATCCATAAATACCCTAAACAAATGGTAGTGTCAGCCTATATACTGTCCTGCGCTGCAGGGCAAAGGCCTTCATCATAGAAATCAAGTCATCGCTACTATGATGGGATTAGGCTTAATCACCAAGTTTGCCTAATGCGGATTGGTGATCACAAACCCGAGCTATGACCGAAAAATTCGAAACATACTTTTCGCTCGACCTGGGAAATGAACCCAGGGCCCCGAGTTGACGACCCGGTACTTAAAGCACTAGACCAACAGGGCGTTTAAGACCTTACTTCATAGGATCAGTTCTATAGTAAGCTCTTCGCTAGACTTTCACACTACACGGGTTTCATAAAAATATTTACTTAGTATAGTATGGAGAGCCTTCGAAATTTATTGTTTCTTTTTTTCTATTTTTGTGTGTACATAATAAATCATAATACATAATAATAAATAAAAATACATAATAAATCCTTACAAAATTTTATATTATAGTTCTTATAGTTTCGGAAAAAGTGACAGTGACATACGGAAAGACACGTACGTTCAAATCCAATCGGACGGACGTAGGTTCGAATCCAATCGTATTTCATTTTTCCATCGCGTCGTGAGGGAACCTACACGTTTCGAATAGGAACGTGTAACCATGATGCAGTTGGTCTGGTTTTTCTGTTAAAGGGTTGCGAAGGTCAGTGGAAGGCGCTGCGTTGTACATGCCAGACTTCCCAAATCCTAAACCTGACAGTTCTGGACGCAACCGGGAAATACCCGCTGTTAAGTATTACCTACATGTAAAGTCACAGACATAGCACAACGGATTGCATGTCTCAAGTGGCAATGAGTAGGGCACATAGCGAGGAGTACAGACGTGTGGAGTACACGTCTGTACTCCCTCGCGCGCCCTCGAGTGGAGGCCACGTACAGGAAGGCGCAGGCGTGGACCACAAGGTGGACCGACGATTTGGTGAAGGTTACGGGAATATATTGGATGCGGACGACACAGGACCGGTCTGTTTGGAGAACATTGGGGGGGGCCTATGTCCAGCAGTGGACGTCTGTTAGCTGAAATGAAGAGTTAGTTGTGTAAATAACGCTTTAGTTGAGGTTAAAGATATTTTTTTTCTCATAAAAACTTAAAATAGTTCACTTACAATGAGATAAAGTACAACTAATTCCAATATTCTAAATCATTATATAATTTTTATTAATATTTAGTTAGTTTTCATTAAGTTTTAGTTAAGAAACATTCAATCTCGCACACGCAACTACTTATAACTTACTCCTTTAAAGAAATATACAAAACAAGGCCTGTGGGTTATACTCACATAGATTTATGGATGTGTGTGTGGAGAACATTGGGGGAGCATATGTCCACCGGGGCGTCTACTGGCTGAAATGATGATGATGATGATGGTGACCTGCATAGTAATTTCCACACTAAGAATCCATGTAAACATAAGTACCTCCATATTAATTGTATCTTACTTTAGTATTTACTTATCTATGTTTCTTCATTAAGACGCTCGTCACTCTTAACAGGTCCTGCCAGAATACCAGCGCTGCCGCGGCATTTCTCTCGGTGTCGTGGCAGCACCATGCTCAGGCCAGGACCTGATTGACCTCACACTTCACACATGCCTATTTATATAGAATATTTTCATTATATAACTGTATTGATATTAGCCTCAGAACCGACAACCGATGGGGTAAACGAGTTCTAGAGTGGAGACCGCGTCTTGGCAAACGTAATGTAGGGCGCCCTCTGGCTAGGTGGAGGGACGATCTGCGCAGGATGGCTGGCAAGAGTTGGATGCGAGAAGCCATGGATAGATCACAGTGGCGAACAATTGGAGAGGCCTACGTCCAGCAGTGGACTGCGATAGGCTGATGATGATGATGATGATGATAACTGTATTTACCTACCTATCGTCTGTTCTTGTACTCACTTTTGTCTGTAGTTTTAATGTGTGAATGTTAACTATGGTTACTAATGAGTGTCAATTGTTAAATTATGTATTGTGATGGTCAATAAAATGTTTCTTTCTTTCTTACTAAGTACCTAAGTGGGGACAGAAACAAATTGGTTCCAGACTTAGATATGTGTTCTACTTTGGATTAGAAAACTTCTGAGTTCAGGCAGACCTCATGGGATTAAAAAACTTCATACTTGGCTTCACAATGCACTTCTAATGCAGGAGAGAAAATCATCTCACGTAGGTACTATTTTTAAATAAATTTTCATCATCATCAGCCCATTTAAGTCCCCACTGCTGAGGCACGGGCCTCCCTCAATCACATGAGGGGTAATTGCCATACTCACCACGCTTGGCAGACGGGTTGGCGAGGGTTTTGATAAAAATGCAGAGTTTTCCTTCTCTGGGTACTAATTATCATGCCAGCAGCTTTACCTTAGTCGCCTTTTACGACACCTCGGTAAGAGTGAGGGTGGCCTATTCTACTCTGCCGGGGACCACACGGCCAAATAAATTTTACTTATTATTATTATTTATTTTAATGGGGACATAGAGTTGCAGAAACATTTAGGATTTTTTTATAAATAAATTGAAACAAAAGCACTGTGATGTGTTTTGCTGCGTGAGTGAGGGTACCGGGGGATTAATCCCGGAGAAAGGGGGGTTTAAAGGTTGACAGCACACTTGTAACTCCACTGGTATCGCTAGTAGGTGATCTATCTGCTCGTCTGCCACCTATGACATAAAAAACATACATTTTCCTAGTGTCAAACTAAGGTTTTCCCATGTACTATGAAAAGCTGGAAAACATCTGTTTCATCAACAAACAGTTGTGTCGGTGCGGGAATCGAAACCCTTGCGTCACAAACCACGATGTTCAACGGGTCGTCATTCAGGATCTTTGCAGAGCTACAAGTACACCAAGGGCGGATGCAGCTTTGGCGCCAGGGCAGGTCACATAGTCATCATCATCAGTCTATCGCAGTCCACTGCTGGAGGCCTCTCCAATTGTTCACCATTGTGATCTATCCATGGCTTCTCGCATCCAGCTCTTACCAGCCATCCTGCCCAGATCGTCCCCCTACCTATAAGCTATAATTTAATTCGAGGACTGATAGGACTGTCGTTGAGACTGATCTGTGCGAGTTCCTGGTCAATAGGTAGGAAGTGGCGCAGGATCGACCGAAGTGGCGATCTCTTGCTTCGGAGGCTGATACTCTATTTGGCTCGCTGAGCCAGCGGAGGAAGTAAGAAATAGATATAAGCAAAAGCTAGGTATTTATGCTTTCGTTTCTGAATAATGTGTTTGCCTTCAAACAAAGTATTAAGTTTATTAAATTGATTAAACTTTAACGCTGGGTTTCCCTGGACTAAACTAGTCTCACAACCCTCATGACACACCCCCCTGGATCCGCCTTTCCACTACATTTTATGATTCTTAACATTTTATCAGCCAGTGCGAATCTTTTGGTGTCACCAAGGCAACATTTTAGGACATAGAAATGTTTTTATGTGATAGGTGGCAGACGAGCGGACAGATTACTTACCTGATGGTAAACGATTGCCATCGCCGGTAGACACTCGCGAACACCAGTGTACTCACAAATGCGCTGACAAACTTTAAACTCCCCTCCCCCCGGATAGGCTCTCCACTTTATTCAAATGGTAACTGGGGCAGTTGAATATACTTACAAGATAACCTTCCCTGAATAAGTGATTGGATTCACCGCTCTCTAATAGGTACGGAACCAAATCGGCGTATTAGGGAGTGTATTCAGTAATAAGTGCTCTACCGTGCGTGATAACACGACGTGGGGCTCTATTAGGCGTACGTGTCCATTCGCTCACGAACTTTATCGTAAAGACAATCACGAACTTTACTGCACGGAAACAAATACAAGTATGTGAGCTAGATGGCGTTATTTATTTAGACCTAAGACCTAAGTTCGCCAGCATATGGAGTACTGCTGCCATCCATGGGCAGGACGTGCATACCAGCTCGTGCCCTTTGACATAACTTGGTTCAAGGGCGCGCTGTGCGAATAGTAGATAAGCCCAAACTCACGTGCAGTATAATTAAACCCTTATGTCTTAGGAGAGATTTTGTCTCCCTATGTGTGTTCTACCGCCTGTACAATGGTTTGCGCACGGATGAACTAATCGACGTAATGCCAACATACATATTTACAACCACATAGTACCGTTCCATAGGAATTTCCTCCCGCGAACGCTCTGGCTGTGGAATGAGCTGCCATCAGAGGTTACCTAAACTAACTTAAATTCCACCAACTCGTACTAAGCGTTTCGCTTCTTCTTTCTTGATACGAACTGCTAAGGAATGGAACAACTTGCCGGCTTCTGTATTCCTGTATTCAGAGAGCTACAATTTGGGTGTCTTTAAGTCGATAGTGAATAGGCTTCTTCTGGGTAAGCACGCTACATCTTAGACCTTATTGTCACTTTCCATCAGGTGAAATGGCTCAAGTGCAAACCCATTTAATATATAAAAAAAACATTTCAAAGTATTAGGATTTGAGCCTGTGAACTCCCGTTACAACACCCATGTTACTTCCACTGATTTACCATCGCCCTACGAATTACGACCAGTACCTTTATATTGTCATAGGGTCGGTTGGCTCGCTCCCCCGATCTATGGCTCGGAAGTATGAGTAACACCACCTTGCGTATTTTATCAAGAGTTAATATTGAGGAATAGCAGCAAACCGATAATTGGAGCAATCTCAATTTATAGTCCCCTCTTACCCCCAACTAGGAATAAGACGGGGAAAGGATTGCGTACCTGCAAAACCCCGTCCAAATCAAATCTCTAACATACTAGTCAGTATGTCAGTAATTTTTAAGGTAAGTAGAGTACCGCTTAGCGATCCGAACAGAGTCGTGGTCTCCGAAACTATCGCTGATATCAAAAATAGTTCGCCACTTCCAAATCCAAAGTCTCATAGTTCTTAATTTGTTGCACAAATATGAAGCAGCGGAAAGCGCGCATTGAGGCTCGGTGGAAGTTAGAGGAATCGTCAATATACAATATATTTTTTATAAGCCTTTTCTAAATTCTAACCTCGTGTTTCGGTTGAGGCACATTTTTAATGACTCATAAAAAAAACCTGAAAATTCCGGGACTTATTGAATTTAATCCCGAAAATTTCGGGACTAAAATATGATCGGGATCCCGGGATCCCGATCGTATTTCCGATCATATTTCCGATCGAAACCTCTAGGTACAAAGTATCTTAAATAATAAATGTGCGTCATTTGCCGTACCTCTACTTATCGTAACACATTGGACACAGTTTACAAGGGGGTCGCGGTTGGCTCGCTCTCCCGAGCGCTGGCTCGGAAGCCCGGGTGACCACACCTCTCGCGTTTCCCCGACTCTGTACACAACACTGTGGCAGATTTGTGGCGGGGTGTCGTTATTGGGGCACATATTTCGAAGTGTGGTTGTGATTGGTGCTAATTAGTAACGGATGTAGTTCGTAATGGGTTTTTGGAGGGTAAAATTGATATGGGAAATAACATATTGTGGTGCACTGCCTTACTCTATTACCGATTCGATGTTTTTCTCCTTCGCTAATATGTTTTCTGAAAGAAGTCGTTAGTAGAGATAATGTGATTGATGATTTAACTTAAATTTACTGTAACTTATCATACCTTGTTTTTTTGTTGTCCGTTATGGTATGGACTATAGAGATCATCATCATCATCAGCAACCCACACTCGTCCACTGCTGGACATAGGTCTCCCCTAATGCACGCCACTGCTCCCGATTTTCGGCCACTCTCATCCAGCCCACACCAGCCAGCCTTCGAATGTCATCATCCCATCTTGTCGCAGGGCGTCCTACACTACGCTTACCGAGAGTGCCTTGCCACCAATACTTTTTGACGGTGTCCAACTCGGTCGCGGTCTCCACTCAAGGACTTTATGGCTCCAACGGCTGTCAGTTCTGCGGCTAATATGACCAGCCCACTGCCACTTCAGTTTGCTTATTTGGTGGGCTATGTCGGTGGACTATAGAGATAATTAGTCTATATCCCCTTATGTGAGTACAGTCAATAATTGGCGGAGAAATCGGTGAACATACATACAGTCAGTCAAACATAGAACCTCCTTCTTTTTTAAAGTCGTTTTTAAAAAATATTGTATTCCACAAAATTTATGTCAAAAGCGTATAAACTGCCTAACCTCCGATTCTACCAATCTTTATCCGTAGATAAATATATGGTATAACATCATAATTGTATGGAATGACAGTGCTGTGCCATGGATTTGATATTGCTGTACAAGTTCAACAGTCACCGCTCAACAAAAGCAAAACAAATGCACTAAAAATTAGGGTTAGTACATTTTAGTCTCAAGATTGCTCAACAGATGGCGCTGTGCAAAATTGAATCGCACAAGCGTTTCGTTTTTTCTCACATACATATACCCTGTGAATGCTTAACCCACCAGGTACTTGCACCATTGTGTCTAGCAATGGCATTGCTAGACACCTCAATATATGGTTTAATTGGACGTAGTTATGCTACAACGTTCCAATCCACACGAAGGTCGAACTGAGAAAAACGCGTTTTTGTGTTTTTGTGGTACACTTTTTTATGGTAGCATGTAGAACCGAGGAGTGTGTATCATCTATACGAAATAAATAAATATTATTTTATCATAAACCTTTCATTGATAAAAAATAATATTACCCATAAAAATTTTAAAAAATTGTACATGGAACGTTTTAACAAAAAGGCATTTTATATGAAAGTGGGATTTAAATTAATCCGATAAAACGTTCCAAAGTGTAAAAGTTACTATATTTGAGTAGTTTATATATATTTTATCGACAGTAAATACATATAAGACAATAAAACAATATTATTAATTATTTGAAAAATATTTATTTAGAAAATCATTCAGCATCTTGGTCGAAATCCAGTTCCTTCCCATAACCGTCAACATCATCAATAGCTTCGTCAGATTCTTTTAAGTTTTTATAAAATTGCAAACAATCTGCTGGAATGATTTTTTTTTCTTATTCTTCTTCTTAACTCACTTTTACTATTAAAGACACCCCTCTTCCCAAATTTCAAGTTTCTAGGGTCAGTAGTCTGGGCTGTGGGTGCATTCCTAGTCACCTTCTTAACTCACTTTTACTATTAAAGGCACCCCCTTCCCAAATTTAAAGTTTCTAGGGTCAGTAGTTTGGGCTGTGGGTACATTCCTAGTCACCACAGGTTCTCCTTTTATATATATAGATATGATTTATATTTATATACCTAGATAGTATTGGCGCAAAATTAGCTTTCGAAAAAAGCACTCGCATGCACTGAGTAGGTACCTACTCGGAGAGAGAGTGGAGTAAGTTCAAAAGCTACTGAAGTCGTAATAGGCTGATGAGATACGAATGTGCCAACTTTAATTTACAACCACCCAATAGTCCATTTACAAAGTTCAGTTGCAGCAGTTTAAGAAAAGGAACATATTTAGGTACACGTCATGCTTGGCAGCCTTCCAACATGCGTGCATCGCGGACTTTTCTCCGCGTATCACCTTCAAAAATGGCTTTAGTTAATATTTATTCATTTATAAACAGCAAAAAAAAAGTTTATTACAGCTACATACTATTGAACCAAAGATACCTAGTAGATATTAATAATAATATTAATAAATTACTGCATGGAAAACAGTTTGGATTTACTAAAGGAAAATCCACTACTGATGCAGGAGTGGCTCTTATCAAACATGTTTTTGATGCGTGGGAGAAAAAGCAGGATGCAATAGGTGTTTTCTGTGATTTGTCGAAAGCATTTGATTGCGTTAATCATGAAACACTATTGATGAAGTTACGGCATTACGGTGTATTGAATAACGCACTTAATATGATTCAATCTTATTTGTCTGATAGAATTCAAAGGGTTAATGTTAATGGAATCGACTCTTCTGGCGCTCGTCTATTAATGGGAGTGCCCCAGGGCTCAATATTGGGGCTTTTGTTGTTCTTAATATACGTTAATGACCTTCCATACTTTACGAAAGATCTATGTGAAATAGTGTTATTTCCTGACGACACTTCCTTGATTTTTAAGGTTGATAAATATAAAGAATCAATTGACGACGTAAATGATACTCTTTCACAGGTATTGCACTGGTTT
The DNA here is from genome assembly GCA_019059595.1 of Marasmia exigua. NCBI lineage: Eukaryota > Metazoa > Arthropoda > Insecta > Lepidoptera > Crambidae > Marasmia > Marasmia exigua. Next base: position 3,648,894 of record CM032469.1, on the reverse strand, counting down.
ACGACCAACAATTTACTTCTTAACTCAAAGAAAACTAAATGTGTAAAATTCACCATGTCAAATATAAGGCAGGTCGATACAAGTATTAAGATGAACAATGAATCTATTCAAACCATTAATTCCACAGTTTTTCTCGGTATGACTATAGTTGCCAAACTGCAGTGGAGTCCCCATATTGCTGCCTTGGCAGGAAGACTAAGTTCCGCTGCATATGCAGTAAGAAAAATTAGGCGTCTGTCTGATATCAAGACGGCAAGACTGGTCTATTTCAACTATTTCAGTGTGATGTCATATGGTCTACTATTGTGGGGGTCTGCTGCTGACATACAAACTATTTTTACTTACAGAAATGGGCCATCTGCGCTATATACAGCCTTAAATCACGTGACTAACTTAGGGAAATATTTAAAGAAATAAATATATTAACCGTAGCTTCCCAATTTATCCTCGACTGCATTATGTATGTACGTAAGAACTTGCACACTTTTCCAAAAAGTCCGAAAGTCATAGTCTTAACACCAGAAATATACATATACATAGGCTTGCCGTCCCTAAAATCGGTAATTCGTTTGTTGGCTTAAGTATTAAGATATTTAATAAGCTACCACAAAATGTCATTAACCTATCACTGGATAAGTTTAAGTCTCATATTAAAACCTGCCTAATGAAGAAAGGTTACTATAGTGTACAAGACTATTTAAATGATAAGGATTCTTGGTCATGTTAATTGATTAATCATTTGAGTTGTTATTCATAGTAGTCTATTAACTTTCATAATTATATTTTTTTTCTCTTCTCAATTGAAACTCTGCAACATCATCAATATTTGAAAATAGTAACTACTGAGTTTCTTGGTGGTGTCTTCTCAGTAGAAATCGACATTCCGAACCAGCGGTAGATATTATGTGCCTTACCTATTTTGACATTCATAAGTGTTCTGTATGGACCTAAATTGAATAAAGAATTTTTTATCTTTTATCTTTATACAATTTTTTCTGAGAGCACTATGAGCATAATGTAGTACCATTGTTAATTTTAATATTTTTTCAGGTCAGTGTCTAAGTTCTTTGTTAAGTAACGTATGTAATAGTTTAAGCTAGTATAATTTATTATTCAACCATACAAAATCAAACTTTTGTCATTACTCTATTTGTGTTGCATGTGTCTATGGGCGGCGGCCATTGCTTACGATCAGGTGATCCGTCTGCTCGTCTGCCACCTATTACAAAAAAAATAGTTACGACCAATTTTAAGAAATCTAATTATTTTAGCTGCCTTCAAGTTTCAGTTTGTTGCCTAGCAAAATAAATAATACGTATTATTTTTTTAACAAGACCTTATATTATAAGAAATACAAAAGTGATGGATCGTTTCATGACTAGATAAATGTATGTTCCTACTAGTATATACGTTTTGAATCGTTTATTTTTACCATTATAACTTCTTTACAACATTACAAAGTACTTGGAACGTTTTTTAGAAATAGATATTTTCATAATATACATTTTTACAAAACGTTCCAAGTTGACTGGACCATTGTTTTGTCCAAAACGAATTAAAAAATACGATCCAAATGAATTGACACATTTTAAGGATATAATTAGGTCTTTTGGGACGTTTTATCGTTTGGGCGGCTAATTATTTCAATAATTACTATGGTAAGAGTGTCAGTGTCTTCAGCAGTAGATAGAACGGTCCTAAATACGTAGCTTGAGCATGAAAACTCGATTTTGACCACCTTGTGGATTGGAACGTTGTAGCATAACTACGTCCAATTATGAATCAAAGCTTGTTTTCTTGAAACCTTCTCACCTTGCTTGTACAATACAATAAGGTTGGTCGAATCGAATCGGCGCTTAATGATCCAATTTGGTTCTAAAAATTAAACTTAAGTTATAACAACAATATTTCGAGTTTTTTTTATGTAATAGGTGGCAGACGATTAGACAGATGAATAAATAAATGAATAAAGGTTGGCAGGGCACTTGACTGCCAACCTTTAAACACCCTTTCCTCAGATTGGGCCTCTGGTAAATTCACTCACGCAGCGAAGTCCGTGGTATCACTCCGATCGAGCTGGTCCATTCATGACGAAGCAAGGCTCTCACAATTTATGTTTATTTAACTGCTCTCATTGATCAGTGAATGAAATTGAAAGAAAAAATTTAGTTTAATACTTTTTCCATTTCTCCTTAAACTCTCATTACAGGATAATTAAACCGAATACAAGTGTGTAAATCGTTTTAGGCCCGATTTGACTAAACTTATTTCGATACTAAATCTATGGTGTAGCGCTGTTATTCTATACAAATCTGACGCTGTACCACGTGCATCCCTCAATACTGGCAATGGCTGAAAATCAGTGGTTTGCTCGTCGAGTAAACAATTCACTGAGCCATTGCCATTTCGCACCACTACTGCACACATGCCTCACTATAACACCTTCTGGGGATTTTTACTGTACTTACTTTTATTCTGCTATGAATGTGTGCTTTTTGATGCGAATAAACGTTTTATCTATCTATCTATCTACCATTGTTCTATCTCGTACGACAAAACTGTGGAATCAACTATCACCTGCAGTGTTTCCGGACCGTTACGACCTCTAAACCTTCAAGATTAGAGCTTACTCCCTTTTAAAAAGGCTGGCAGCGCACCTGTGACTCCTCTGACGTGACTGGTGTCCATGGTCGGCGGTAATCGCTTACCATCAGGCGATACGTGTGCTCGTCTGCCGCCTAAAGTAAAGTAAAGTATCAGCCTATAAACTGTCCCACTGCAGGGCAAAGGCCTCCATCATAGAAATCAAGTCATCGCTACTATGATGGGATTAGGCTTAATCACGCTTGCCAAATGCGGATTGGTGATCACAAACCCGAGCTATGTTCGAAAAATTCTAAACATACTTTTCGCTCGACCTGGGAATCGAACCCAGGACCCCAAGATCACGGCCCGGTACTTAAACCACTAGACCATATCATAAAAAAATAGATTTATTCACGGAATCGGGCCTTATCTCTTAATATTGAATTGCTTTAATCTCTTATTACTGAATCGATTTAATCTCTTACTAATAAAAATTTGCGATGTACCTACATACTTTACATTAGGTATGTTTATGTAAACCAAATACAAAGTTTTATTCTAAACAACAGCGGAAACATCCGCTTTAACTAAGTTAAAACACTTTTTTAAATGTTAAAAAGTTTTAATAACTTAGACATCCAGATAGCACAAGCATTTACTTTAATGTTTCCTTTTGAAATGCGAAATTCAACACACCCTATTCTAGAGTAAATTTAAGCCGGGCGCACACTCGTTTAGCGAACGGTTTAACAGATATATTCACCCTGGTCGTGGTATGCAGCCGACAGTTTTTCAGCTGAAATTTTTGAGTTCATACAAAAAACAATTTTGCATTGGTTAAAATTTTTATATTGCGTGACGAGAATTTTAATATCCCTTTGACGTCGCTTGATCAAATAAAAAATCTGATCCGTGAAATTCTACCTAGTCATATGTTGGCGGTACCTTCAATATCAGTAAATTGGGGGGAGGGGTGTTAAAAGGTTGGCAACGCACTTATTATTTATTGCGGTTGTATATGGGTGGCAACAATTACAATACCTCACGTTACAATGCCTCAAGTGGCAATGGGCAGGGCACATAGCGAGGAGAACAGACGGCCGTTGGGGCGGAAAGGTCCTCGAGTGGAGGCCACGTACAGGAAGTCGCAGCCGTGGCAGGCCCCCCGCAAGGTGGACCGACGACCTGGTGAAGATCGCGGGAATCCATTGGATGCGGGCGGCACAGGACCGATCTGTGTGGAGAACATTGGGGGAGGCCTATGTCCAGCAGTGGACGTCTAACACACACACACACACACACACGCACACACACACACACACACACACAAACACAAACACACACACACACACACACACACACACACACACACACACACACACACACACACACACACACACACACACACACACACACACACACACACACACACACACACACACACACACACACACACACACACACACACACACACACACACACACACACACACACACACACCTCAATGTCAAACACTTTCGACTCAATATCAATTGAAGAATTATGACGGACTATAGTCCGTATACATCAGGCTACTATAGTAGCCTGATGTGTGGATGTCTGTACACAACTGTCAAATTGTATGGGCTGTTTTCTTTTTTTTTTATATTATTTGCTGCCCCTAGGCTGTAAGTAGTATATAAATTTTAAATAGTATAATTTAAGAGCTGTAGATTTTGAAAAACAATAAATAAATAAATAATAAATAAAGGTAATTCATCTGCTTGCTCGTTTGATACCTATAAATAAAAAAATCAAATCAAATCATTTGGTAGATTTTAATTTTTAGCCCCCGATGAAAGGTGTTTGATAGATAGATACACTTTATTGCAACATACAAAACTTAAAAGCTAGGTATACAGAGCCACAATGTAAAATTTAGGCAGTGTTATCGCTGGAAGCGATCTCTACCTGACAACCTTCAGATAAAGGACATTCGATAGAAGAGGGGAGGGTGATGCAATCTTTCTGATATTCAACATTGATAAAAGAAAATTTTATATTATATATACGTATTTCTCCTCGCTATGTGCCCTGCCCATTGCCACTTAAGGCATGCAATCCTTTGGGCTACGTCTGTGACCTTAGTTCTCCTAACAGACGGCCGTTGGGGTGGAAAGGTCCTCGAGTGGAGGCCACGTACAGGAACTCGCAGCCGTGGCAGGCCTCCTACAAGATGGACCGACGATCTGGTGAAGATCGCGGGAATCCATTGGATGCGGGAGGCACAGGACCGATCTGTGTGGAGAACATTGGGGGAGGCCTATGTCCAGCAGTGGACGTTCATTGGCTGAAATGATGATGATGATGATGATACGTATTTCTACATATTTAATAAATAAAACGTTATCATACACTAATATATACTAAATAAAATACAATATAACCTACACTAGTGTTATAAGTTTGACGTGTGTGTATCTGTCTGTGGCATACGTAGCACCCGAACGAATGAACCGGTTTTATTTTTATTTTAGACATTTATTTTAGATAGGTACTGCGCAGTCTGTGCACTTTTATATGCACAGTAAAGCTTTTGGTCAAATTAAAATGTATCGTACCGAAATCATTTAACCGTTAGTAAATAACACACTTAAAAATTTCATCTCGTGTTCAGGCGGGACTCGAACCCACACCTTCCACAATCCGGGTACTACCAATTAGACCACTGAAAGCGTTAGTAAGCCGACGAAATTCTTAATTTAATTGTAGCCTCACTCATTAACTGAATGATTGATTTTGTAAAAACCTTCAAGTTAGATACAGCAGTGACGTACGTATGTTGCGGTTTACTTCGATAAATCTTAATATAAATAGGTATCCTATATATTTCAAATAATAAGAAAAGAAATACTGTTTACAATCAGAGGCCTATCTAACAGCCTATGGCGTATTTTTCATAGAAATCAGCTTACTTCACAGTTTTAATAAAATAAACCGTTTCATTGCAATATTTTCCACGTTACAACCCGTATAGGCTCGACTTGTAATCAAGCAGTGTAATCGACCATGGAAGCCTCCCGATTCAGCCAAAACATTAAAAAAGTAAATCGGTTTTTAAGCTCCATAGAATGTTCACGTTGCAAGAAGATTCATTTAGGCCCGAATCAAACAATCTTTATCCAAGAACCATAGTATTTGTAGCATTTTACCATAGATTATTCTCAATTGGTCGAATTGATGAATGATGGTTGCTCAGTGCGTATGAACGCGCCTTCGATACGGGGGGTCTTCGATGAGGAGCTAATGGTAGGAATATGCACAAAATCCCCCTGCATTTTACGCACATTTCTACCATTAGTTAGGCGCGAAAAAGCATCGTGAGGAAACCTGTACGTCTCGAAAAGTTTCTCAAAGCTTAGACTAGCGGCGGTATTGCTAAGTTAGCAAGAAAACAGTTTTATAGCGTAGCTACTTTGGGAGTGGGTAGTGTTAGTACTGTGAGGGTTGGTTGGTAGGTAGCCAAAACACTTTATGGAGATATATTTTCGTATATTGTCTCAAATTAACACAAGATAATAATTATTTATATCGGAGCAACAACTTAACATGGACGCGGTTGGTTAGCGAGAGAGTGAGGTAGGTGTGGGGGGAGAGGAACTCCCGTACCAATCAAACCAGTATTGCCCTGCGGGCGTTTACGGAACTAACATGGCAGAAAATAAGTGCTAGCGGTACCTAACCGGCAGCAAGGCATTGCGCTTAGGGCGCGATAGAGGGCGCTGTCTCGCTATATACTCCCCCTCCAGAGGATGAAAGCGTCCTCGCTCATTCGCTGGCCATACATTATCATTGTTACAAACATTTACAGAAACACTACTTTGGTTAGACACATTATGACATTCATTATTTGAATCCACATTAGAATTGTAATTTACATCGGTTACATAAAGATTAGGCGAGTACATACATTCCTCCCTATCTGACACATTATTACATTTATTCTCATTTAAGTTACGACGGGGACGGCCACGTTTCCGCACCGGAACTACAGGTTGAGGTAGGGTCGTATCGCGACCCAGGTAAGGTGTTAACTGTTTAATGTGATACTTCCCTAAGTACCTACTGGAGTCCTGTGCGGGTGCTATGATATAAGTTGTAGGGCTTACCTTTTTAGTAACCACGTATGGTCCATCTCTTTTTGGTACGAACTTCGATGTCAGGTCCTTTCCTTTGTTGCTAAGTACATGCGAATTCAATAATACCAAGTCACCTGCAACAAAACTTTGTCCTACGCGACGTGACTGATCACCATAGTCCTTTCTTTTATCCTGCTGACTTTCGACCTTCTCGCGAACTGCAGCTAGCGTATTGAGAAAACGTTTTAGGTATGGTGTTATCTGTGGAACGAAATTTTCTTTCTCCAAAACCAAACGAGGATCATTTCTTACTTCTAAAGGCGATCTCAGCTCTCTGGCAAACATCAAGTACGCTGGCGAAACTCCTGTAGTTTGACAGCGTGCAGAATTTAACGAAAAACGTATAGACGGTAAGTATATAGGCCAAGAATTATGTTTATTACCTACTAATTGTGATAACTGTACTTTTAAATCTCTATTCTTTCTTTCCGCAGGGTTCCCCTCAGGATGATACAGCGGTAACAATTCCTGCTTCACATCTAACACGAACATACACTGTTGCATTACAGCTGAAATAAATTGTACACCATTATCTGAAATAATGCGACGCGGTAGACCAAAACGTAGAAAATATTCCTCTATGAGTGTACGCGCGCACGCCTCAGCTGTCGCTTCTCGAAGCGGATATAACTCGACCCATCTAGTTGCGGTGTCCTCGACCAATAAAATCCATTTTTCATCCTTATCACCTGGAGGTAAGGGTCCGAATAAATCTATAGCAATAACCTCATTTCTCTGATTCAGGATCGGCGTCTGCAACAACCCTGGTGGCTTGTCGTTGGCAGCCTTGTAGCGCTGACACGATGTACACGTTCTGACATACTCGACAATGGCACGACGCATCCCTGGAAAATAAAACTTTTGAGCAACTCTTTGATATGTCCTCTCGATCCCTTGGTGACCTGCCAGAGGAGAGTCATGACATTCTTTTAATACTTCTTCTCTTTGATCCACAGGTATAACTAATTGCGGTTCTTCTGTATCCGCATCCGGATTATAGCGATAGAGCACTCCTTGCTCCATAATATAACCTCTTCCCGTCCAACGATGAACATCAATTTCCTCTTCACTTTCCAGATTCCTAATTATCTTAGCAAGTTCAGGGTCTGCCAGCTGACCTGATCTTAACTCGGAGGGTCTCTTCGCAGGTAAGTCAATCGTTACTGAACATATCCCACATGCATCTGCGGAGTTCTCATCGCAGTTGGGACGGCTCAGGGTATCTGCTATTATATTTACCTTCCCTGGTGTATACTCATAATGCAAATCAAATGCTTGTAATTTCAGTGCCCATCTTACCAATCTGCCTGATGGTGATTTTACAGTCATTAGCCACTTCAACGGCTGGTGGTCGGTACCTACGACAACCCTATGACCATCAATATAAGAACGAAAACGTTCCACAGCCCAGACTATGGCTAAGGCTTCCCTCTCTGTTGTTGAATAATTTCTTTCTGCTTGATTGAGCAATCGGCTCGCATATTCAATAGGCCTTTCATCATTACCTTCTCCTTGTAGAAGTACTGCACCCAGAGCGTAGTTACTGGCATCAGTTCTGAGCACAAACGGTTTGGTGTAGTCAGGTTGGATGAGGATGGGTGGTGACGTCAGCAACCTTTTTAGCTCCTCGAAGGCTTGATCTTGCTCTGTCTCCCATCTCCATGGCTCATGTTTCCTAGTCAACTTTGACAGTGGTTCTGAAATTTTAGAAAATCCAGGTATAAACTTCCTAAACCAAGAAGCAGTCTGTAAGAAGGTTCTTAGATGTTTAAGTGATGACGGCTTCTTCATATCTAATACAGCTTTCACTTTTTCTTCATCAGGTGATATACCATCTTTAGATATCACGTGACCTAAATATTTGACAGTGTCTCGTGCAAAAACACACTTATCCCGATTCACCCTTAATTTAAATTCGTGCAGTCTTTCAAATACAGCGTGCAAATCCTTTATGTGGCATTCCATATCAGCCGATATTATGCAAAGATCATCCAAAAAAGCTAAAATAGTAATATTCTGCAACTTCGGGCATGGGGAGCAAAGACGATCAATTAAACGCTGAAATGTAGCTGGGTCCAATTCTTTAACCCAAACGGCATCGTTTGAAGCGATAAGTGCCTGACTGTGTCGAAAAGGCAGTCTTATCTTTATCCCCGGTTAACCGGCCACTTGCCAGTACCCAGTTTTAAGTCTAAAGTACTCATAACACAACCCTGTTTCGTCGTTTTGTAACAGCTCATCAATCTTCGGCATGGATAAGTATCTGTTTTAGAATACTGTTTCAACTTACGGTATCGACGCAAAAAACGAAACCTTCCATCACGTTTTAGCACTATAGTGCTGGTGCTGACCATGCTGACTCACACTCGTCTCATGATATCCTCAGCAGCATCTTCTCTACCTCTCGCTGCATACCTCTGCGCGCGCTGTGTCCTGTGCGGTAACGGCGGAACAGCAACTGGCGCGTGTTCGCCGGTTCATGAAATGCTCTTCATCTGCGTGGCTTCACCATTCTCCGCGGAACACAAATCACTGAAAGAGTTTATTAAAATCATTAAGTGACATACATCATTAGTCACAGTTTTTGGTGTTGACTGTAACTCTTATAACCTTGTTCTAAATCCTCATAAAACAACCCTTTACTGTTTCCGGTGCTTCCGTTCCCGAAAAGTACCATAATGATTTACCAAAATCAAAACTAATTTGGCTTTGTTCAAAAAATCCTATCCCTATAAGATTGATTGTTACAAGCTCCTGGAAAAACATAAATCAGTTCAATTCTTTATGTAACATTTTTTCCATTCACTGAGGTTAACTAAAACCCTCCATTTTCTAATAAACCATCTGCAAGCTTCACATCTCTAATTTGCTTTTCAAAACATTGACCACTTTTTATTAAAAAATTATACATTGATTGGCTAGCTACACAGCCTTTAGCGGCTTGAATCCACTAATGCAATACCTTCCCACCTAATATTTCGATATTTAATATTGTCCCTTAGACCATTAGTGTAACCCCTATTGTTACATACAGTTGACTCCCCCTTCATATGAACTTGTTGGTCTCCCACGCATAACAACTTATTGTACTTTATAACTACTACAATTTGGACATCTTGCTCTTATTATTCCTATTTCACCAACAGCATACAAATAACAAATTTTTACTTTTCCTTTTTGTCTGTTTTCAGGATCCATGATGCGGCGGTGGGCGGCAAATGCGGCGAACCACCAGCGGCGTCGCACGAGCGACCTCGGCGGCGGGCGGTCCATATGACTGCGACTTACATCGACTGTGCGGCCGGTGGCGGCAATGGCCCCCCGACGGCGCACCAGTGCACGAACCTCGCGGCTGCGATACCCGCAGCGGGGTGGCGCGGCATCTGGCCCGGCGGTGGCACTGCGGACGACCCCGAAACTGCGCGGAGAAATGGCCCAAGCGACTGTGCACCCGGCGACTGCAAGCGCTCCTGCATCGCATCTTCTATGCTTCGGCCTTCCTTATAAGATCTTCAAAACAAGACATGTTCCCCCCCTTTTCTATTCTTTTTCTATACGGACGTCCTAACAACCCAACGTCATATCCATTGTACCTTCTGTGAGATGTCGTTTTCTGGTAATTTAGCAAATAAAGCGCGTACTTGTGCGACAAATAACTCTGTGTTTAACTTTCCTTGCTGCATACTATATAATTCTTTATATATTTGAAACGGTGCTCTTCGTTCCCCAAATGCGCTCCTCAGGCGATCTATTGCTTCGCTCCATGTTTTCGTATATTGTTTATACCTTGCACCAAGTTGCGGCGGAATGTGATAATAATAATGAAAGTCTCTCTCATTGCGTTTCGTCGGAAACGTTGGCGGCAGTTTTAAAAATTTCGACTGCATCGATAAAATTCTCGACAGACTCGTTCTGCGAGCCACTAAACCTTGCACTACAAGTAATGAAATTAGCACCAACCGGGGCGGCGGCCCTGTCTGTCGGACAGCTCGTACTTCTCATAGTAAGCGACGGCTCCGTTTTGTACCTGATGCATTACTGGTGTAGATGATCGTACTTCTTGTAATAGAATTGACAAAATTCTGCCTTGTGATTGCTGCAAACTGTCCCATCAGTGCGGCGAAATGTTCCTGAGTCATTAAGATGGACGCGCCCGCGCTGCTTCCCGTGGCACCTTCGGTTGCTGTTTCAGTCGCGGCGTCTTCATTGACCAACTCCTCGGCGTTAATTTCGGCCGGAATAATAGTTTCATTGAGGTTTGCCTCCCTCGGCAATGAACTTCGGCTCCTGGTTCTTGGCATTTTCCTAATAATTCGGTTTTTCCAAACCCAAAATGGCGGCAGACCTTCGCGTCCACACCACTCACTAACACACGTTGGGCGATCACTTATAGCGTAGCTACTTTGGGAGTTGGGTAGTGTTAGTACTGTGAGGGTTGGTTGGTAGGTAGCCAAAACACTTTATGGAGATATATTTTCGTATATTGTCTCAAATTAAACAAGATAATAATTATTTATATCGGAGCAACAACTTAACATGGACGCGGTTGGTTAGCGAGAGAGTGAGGTAGGTGTGGGGGGAGAGGAACTCCCGTACCAATCAAACCAGTATTGCCCTGCGGGCGTTTACGGAAACTAACATGGCAGAAAATAAGTGCTAGCGGTACCTAACCGGCAGCAAGGCATTGCGCTTAGGGCGCGATAGAGGGCGCTGTCTCGCTATAGTTTAATGTAAAAAAAGTATTTTTTGTGCGTGGAGAACCATAACAATAAGCAAGCAAACAAACTATTAGCAAACAGAGGCACGGACCTAGAGCCTGTGGCATGTAATTAACAATGATCAGATAACAGCTATTTGGGTTCATTGACCGCAAACATAGATGCTAATATGGACATGCCCCGGGATTCTATGATCCCGGGATTAAAATAAATGAATTATTATTTTAGAAAGAACTAATAGCACTTTCGAAAGAACAAATAGAACTTTTTTAATTAACATGCCCTCTCCAGTCGTGTCACGCTGGTGTCCCATCGGAATATTAGTGTAAGGGAATAGAGAGATAGAGAGTTCGCTTGTGTTAGCGCACACACTTGAGCACTATAATATATCCTGCGTCCGTGACTGATCGTTGAGATTGGCCACCATAGCCGTAATCGGTTGGAGGATATTATTTTATTAAACTGAAGTGTACGTGTACTGGATTTCTCGGTATGTAGGAGGTGCTGACAATGGAGCAAGTCTCAAGAAACTTTCTCCCTCGAACGACAAAACTGTGGAATGAACCTGCGGTGTTTATGGACCTATACGACCTGCAAACTTTCAGAAAAAGAGCGTACTCACTTTAAAAAAGGCCGGCAGGCACCTGTGACTCCTTTGACGTGGCAGGTGTCCTTGGGCGGCGGTAATTACTTACCATCAGGTGATACGTTTGCTCGTCTGCCCCCTATAAAATAAGAAAAAGTCAATGGAGATCAAGTTTTTTGTGATAGGTGGCCGACGAACAGACGGATCACTTGATGGTAAGCGATTCATTGTCATCGTCATCATCGTCAGCCCATTTAAGTCCCCACTGCTGGGGCACGGGCCTCCCTCAATCACATGAGGGGTAATTGCCATAGTCACGGGTTGGTGAGGGTTTTGATATAAATGCAGAGTATTCCTTCTCTGGGTGATGATGATCATGCCAGCAGCTTTACCTTAGTCGCCTTTTACGACACCTCGGTAAGAGTGAGGGTGGCCTATTCTACTCTGCCGGGACCACACGGCAAGCGCGGTACGTGATTGCGATTGCTAAAAGAACGTTGATAGGTCAACATGATGGCACAGACATGCTTACGCTGTAGTATGCCCAGTGAGGGTAGTCAAGGTTTTATCCGGGGAGAAGGGGAGGTGGCGCACTTGTGACTCCACTGCTGTCCATAGGCGGCAACAATCGCTTAACATCAGGAGATCCGTCCGCATTCTTTGTTGCAAATGATGATGATTTGCTTCATCAAGCAATATCTTTGAGTTGACTGCGAGACTTTATTTTTGCACCGCAGGTGTCTAAATAAAATTGCTACATTTTTAATAAAATAATATCCAAGGAATATTACCAAAATCACCCGAAGAGAAGGAAGGTACCTATTATATTTTATAAAATTCGGGTACTTGATCGATGGGCTTATTTATCAATATACTGAATATTATCTTGAGACTTGGGGAAGATGAAATAGTATTTTTCAATTTTTATATTATAAGGAAAGTCGATGGAGTACTCTAAAATTAGCTTAGACTGTATGTCAGTATTTTTTTTTATATAGTAAATGGGTTTGCACTTGACCTCATCTCACCTGATGGAAAGTGACAATAAGGTCTAAGATGTAGCGTGCTTACCCAGAAGAAGCCTATCCAGAAGTATTTATAAATAAATAAATAAATATTTCACAACATCACATACATTGATCTGACTCCGTGATAGGTAGCTCAAGCACCTGTGTTACGGATATCAGAATCAACAGTGGGATTACAAATATATTCATATAATACTTTTCATTTGTGAATACATACTTACAATACATAGCAAACACCCAGACCAATACAAACAAACATGTTCATGCACACAAATGTTTGTACTGTGCGGGGATCGAACCCGCAACCCTTGTATCAGAGGCAGCGTTCACTATCACTGTTCCAATCGGGTCGTCAGTATTTCACAACATCACATACATTGATCTGACTCCAAGGTAGCTCAAGCACCTGTGCTACGGATATCAGAATCAACAGTGCGTTTACAAATATATACAATAGCAATAGGCTTGTGTCCTATATTTTTGCTCTTGTTGATAATATAAGAACCCCACAAAAGTGAAAACATCGGTGAAAGAATGGATTTAGTAGCTTGGAAACTATTCGAGATAGGACAATTTGAAAATCAATTAAAATAGACTTGCCTAAAATGTTCCATACAAACAGCGACGCGGGGCGTGACGTCAGCCCTCACTAGTTTGTGCGCATCACGAGATAGCTTTGTTCGATAGCTATATGAAATAAAAGAAAATGGTTTCTTTACAAAAGTTGCTATAAATTGAATAAGATATCGATTGCTATATAAATATTTCGTAAATTTAAGACTTAAAATTTACTTGCCTATCTTTGCTTTTGAGAGCTCAGAACAAAAATAATACATAAGGTTTCAAGCTGAAATTTTATACATAGCTCCTTTTGACCGTTATATATCACTCCGGTCGAGACGGTCCATTATTTTGCCATTGAATTGCCCTTTTTAAATAAAAATCACACTGGCTACTCAACTAACGTTGAAAGTGCCCATAGGTGGCTTTAATTGCTTGCCATTAGGTAATCAATCTGCTCGTCTGCCACCTATCAGATAAAAACATACTATGCACATTTTTTACTAAATAACGATGTAGGTTCGACCATGGGAGAGCCACACTTTGGATCGAATGGGCCAGCTTGACCGGAGTGATACCACGGCAGCAGTGAAGCAGCACTTTGCTGTGTTTCGCTAGATAAGTGAGGGTATCGGGGACCCAATATAATATAATTCTCACAACATCTCATACGTTGACCTGATTCCATACTAAGTAGCTTAAGCACTTGTGTTACAGATATCAGACAACAGGGGAACACAAATATATACTTAAATATATATATTACACCCAGACACTGAACAAACACAAGTGTTCATCGCACGAATGTTTGTCCAGGGTAGGGATCGAACCCACGACCTTTGGCGTAAGAGGCAGGGTCATTACCAATTGCGCCATCCGGTCAGTCGGAATCTGGGTGAAAGGGGGGCTTAGAGGTTGGCAGCGAACTTGTGACTCCACTGGTGTCGCGGGTGTCTATAGGCCCCGCGGCAATAGCTTACCATCAGGCGATCCATCTGTCGTCTGCCACCTATCACATAAAAAAGAAAAGGTAACTTTATCGAACTTAAAATATAACCTTCACCTACGCATTTGGCTTTAATTCAATTCCCGTCTCGATCGAGTGGACATCCGAATGGAAGGCGAGTCAGAGCCAACTCCAGCTCGGAAGGAAGGGGCAGGGAAAGTTTTTCCATTAAGGTGCTATTTCAAACGGATGGGGCCGGAGTTGGGAACTAAGGAGGTTTAAGCCATGAAGATGGAAGGCAGTGAAGCATAAGGGAGATAATAGAATGGAGAATGTTAATATATGTACAAAATTGCTTTAAACTATGGTCCCAGTAGAGCTATCACCATGATATTCCCCAATTTGGGCGATGAGGGAAAACCGCAGGGCGTTTAGTGGGTATGCCTTTGCCTGGCTGCTCTTTAGGAGATGCCCCCCGCCAAAGGAGAGCCCCACATAGCCTTGAGCCGGCGGCATTCCCTGCATTTATATCAATACCCTCGCCAACCCGTCTGCCAAGCGTGGTGAGTATGGCAATTACCCCTCATGTGATTGAGGGAGGCCCGTGCCCCAGCAGTGGGGACTTAAATGGGCTGACGATGACGATGACACAAGTTTTGGTTCCATCAAAAAAGACCAAATATTAATACATTAACAGACAATTTAAATGGCGCTGGCGCGCGCTAGTTTAAAAAATGTGACGTCACTATACGTCACCGTAAACACATTTTTTTTTATTAAAAATCTCGGGAAATACACGACGTATCGTAATATATTATATTCAGTCATGTTTTATATTTTCAATGAAGTTGACGGAGATAGGAGCGATGTATGACCAGGACACGCGGACTGAGTCAGGCACGGCTGAGTCAGCCGTACCTCCAGCACGTTAAGCCGTTTAGTCTCGCGCCTGATGCCTCTTCACTGTCACTTTATGTCCCATCTAAATATGAGGTTAAGGAAATAGAGAGTGCAGTATTTACGCACACACTTGTAAACTATAATATATCCTACGCACGTGGCTGATCGTTAACATCTAGTGATGTAACAGACTCAGTTCTTCAAAAAGTCGTTTAAAATACAACAAGCCTCTTTTTAAACAGCTTTGCTTTAAAATTAAGACTTTAGATCATCATCATCATCATCATCAGCCCATTTAAGTCCCCACTACTGGGGCACGGGCCTCTCTCAATCACATGAGGGGTAATTGCCATACTCACCACGCTTGGCAGACGGGTTGGCGAGGGTTTTGATGTAAATGCAGAGTTTTCCTTCTCTGGGTGCTGATGATCATGCCAGCAGCTTTACCTTAGTCGCCTTTTACGACACCTCGGTAAGAGTGAGGGTGGCCTATTCTACACTGCCGGGACCACACGGCGTAGACTTTAGATGTTAGTCTTAAATAATACGACTCAGTATTTTAACGTATAAGACTAAATGAACTTCAAAGACTTAAACGACTTAAATGACTAAAACGACATTAATGGCGGACTCAGTCGCAGGGCGCTGCAGCGTTCGAGTAAAACGTTTAGGTTGCAATAGAATGTTTTATTTGTATTATACATATACGACATGTAAAAAAAAGAGCAATAATACTTAAAGGTGTTGCCACTGAGCGGAAAAAAATCTGCTGCACTGAACAACATACGTTAGTCGAGTTCGTTAGTCTTTTAAGTCCATTAAGCTGTTTAAGTCTTTTAAGCTGCTCAAGTTACTGCTGAACGTTTTACCTTAAAAGACTACGACTAATAAGGCTAGTCTTATGACTAAAGGTTCGGGACTAAAAGACTGAGTCAGTCGTGAGGCGTCGAAAAGGAGGAGAGTCTTTATTAAAAGATTTAAAAGCCTGAGTCTCTTTATGTCATCGGCCGCCGGAATCGGTTGCTGTGTTACCCAGTCACACCCGAGCTTGGTTTGCTTCTAGCTGATATACTGGCGCCTCCTCGGTATTGTATCTTCCTTTGATTATAAAGGCATCCTCATCGAGATGCTAAGCAATATGTATCCACTCTATACTGGCGTTTTCACTGCATTGTGTCCTCATCGAGATACTAAGGAAGATGTTCTATCTCTACTCGGGTAGTTATTGAATTAAAGTAAGCTTGGTTTGCTTTGGCAAATTAAAGACCCTAACCCCGATTCGACGGTATAACGATTTGATGGTATAACGTCAGATTTGAAAGAAGAGGAAAGAATGGAAATACAAATAACACAAGAGAATTACATAATATACAACAGATTCAAAGCAATATTTATTTTGTAACGAAAAAAAGGAGGGTATGGTTAATCAGTTCGCAACCTCAGTAATGTTGTTACGGCATTCTTTGCAACACCGCGTCAGGGCTGGTATTCTGGTAGGACCTGTTGCTAGTGACGTCATCACCTCACCAACGTCACAATATAATATATAGGGTACACAAAGTGAAATAGGACAAAGAAAAGGAAGACTAGATACATAAGATGAGGTTAGATTTGTATAGAATGACAGCACTAGATTTAGTATTGGATTAAGATTGGTTTAATAATTGGCCATTAAGCAATTATCTTTGTGTATTAAGTCAGATCCATCCGCCTAGAGAACTTGATCTTCACAGACCAACGTAGGAAAGATGGATGTACTCGTATAATTTTCTGTCAAACAGGTTTTATGAGCAGACAGATCACGTGATGGGAAGTGATTGAGTTACAACTGGTGATAACTTAATCTCTTACCATAACAAAACCTCTCTGCAATTGGTGCAGAGGGGTTTTGTTTGTGACATTATTATTAGTATGGTATTAAATAAATAAATAAATATTTCACAACATCACGTACATTGATCTGACTCCGAGATAGGTAGCTCAAGCACCTGTGTTACAGATATCAGAATCAACAATGGGATTACAAATATATACATATAATACTTTTTTATATAAATTCATACATATAATACATAGAAAACACCCAGACCAATACAAACAGACATGTTCATGCACACAAATGTTTGCACTGTGCGGGGATCGAACCCGCAACCCTTGGACCAAAGGCAGCGTTCACTAGCACTGTTCCAAATGGGTATTACCATACTAATAATAATGTCATACCGACAAGTTAGGTGGAGCATGGATGTTCTCAATTGAAGTGTATTTAGTAATCAGCTGCCTGAAGAGGTGTTCCCTAGAAGCTACAATTTGGGGGTTTTCAAAGCGCGAGTGAATAGGTATCTTCTAGGTAATCGTGCTACATCTTAGACCATATTATCACTTACCATTTGGTGAAATATGATCAAACGCTTACCTATCTACAATAAAAAAAAATTAACCTCACTGTATATGACTCAAGTAAATAAATAATTTCTGATTTTGAATAAGTTGTTCCTAATTTACAACATAATAAAATACATAGGGGTTTTTACTGGGCTGATGCACCTGGAGCAATTTACGTTCAAGAAGGGAGCCTCCTCTGAAAAATGTGGACTATTGTGTATAGATCACTGTCATTATTTAAACAGGTCTCTTTTGTCCTCAATATCAAAAATGTCTTGGTCAGTATCAACTTTGTATCAACTGAGGTTTGACAGATGGTTGTAATCAGGCGACAACCATATGTGGCTAATGTATCTGTCTGTACAATAGTGTTTTTAATACTATAGACGACAAACGAGCAAGCAGGTCACCGCCAGGTAAGTAATCAACACCAACCTTGACCATCTGCAAAATCAGATTAGTCGCTAATGCGATGCCTGCCTTTGAAAAAGAAGTACGCTCTTCACTTGTAGGTCCCTAAGTCGTAGCTGTCGGAAAATACTCCTGCAGCCAAACCGTTCCACAGCACTGAGGTACGTGTGCTTGTTTCAACGTTGTCGAGGACAGGACCTCCTTGCCGCTTAGGCGCCGTTATAAATAGAAAAAGTATTTCTTTGACGTTTCTTCTTCTTCTGACGTTTCGGCCGATAACATAAAAAAATTCTGTATTTTCTTTATTTTTATAATTTTATTTTGATAATATATTAATTTTACCCCCTTACCGGTGTCTTCTTTTCTGTCTGCCACATTGCCATGTCGAGTACAGACTCCTTGGGTCTCTTTAGTTTTTTAATAATGTTTTTACTTATATTGACAGAAGTTGTCATTGCTTTTTTGTTTTCTTTCTTGTCGTAAAAATCCTGCTTGGAAATTTGGTCTGTATTTTTTATTTATTAATTTAATTATATTCTTTCACTATTTTTATGCGCGTTTTCTTTCGTCTGCCACAAACGTATTTGAAAAAGGCAGTGACTCTTCCCTGAATCATCTCCCATCCCATCCCATAACGGTAAGTACTGAACTTCCACCATAAGTGTCCCATAAACGTAATGTACGATGTGGATCAAAACAAACCAGCGATATTAATACGAAAAGCGCCATGCAAAATATCACGTCCATACAATTGTACATACTTTAAAATCCTTACCTTATAGTAGGCTGAAGGTATCCCTGAGAACATACGACCTTGAGCCTTAGTACCTTGACTTAAAGGCTATACAGCATGAGACAGGATTGCCGAAATTCTGTGGACGATCGCATTTTACGAGTATATTTCCGGAATAATAAAAAGAGGTCGTGTTGAGGCATAAACTTGGCTTAATATGCACTCTCTGATGATACTTTTTACAGGACGACTGAGGAATAATCTTTTTGTTCTTTAGTGAAAGGCCAATTCAGCATTATTATTATTTTTTGAAAGAAATGGGGTGAGCCTTGACTCTCATAGCCACTGCGACCAGTAGATGAACTATTGTGGCAGCCCCATAATCTATTACAGTACCTCATGTAGCTCCAGTTCCAGGATAAACCCGAGAATGGAGCTGATAGGGGAGCTTTTGATCTCGGCTGCCGAGATCATGTGTGCTCCTAGGTGCCGGCTTCTGCAGCGGTGCAGCCGCTATGCACTCACCGAGGACGTGGATAATCGTTTCCTCGTCCTCTAAAGCATACATATGTACCTATATTTGAATAGTTTCATCATCAACGTCATTATATCTGTAAGAGAGACACCACCACAGAATAATACCACAGCCTCCCAAAAAACTGGCGTGAAGCTGTGGCGCACTTATAGACTCCACTACTGTTGTCACCCAATGGGCTACGGCAATTGCCTACCATCAGGTGTTCCATTTGCTCGTCTGCCGCCTATTACATAAAAAGTACCTACGTTCTTTTTCCATTTAATTGCAATCGTCAGCATTTATCACACATTTTTTGACCTGGAAACAGAACAAGATATTGATCAATCGCTAACCATCAGGTGATTCGTCTGCTTGTCTCCCACTTATCATATCAAAAAGAGTACCCACAATCTGTTGGTCTAGTGGTCTAAGTACCGGGCCGTGATCTCGGAGTCCTGGGTTCGACCCAGGCTCAGATTTGTGACCACCAATCCGCATTTGGCATGGTGATTGTGCCTTTTCCCATCATAGTAGCGATGACTTGATTTCTATGATGATGGCCTTTGCCCTGCAGTGGGACAGTATATAGGCTGATACTTTACTTTACTCTTTTAACATACAATCTTAATCCAATTAGACATATTGCTCTTTTCCATTTAGTTAGGTACAATCGCTAATACTTTTCACATATTTTGTGACCTAGTAACAAGACAAGACAGTGACAACACAATCCCATCACACAGTTCTCCAAACTCCACACAGTGGAACAAAGCTTCAATCATCCACGGGCATTTCCAGGCGATATATCCCAAACTACGCGAACGCTTAACATTCCCAACACGAAGGAATTTGAATGTGACAGTCACATCTCAACTAACAAAAAACCGGTTAAGTCAGCTTCGCACAGAATCTACTGGTTCCGTATCAGGAAAGATAAAAAATATTAGAAATATTAGACAGTAAGATAGAGGCAGTTTAAAGGAATTATTCGATAGTAGAGAAAAAATAAAAAACAAACATAACCCTTGTATGTATGAAATTTGTCTTTTATTAAAATACAGACACTGCGTAATTCTTTCAGCGTGGGAGACTCATACTTCGGCATAAATGGGCTAGGCCGGATACCAAGGTCTCATTGAAAATCGACGGCAGAGCATGTGTTGTTTCGTTGAGTGAGGTCACGGAGGCCCAATATAAAGGCTGGTGGTGTACTTGTGACTCCACCGGTGTGTAGAGTAACACTCTGTGTCTGCTCTCACATAAAACAAAAAGAATGTAGATAAAGAAAAAAAGTTTGTCATGATCCTCAGCCTGATGAAGACTACGACTCAAGGAAGTAAGCATAAGCATGGTATTTCAAAGATACATGTCCGGAGATTTCAAATACAGGTTCGCAACATCTTTCTTCATTCGCATCATCATCATCATCATCATCATCAGCCCATTTAAGTCCCCACTGCTGGGGCACCCGCCTCCCTCAATCACATGAGGGGTAATTGCCATACTCACCACGCTTGGCAGACGGGTTGGCGAGGGTTTTAAACTAAATGCAGAGTTTTCCTTCTCTGGTTGCTGATGATCATGCCCGCAGCTTTACCTTAGTCGCCTTTTACGACACCTCGGTAAGAGTGAGGGTGGCCTATTCTACTCTGCCGGTGACCACACGGTCATTCGCGCATGGACTAAATTCGCGTCAGTACTTAAATACTTAGTAAATAACATAACAAAGAAACATGACAAAATTGCGAGAGTTTACCCTCTTGTCCATGGATCCCTGAAGCGAGGAGTGCGCCGGATAGCAACCCTCTCAGAGGAACTTTTAACGAATTCCTGGCAAATTTGAATTGCACTCTCCAAGGGAACAGCGAGACACCGGCATTCGAGACGATTCTGTCACGCACCCGAATGAAAATAGTTTCTCAATGAAATATAGAGGGAACGGATCGAGTAATCAGGGTGCTTATTCAATTTCGTTTCATGTGGAGCACGTTGTCTTTTGGATTTTCCGGTAGCAATATTAACCATTATTTTAATTTTTTTACAGCCTTACAGAAAACTGCCGTGAAGCAGCACTGTGCTGTGTTCGATGCGTGAGGGAGGGCACCGGATGCCCAATCCGGGAGAAAGGGGGGTTCAAAGGTTTGCAGGCCACTTGTGACACATTCCGTCTAAGTTTTCAATTTTTTTTTATAGATCGAAAGACAAGTAAGCTGGTCACCTAATGGCAAGTAAGCCTATGAACATCAGCGTAATCAAAATGAGCCGATAAGAGTAGTTAATAAATAAAAAAATAAATATCTCACAACATCACATACATTGATCTGACTCCGAGGTAGGCAGCTCAAGCACCTGTGATACGGATATCAGAATCTTTATATATTTTATCTAAGGCGTCCAGCCTGAAAACCAGTGCTGAAGTGGGTGTTTATGGCAGTTGGAGCATATTCTGAGGCTGAGCCTTGTTTTGTCTTGAACTTTTTTTGTCTCAGTCCCGTTTTTTTTTTATTTTGTATGTATTATAGTTAAAAAAATATCTTATGTGGGAGAGCCACGCTTAGGCATGAATGGGCCGGCTCGACCGGAGTGATAGCACTGCCTCACAGAAGACCGGCGTGAAGCAGCTCCTGCGCTGTGTTTCTCCGTGTGAGTGAGGTGTGAGGAGGCCCAATGGGGGGGAAAGGGAACAAGTTGGCAGCGCACTTGCGTGACTCCACTGGTGTTGCGGGTGTCCATGGGCGGCGGAATTGCTTACCATCAGCTACTCGTCTGCCATCTCTCATATAAAAAAAAAGCTTGTATACTATCCCACTGCAGGGCAAAGGCCTCCATCATAGAAATCAAATAAAGTAAGTAAGGGTAGTTGTAAGTGTGGAAAATAAAAAAAAATAATAAAAAATTATCACTGCTATGATGGGATTAGGCTTAATCACCACGCTTGCCAAATGCGGATTGGTGATCAGAAACCCGAGCTATGTCCAGGAGGAGGATAATCGAACCCAGGACCCCGACATCACGGCCTGGTATTTAAATCACTAGACTAACAGGGCATTATTCTTTATGCTACACTGCAATTATACTCGGCCGAATAATGTAAAGACTAGCTTCGTCTGATTCAAAGCTTCTATCGCCTCGTCCCGTTGAATGGCATCGAGCTCTCATACAATAATAGTCCTTTGTGTTATAAAATTATGCCATAGTCACTTAGGGTAGTACTACTTAGTACCTAATTTTCATTAGGTAAAGTGGAATGAAATAAGAAAACGTTATGTTAAAACTTTGCTCAGACACCCCGTTTGAAGCAGAATGATTACGATTGAACACTGGACCAGCCTCCTTTATAATATCCACTAAATAGAAAAAAATTGACGGTACTTACATATACACTTTTAAAAACCCCATTCTATTTATTGTAACAGGGGTTAGAAAAGGGTTTGCCAAGTCGTACAGGGAAGGGATGGAGAGACATAGGCTACTTTTTGTCTTTTAACAACCCCCGACATCCATAAAAAAGGGGGTGAAAGTTCGTATGGAATATTCCGCAATTTTTAAGTTAGAAAGCTTAAAATTCGTATGCGGATATTTTATGACTAATAAAAAATCGCACTACATCTTTTCTTTGGAAAGTTATGGCGAGCGAAGCTGCGGGCAAAAACCATGTAGTCACTATCTTGAACAGGTATCTAGATACCTTCGCCATTATTTTTCATATATTTGGAGTTCAATAACCTGCCGTCATCCTTTACCAGGGCCGGATTATCCATCAGGAAACGTAGGTACACCTTTTAGGGAAAAAAATTACTTCCTTTTTAGTTTTAAACGTGACTTCCTATTTATTTATATATGCAGCATTTTATACAAATAATTAATGTGTACGGGACAAAACGGGGTTATTTTTATATGTAAGTATATAATCTCTTAGTGGCAAGCTGTGAGTATATACAGCTTGACATTTTGACCGCGTTACAACGGAGTATATACGGAGTATGTACTTACATATAAAAATGACCGCGTTTTGTCCCGTGTACATTAATTATTTGTATAATGCAATGCGAAAGTTTAAAATCTTATGAGCATTTTATTTTAAAAAGATCTCAATATTATCATTAATGTAAAAAAATATTATGAAAAATAATGCACACTTTCTACGATTTGATGTACGACAGTGACGACATTAGTAATTGGAAGGTCTTGAGTCCAGGTTGGAGTTCTCGAATCCAAACATTCATCTATGGATTTTACTATTTGCTCAGTGGTGAGAGACAACATCGTGAGGAAACCTGCACATTTCAGATAGTCACTTCTTGAGTTTCTCAATCATTCAGAGCTTAAGTTGCATGAGAAGTTTAAGTTGCATGTAAAATAGTAGCCTTTCTGCATTAGGCAGTTAGTAGCATAAAGTAGATAATTATTTGAATGATAAGGATTCCTGGACATGTTGATCTCGTCGCCTGTCCTCTAATGTATAATTCATTTCATAATTTTTCTTTGACGATTTATCTAAACGATATTGATTATAAGCATTGTATATCATAGTCACTGTAATCATAATTTGTATAAGAATTAAAATTGTAATTATATTATTTGAAAAGAGTACATAACTACTGAGTTTCTTGCTGATTCTTCTCGTTAGAAATTGACATTCCGATTCAGCGGTAGATTACATAATATTTTACATTCATAAATGTTCTGTATGGACTTAAATTGAATAAAGACATTTTTAATTTTTTTTATTTTAGAGTGTGTAAAATGATCCATTTGTTCTGGTTTCCCTCAAACAATCAAATATTTATTTATTTCTCTCACACAAGGATACATGATTAAAGGTAAATAACAAGTATCTAGGTAACAATAGGCAGTTGTCCCTGTCCATAGATTAGAAGGCAGTCGCTTCATTTTCAACTCCTATCGAGCCGTTCAATTCATGCCGAAGCGTGGCTCTCCCACGGACAATCCTGCAGCACGATGAACTGACGATCAGAGATGTAAACTCAAACTCAAACTCAAATAATTCTTTATTTGCATAGGCTTGTACACAGCACTTACAAATCGTCTTACATTTAGCGAATGACTTAAAACTATTTATAAGTACTTATGTATAATTTACATGTTAATACATATATATGTTGATACATTAAATATACTAAAGAAATAAATAAACATAATGCGATTCTACCACCGGCTCGGAAAGTTGTTTCTGGTCAAGAAGATCCGGCTGGAAACTCGCCAGTTACTCTTTTTAATCCGGCCCTGCCCCTATCTTGTGGTTTAGCACAATATGAACCCCAAGTAGCAAGTGCCACCTTTCTCCAGTGTTCGCGGCGTGCATTTTGTATGCATAGTGCCTCCGCCACTCCGCCGAGTGACAGTGACGTCATCGAGGGGTTAATGAACTTGAATAGTAGCGTCAGCAAACTTTACTTGAGACAATTTTTTTTATTTGTTAACGGCTCCGAGTATAGTTATTTATTTTATAATTAGTTCGTCTGTCTGTCACCGGGCTGTATCTCATGAACCGTGGATGGCAGATGAACAGACAGATCACCTGATGGTAAGCGATTGTCGCCGCCCACAGACACCTGCGACACCATTACCCTTAATACATTCTAATACATTAAGGGCTGGTTTTTCAATTGTCCGTTAAAAGTTAACAAATCGATAAAATGAAATACCATTAAAGGTAATAGTCACATTCATGCAAGTAAGTAACAATAAGACTACTATAATTTAATTTTGCCGGGTAATACTTTATCCATCTGTTAAATTTTATCAGACGATGGAAAAATCAGCCCTAAGCAATATTATTGCTACTTTTGGGTGGTTTGTAAAATTAAGGTATCAGCCTATAACCGCCCCACTGCAGAGCAAAGGCCTCCATCATAGAAATCAAGTTATCGCTACTATGATGGGATTAGGCTTAATCACCACGCTTTCCAAATGCAGATTGGTGATCACAAACCCGAGCTATGTTCGAAAAATTCGAAACACACTTTTTACTCGACCCAAGAATCGAACCCAGGACCCCGATATACCCGACAAGGTGGTTTGGTACCGCTAAAAGTTTGGTTGTTTTCTTCCTAATGCAATGGTCACCCGTCGTAAATCGTTTCCATTATGAAAACATCCGTTGGGAGAGTAGCTGGTGGCCTACAACGAACCTGACGTTATGACCAAATCGGAGTTTCCCTCCCTTTCATACGCAATGTGTGTCTCCTTTGTTTGGATATGACAGGTAGGTACAGTCTACACTCACAAACAGCCAGCAGAAGTGTCATACTATCCTCCAACCGATTACGGCTACGGCGGCCAATGTCAACTATTAACCTCGTACGACGGATATATTATGGTCAAATGTGTGCACAAACACAAGTGCACTTTCTATTCCCTTACCCTCATATTCCGATGAGACACCAGCGTGACATAACCAGAGAGGGATTGGGTGCAGGACCCACGGCTTAACGTGCTTTCCGAGGCACGGGGGTACAAGATCGCCAATTCCAGACTTCGGGCTGACATTACAGGGGCATTTCCCCCTTACCGAAAACTTAGGTTCAAATTTTTGGGTGTGATGGCTGCGTACGAGGTCCCGGGTTAGAACCCGGGACTCTACGGCCATCGCTTTCATAACAAGTTGACGGTAAAGTGGTTGGGTGGACAGTTGGACACACCCAACATTATCGGCGAGACCAAGATCTAACCTTCTTCGCTGGCTTGGCCACCTCGATAGATGGTCGTCTCGCGAAGAAAGCATACCAGGGCCGTCCAATGGGTGGACATCTAGTAAACCGCTGGAAAGACGTCGTCGAGACTGATCTGCGAGAACTTCAGATCAATGACTAGTGTAATAAGTAGTGACTTCTTGCAAGTCATTGACCTGAAGTTCGATCGGTCAGGATCGATTTAAGTGGCGCTCTCTTCGTTCGGAGGCCAAGACTCGATTCGGGTCGTTTGACGGAGTAAAAAAGTTAAGTTGAAGTTTACGTGCTGACGCTATGTCTGGCGCGTCAATAGCGGGGGAGTGCGTTGTGTGTTCATTTTGCGTCCCCGCACCATGCGGCTTTCCTCTCTTTTCTTGCACCATCACCTATGGTGTAAGTCACTAGACATAGTCTATACATGGCATATCTGTGGACATTTAGATCCATTTAACCATATACACACTAGGTACACAAGGCTGACTTCCGTGGCACTCACTCAGCTGGCCCTACTGAAAATCAGCGTCATGACCTTTTCCAGGGTCATGACATAGGCTGAGTGGGGGCCATTTATGTTGGAGGTCACAACACACAATATATTATTTGCACTGCCTGGTTATTTGTACTCATTATTTTGTTTTTCCTTTGTTTTGTTTTCTTTTTTTCTGTATCTATTATTTTTGTTTGTTTGTTATTTTGTAACTAATGTTGTACTCGTATGTAGTGTTGTGATGTCCAAAATAATATTTTTTTCTTTCTTTCTTTCTAACCACGTCTTCTACCAACCATTCTGAGCAACATTTGCTTCTAAGACTTTTAGAAATTTTGAGTTAAGTAAATAGGTACACTCACATATGAACACGAGAAGAAATTTGAAGTGCGTTATTTACTCAAGACTACTCAAGAATAAATTGCAAAGAATTGCTATAAAAATATCAACAATTTTGAGTTAGGTCGGTATTTTACTAAGAGTGCGATTATGTATTTTGCTAACCCCGCACGTTCTGCCGTAGTCATCAGAACTGCAAGTGTTATAATTTCTAGCATGTATGGCACTTTCATGTAATAATTAATACTTGGTAGTTAGTTGTGACAAGACAAGGCAAGGTCGAAGGAGAACTTAGGTCACAGACATAGCCCAAAGGATTGCCTGTCTCAAGTGGCAATGGGCAGGGCACATAGTGAGGAGAACAGACGGCCGTTGGGGTGGAAAGGTCCTCGAGAGGGGGCCACGTACAAGAAGTCGCAGCCGTGGCAGGCCCCCCACAAGGTGGACAGACGATCTGGTAATGGTTGCGGGAATCCATTGGTTACGGGCGGCATAGGACCGATCTGTGTGGAGAACATTAGGGGAGGCCTATGTCCAGCACTGGACGTGTATTGGCTGAAATGATGAGTTAGTTGTGTAAATAACACTTTAGTTAAGAAACTTATTCAATCTCGCACACGCAACTATAACTTGATCCTTTAAAGAAGATATAAAAAACCTCTCATCACACTCACAACTCCAGCTCACACTACTTCACCCTTCATCTATCACACATGCACATGGTTCGGTTTTAATATAACGTTTTTTATTGAATGAAATACTTTGATTAAGAAATAATTCGTTTTATTTTGTTTGAAGATTTACACCAAAAAGGTACAGTATGAATCTGACCCTATATACTTTACTCGTTACTTTTGCGTTACTTTTACGTTACCGTAACATAGAAGTATCTATGTCTTTATATGTTACTAAGTGCTCGTTGCGTGCGGAATTCCCTTTCATTTTTTACACCATCACTTGTGGTACAAAACATGAGACACAGCTTCTCTTCTTCTCAGTCGTACATTCCTGACGGAGTGGTCGTGATTATGCATTGTCTGTATGTTGGATAGCGGCTTTTGCGAGACTTCCCCATCTTTCTCTGTTTGTGGCACTGCGTGCACATTCAGTCAAGGAACACTTTGTAGCAGACTTGATACTGTCTGTCCACCTTGTAGGTGATCTGCCTCGGGAGCGTTGACCTTTCACTCTTCCCTAGGACCATAAACCTTCCAAAGCATATCTAGCATCAATCGCTTAGACTGGCCGGATGGCGCATTTGATAGTGACCCTGCCTTATACGCCAAAGGTCGTGAGTTCGATCTCCACCCTGTACAAATAGTAGTGTGATGAACATATGTGTGTTCAGTGTCTGGATGTAATATATATATGTTATCTGATATCCGTGGTGATGACGCTCTGCCATTGAAAATGGTGGTGTTAGAATAGAGTGATGTTAACCCAGTATCAGTATAGATGGTAACTACATAAGAACGATGTTAGCTCAATGGATAAGATCGTGTGCTTTTCTAAAGGGAAGTCACATCATGAGCCTCTAATTATAACCCGCTGCCGCTTATTACTTGGCTACAATGCACTAAGAGTAAGCATCACGTGAAATTCTTCATCCAGCCTGCACCAGCCTCTATAGGCTTTGGTTGATGCTGTGCCAATGACTGGAACGATAGTAGTCCAGTAGATAAGAACTATGGTAGCTCAGTAGATGGTAGATGGTGGTACATTTATACTAGACGTCATAACACATCATAATATTCATTTGGCACTGTCTGGACATGATTGAATATAGTTTTGTTTTTTTTTCCCTTTTGTTTTATTTTTATGTATTTTTAATTGTTTTATGTTTTGTTTTCTGTTTGTGCCAATTGTGTTCTGTTTACAATTGCTATATGTTCTGTGTTGTGATGTCTATAATAATAAATATTTTCTTTCTTTCTTTCTCAGTGAATAAGATCGTGTGCCTTCTTAACGGAAGGTCATGTCAGGAGCCACTGATTATGACCCGCTGCCGCTTATACATTGGTCGCACAGCCCTAAGAGTAAACGCTACGTATTTCATACTATTTGTAAAGGTGAAGCCTTTGTCATGAGGCACTGATGAACCGCTCTCGCTTATAACTAGGCCACACTGCACTATTTTCGTATAGTTTGTTTAGACATCAGCCGATGTCAAGAGCCTCTGATTTTAACCCGCTGTCGCTTATACCTTAGCCACACTGCACTAAGAATAAGCGTCACGTGAAAGGTTTCATCCAGCCTGTATAGGCCTTACTGGTGTTGTACCAGTGATAAAGGTGTCCTTTTCATATGTAACCTAACGAACACCTGAACTATCAAAAGTGGCCACTAATATTGTCTCCTCCATCTTAAAGTGTAATTCCCGGTTAAGTCCCAAGCTGTCGCGTTGGTGCCCGGGGTATGCTTAGACCATGATTTAGGATTTGGCGAGTCTGGTTATTAAAATACAACGACTGACCTCTGACCTTCTCAACCATTTTGACAGGGGAATCACATGATTTTATGTTCCAGATTTCTACACGATATTTTCCCTCATACTGAGCTAATAGTAGAAATGCAAATCCGGAGGTGCATGCTCGGGTTAGAATCACTAAATCGCGAAATACGCTTTCATTAAAAAGTAAAACGTAATTTTTCTCGTCGTGTCAACCGCGGAAACCTCTCAATGAATGAATGAATGAATGATGTTTTTTTCTGGGCAATTGAGTAAATTTTCTTTGTTAAACAATACATGACACTGATAAAAAATCATCACATGAATGCTTGACAGGATCCCTATTTTTTAGTAGGCGCTATCGGCCAATCTATATAAATAAATATGAATTCATGTTCGTTAGTCTGATTAAAACTCGAGAACGGCTGGACTGATTAAGCTGATTTTAGTTTTGAAATGTTTGTCGTAGTCCAGGAAGGTCTAAAAGGTGAGAAATCAAACAAAAAGTAGGCGGAACGAAGTTTGCCGGGAACTGCTAGTAAGTAATTAAAAAATGTAACCTGCCGTTGGAAAGTTGCACGTTCTTATCCACTGAGCTACCATCCAAAAACGGTATCGCCCAGTGGTGCTTTTTAAGGTTAGAACTTTCGACCTGCCGTTGGGTAGTTTCTCGCTCATTCCCTGACCTACCATCCCCCAAATGAAGAAGATAAATATCTCCTTCAAATTCATAAGGCTTTGATTTATTTATTATCCAAAGTTTTGCGAACGCAAGTTTTAATGTAGTTTCTTTTGAGGTTCCCTTCATGAATACTAATGAGTTTTCGTACATTAATAGAATTGTGTCTCCACTCCCTGTTTTTCGATTTCCTGGGGGAATGAGAAATTGTTCCAGGGTGACATTTGACAGTATCTAATGATCTTTGACTGAGATGTTGAGGCAGTAAGTTGGAGGGTCGGCATCACTTTGCATTCGAATGTAACCGATAGATAGATCTTCTTCTCAGTCGTACACTTCTGACGGAGTGGTCGTGATTATCTGTATGTTGGGTAGCGGCTTTAGCGAGACTTCTCCATCTTTCTCTGTTTGTGGCACTGCGTGCACATTCAGTCAAATACACTTTGTAGCAGACTTGATACTGTCCGTCCACCTTGTAGGTGATCTGCCTCGCGAGCGTTGACCTTCCACTTCTCCCTGTACCATTAAACGTTCCAAGGACGCTCTCGTTTCGGATGTTATGTCCAAACATGGTGAGTATTCGAACTTGCACAATCGACAACAGTCTTTTGTTTGATGCGAAGCTCCTTCAGGATTGAAACGTTGGTGCGGTGAGCAGTCCTCTTCACTCTAAGCAGGCGCCTCCAACACCTCGAGGGCGTCAATCTTTTTACGACATTTTTGGTTGATTGTCCATGTTTCAGCTCCGTAAAGGAAGACAGAAAATATTAAGCATCTCATAAGAAGAACCTTGGTGATAGATAGATAGATACTCTTTGTTTCAGTCAAATTTCTGCAATTGGTTTTTTATAATATAGCTAAATATAAGTAACTTATTGAGAATAAGTGGGTAGTCAACAGTCAAAGTCACAGTCACTCACTAAAAAGATGGTGTTTTACGCTTTGACGACCTACGGCTTCTGCCGATATCACTCTAAACACATTCGTGGGTTTTAAGACTATCAGGTGCGCTTGCACCTGATAGAGACGTGACATCTCGACACACAATAGCAGTGTTTAAAACGATACAAATTAACGATTCTTCTTATCAGGATGACTTCGCGGCACTTCACTGCACAAATAAACACCAAATTTGTTCACTAAAAACCACTAGATACTAATTTAAAACCTTTGAATTGCATCAGCCCATGCAGAGTGTTTGACTCCTACCGCCAGAAACGCCTACAATAGGTTCTCACCCTAATATAAATAATAATATTAATAATTCTCACAACATCTCATAGGTTGACCTGATTCCGTACTAAGTAGCTTAAGCACTTGTGTTACAGATACCAGACAACAGAGGAACACAAATATATACTTAAATAGATATATTACACCCAGACACTGAACAAACACAAGTTAATTATCACGTTTCATCATCATCATCATCATCAGCCCATTTAAGTCCCCACTGCTGGGGCACGGGCCTCCCTCAATCACATGTAGGGGTAATTGCCATACTCACCACGCTTGGCAGACGGGTTGGCGAGGGTTTTGATATAAATGCAGAGTTTTCCTTCTCTGGGTGCTGATGATCATGCCAGCAGCTTTACCTTAGTCGCCTTTTACGACACCTTGGTAAGGGTGAGTGTGGCCTATTCTACTCTGCCGGGGACCACACGGCCAATTATCACGTTTTGTTTACATCAATTGAGGAAATTAGACAAAGTACATATTTTGTTTTGCGACAATTCGTATTGACTTTTTACCTTGCCTTTCGCTGCATATTTGCATTATTCGTTGTATTGTTTTTCGCAATTTTCACACGTTAAAATGTAAAACTACTTTATTTCTATTAGTAAGGACCTGTTATTAGCTCTAAGACATTCATTGTAATAGCTACCGTATTAAAACAGCTAAAAAGTAAAGTAAAGTATCAGCCTATAAACTGTCCCACTGCAGGGCAAAGGCCTCCATCATAGAAATCAAGTTATCGCTACTATGTTGGGATTTGGCTTAATCACCATGCTTGCCAAATGCCGATTGGTGATCACAAACCTGAGCTTTATTCGAAAAATTCGAAACATACTTTTCGCTCGACCCGGGAATCGAACCCAGGACCCCGAGACCACGGCCCGGTACGTAACCCACTAGACCATCAGGGCGTTTTTAATTAAAAATTGGTCATCAATAATAAAATTAAAATAACACTACAAGCAAAACTAAAAAGCTAGGTAGATAGTGTACAATTTAGGTCTTATCACTGAGAGCGATCTCTACTAGACAACCTTTAGATAAAGAGCATTAGCATAGGTGAGGGTTCAGAAGCAATGGTAGCTCAGTGGATTGGAACGCGCCTTCCATACGAGGGGTCCTGTTCCGAATCCGAATTTTCTCTGGATTCCCAAAATCTATGTGTGTATTTCTGCCACTAGCTCGGCGGTGAGGGAAAACATCGTGATGAAACCTGCACGTTTCAGATAGTTTGTAGCCATGATTCAGTTGGTATAGTTCCTCTGATAAAGGTAGATAGATAGATAGATATTCTTTATTGCACAAAAATAAAATACAAGCATGATACAACAGCAACAGACAGTACAATAAGGTGGTCTTATCGCTTGTAGCGATTTCTTCCAGACAACTTTTGGGTAGAGGAAAGAAATATCGTATTCGTAATAATAAGGGAAGGCAGTGCAAAGTAGTTTAACAAATGAAATTGAGAATGGCAGAAATATACATTATTTTATATATTAATATTATTACATTACTTAAATAATAATAAACAATACATACATACCCAATAATAATATATACATAGATAATTTATAACAAAAATTCAATAAAAATATTTCTTATAGATAGGTATAAATGACCAGAGAGCAGACCACATAAAAAAGGAAGAAGAGACAAGGCAAAAACAGTGTACCTATTTATAGAGATAGGAAGTGAGTTTTGACACGAAAGGGTTGCGAAGGTCAGACGGCAGCCGCTTCATTGTAATTACTAGACTCCCCAAATCCTGAATCATGGTATAAGCATAACCCGGGCTCCAGAGAGACAGCTTTGGACGCAACCGGGAATTACACGCTAAGTTCAGGAGGACAGAGAACGTCTTAGTGTTTATGATGTTTAACTATCTTCTCAGGGCGAAGTAGAGTTTTTAACCATGTATGTATATCCCACACTACTTACGCATTTGGGAAGAATATTAAACCATCATTTTCACACCGCATCGTAAAATAGCAAATCAAACGATAAAATTTACGTCACTATAAAACGATAGTTCTATGTCAGTGTTTCCCAAACTATGGCTCGTGACGACCCAGTGGGCCCGTCGGAATATGATAGAGACCATTTGCTCTTCTTTCTTATGATTATAATTTTAGTATCAATTTTTGCTTACAAGGAGGGGAAGGACCCAAGGATATACTTACTATTACTATTTACAGAGAAGGAAAACGTCTGCCAAGCGTGGTGAGTATGGTAATTACCCCTCATGTGATTGAAGGTGGCCCGTGCCCCAGCAGTGGGGACTTAAATGGGCTGATGATGATGATGATGATGACCCACGCAACACTGGGAATTCTAGTGCAGGAAAGGCCTTTGTATTATTGTAAGACTTTTCAGAACAATAAAGATCATTCAGATCATTCATTTAAATAATACACTTCATATAACCATGAGAACAACATAAATATTTTTAAACCTACTTATACTAAAGGGACCATTTTTGAGTTAGTTGCATGAACTACATAATGGTTTATTCCCGCTGTCCACCCTCTGCTTGTCCACCCCGGGTGCGGACAGTGAAACAAGTTAAAAAAAAGTACCGCTGTCCACCCCTTCGTGTTGTTGTGAAACGAGGGGTGTACAGAGGAATTTTTTAACAATGTTCACTGTCCACCGGGGGACAAGCAGAGGGTGGACAGCGGGAATAAACACATAATTTTTATATGAAGTTTAACGGGACCTGCTTTGAAAAAGAGTTCATGACCGGATCTTTATCACCGTCTCTAGACCATACGTTATCTCTTTCGTGTTGTAATTACCATTTGTTTATTAACGTGTACCTACGTTAATAAAATATGGTAATTACAACGTTTTCTCGGGTTCGTACATTTACCGAGGGGTAAGTGAGATAGATAATAATAGGTATTAGTGAGGACTAATACCTATTATTATCTATCTCACTAATACCTATTATATTAGATATGGTAGTCATGGCTGAGATTTAAAAAGATTTAGGCACAATGTCGACGACCTCAGTAGATTCTCCCAACAAGTGGGTCTGAAATTGAACATGGACAAGACGAAAATTACCGTCCATGTCGTACCCACTCTTGTACAGGTTGGAAGCTCAACACTGGAAGTTGTGGACTCCATTGGATGCGGGCGGCACAGGACCGATCTGTGTGGAGAACATTGGGGGAGGCCTATGTCCAGCAGTGGACGTCTATTTTCTGAAAAGATGATGACGAGTGATGAATACCTATTAGTGAGGGGTAAATGTACGAAACCCGAAGTTTCCGAGCCATCGCTGGTGCGTGGTGGGGGGTCACCAGCACCGGCATTGCTCGGGCTCCCTCAGCAGCTCGGTAGGGACGGCTCAGTTTTTCCGGCTGTCCCTACGCCCTGGGGGGTGGCGGGAGGAACCGCCTGGCCTGCCGATTAAGGCGGGCACCGCCCGGGGAGGGTCGTGATGTGAGGGTCCGCCCTTCTGGACCCATGACTTTTCCCACTTAAGGGCGATGAGGGAAAATCGCTGGGGCTTAGTCGGTATGCCTCTGGCCAGCTTCTCGTTAAAAGAAGCCCCCGCCAGAGGAGAGCCCAACATAATCCTCCTGCTCCTCAGCAGGAGGGTATGCATAAGGCATACCCAAAAGGCGGTGACGTCGGCCATTGCACACGGGCCGGTGGCATTCCCCAGCGAAAAAAAAACAAAAGGCCATGGCTCAACAATGTTTGGAAAACACTGTTTTAGCTGACTCGAAGGTAGGTAGGTTTTTTTATGCGAGACGTGAAATCTATTCATAATTCAGTATAAGTGAGGAGTTTGAGGACAATAAATTCGGTTACGATGTAAATTTCTGTCGTAAAATGTCACTTTATCTTTCCATGACTTGCTTCAGTAGACGCTTCTTACTTAGCTCATTTGGACGTTTTTAGTCAGCGATACGCGAATTATCATAAATGCGTATCTAAGGAAGGAATCAAAGAGTAACTTATAGCTTATAATATACTGAGATAGAAGCATCAGTCGGCTAGCCAGTGCTAGCGACATCTAGAGGGAAACAACCAATACTTCACGGTTATGTAGAACGACCACCTTCGAGAATCAGTCAGTGAGATGATTAAGAAACAAATATATCAGATAATCATTTATTTTCTCTGTATTAAAATTCCCAGTGGGCCGACGCCCGGTAGGCCGGCCTAAGTATCGCTGGAAAGACGTCGTCCAAAATGTTCTGCGAGAACTTCAGGCCGGTGACTGGCGACAAGTAGTGCAGGATCGACCAAAGTGGCGTTCTCTTGTTTCGGAGGCCAAGACTCGTTTCGGGTCACTGAGCCAGTGGAGTAATTAAAACTCCCAATGTTTTCTGAATCTCTGGTTTATTTCCCGTACTTCTTTCAAATTACTGTTGTGGGCAAGCGGCTTGAGGTCATTGTTTCGGAAACACGCTTTACTACCGCGAAGTAAAAATGCATAGTGACATCTACCGAAACGACGCCGAACCACCTTCTTGACTGCTTTTTACAAGCTTTATATGCTCTTCATAAGCGCCATCTAACGATAACCGCTGAACTATTTTTTCCATACTAAGGAAAAGTTTTCCTTCTCTGGGTGCTGATGATCATGCAAGCAGCTGATAGGTGATCATCAGCACCCAGAGAAGGAAAACTCTGCATTTATATCTAAACCCTCGCCAACCCATCTGCCAAGCGTGGTGAGTATGGCAATTACCCCTCATGTGATTGAGGGAGGCCCGTGCCCCAGCAGTGGGGACTTAAATGGGCTGATGATGAGTTGAAGGAAAAGTTTACTAAGTTAAAAGACCCTGGAAGGAATGAGCTCTTTTCTTGGTCATGGTCAATGACATTTTTAGGTGAGTTGTTTAGTTATGAATAAATTGCAAAAAATGCTATGACAAGAATTAAATACTTATCTGAAAGCATATCTATGTTTGACAAACTTCTTTTTCTGAGTCTCACATTAGAATAATTTCTAGGAGCCGTGACAAATCGCTTCAATAACAGTCTGGGACGCATTTGCGCGGGATGTTTGATAGATAGATCGCTCTAGCGATTTGTCAGGAATATGTCACGTGCTGCGATTACCGAGAAAATGCTTAGGTAACGCCCTGAGGAATTCCTTAATCCACAAATATTATAAATGTGAAAGCGTGTGTGTCTGTCTGTTTGTCCAACTTTCCCGGAAAAACTGAGTGACGGGTTAAGTGGAGTTTATTTATCTATTTATTTATTGTTTTTCAAAATCTACAGCTCCTAAATTGTATTATTTAAAATTTATATACTACTTACAGCCAATAACAGATTTTAAATACATTGACAAACTTATATAAATACAACAGCCAAGGGGCAGCAAAAAAAGGGAAAAAAAAGAAAACAACCAATGCAATTTGACAGTTGTGTACAGACAGCCACACATCAGGCTACTATAGTCCGTCAAAATTCGTCAATTGATATTGAGTCGAAAGTGCCTGAAACATTAAGGTGAGAATCGAATGAAGAGAATCTGACTGTTCCGCAAACCTCGATGTGTGGCTGTACGTACCTTGCACCTAATAATGTATTTATACGTGTGTGTGTGTATGTGTATATGTGTGTGTGTGTGTGTGTGTGTGTGTGTGTGTGTGTGTGTGTGTGTGTGTGTGTGTGTGTGTGTGTGTGTGTGTATGTGCGTGTGTGTATGTGTGTCTTTGTGTGTGTGTATGTGTGTGTGTGTGTGTGTGTGCGTGTGTGTGTGTGCTGTGTGTGTGTGTGTGTGTGTGTGTGTGTGTGTGTGTGTATGTGTGTGTGTGTATGTGCGTGTGTGTATGTGTGTCTTTGTGTGTGTGTATGTGTGTGTGTGTGTGTGTGTGTGCGTGTGTGTGTATGTGTGTTTGTGTGTCATCAATAGAATCAAACGAAGTTAGTTAAAGGCATAGAGATTGGAGAGTGACATAGGCTACCTTGTGGCAAACCGGATCCCACGCGAGCGAAGCCACGGACGACCGCTAGTAAGTCAGGTTTCTTAGTTTTTAAGTAGGTACATACCTTTTAAATTTTATTAATTAATTTACTTATATATTGTTTTAAACTTTCATGGTCACTAACATTGGTCAGTGTTGTTTGTCAAGAACAGGTGCGAGAAAATAGTGAGTTAGTGAACTGTGGTACCGCAGGTGCGCGTAGTAAAAGACTGCGAAGGAGGGTAGATCCTTTTGTCTGCCAGTAACATCTTACCCGCAAAAACTTCAGTTACTCCGTGACCATGGCGCTTGCAAGAGTGCCGAAATATCGGAAACTCAAAAATAAGGTACATGGTAGAAATCTGACTGACCGGATGGCGCAATTGGTAGTGACCCTGCCTTTTACGCCAAAGGTCGTGGGTTCGATCCCCACCCTGGACAAACATTCGTGCGATGAACACTTGTGTTTGTTCAGTGTCTGGGTGTAATATATGTATTTAAGTATATACCTATTTGTGTTCCTCTGTTGTCTGATATCTGTAACACAAGTGCTTAAGCTAATTAGTACGGAATCAGGTCAACGTATGAGATATTGTGAGAATTAAAAAAAATAATCTTATAATCTCGTAAATAACTATTCTAAAATTAATTTACTTATTGGTAGTGGGGTCGTGGTTCAAGTCCGAGCATGCACCTCTGAATTTTTCAAATTTATGTGCGTATTTCAACGATTAGCTCGGCGGTGAGGGACAACATCGCGAAGAAACCTGCACGTTTCTGATAGTTTCTGAAACGAGTAATCATGATTCAGGCGTGTGGTTCCCCTGTCAAAAGGGTTACGAAGGTCAGACCGCAGTCGCTTCATTGTAATTTCTAGGACACTGCTAAATCCTGAATCATGGTCTAAGTGTACCCTGGGTTTCAAAGCGACAGCTTTAGACGTAGCCGGGAGTTACACGCTAAGATGAGGGCTTTTTTTTTTAATTCTATTTTAGTTTAGGGACTTTGACCTTGTGTTATGTCAGTCCCATCGTAAGACCTAAAACATTAATAATATCAATTTAATATATATAGTCCACTACGTTACATTGATATATTTATATTAAATAGGAACCACTAGTATACGTACATAGTTTAAATCATCCGATGGAAGAATAATCTCTATCTCACTAGTTTAGTGGCCGCGTCTGATGCGGTGTTCAGCCACAAAGATAGATTGGAATACCCCTTAAGGTCAACAGTGGGTTTAAGATGAAAGTCGTTCATCAGTGATCGACGCTGTGAAGATGAGGGCTTGAAATGGTAAGGTGAATGGTAAGGTGTTTTGTAATGTTCTGTGTCTGAAATCCTCACTACCAAGTGAAAATAGACTGTGTAGAGAAAATCCACAGAAAAATTATCAAGCATTTAAATTTAAAGCGTTACGTCATAACCGTTCCGATTCCACATAGAATCACATTATATTTATTCATTTCTTAGTATATTTTTTGGATCGACATGTATGTTTAATTACATGTATAATATACATAGCTATTATTTATATTTTTCATGTATGACGATTTGTAAGAGCTGTATATAAGCCTATGCAAATAAAGTACTTTTGACTTTTGAATTTTGAACCAGTCAGTTTATTTTACTCCGTCACTACAAGATCGTGGCATAGAGAGAGAGACCAAATGTTTCTTTTTAAGATCTTGAGAAAGGTTTGACACTATTAGAAAAAATAAAGTTTAAAAACTAAAACCCGACTACCAAAAAAACACGCTCTAAAAAGTACGAAACAATAAAATTGTCTGTGCTGAAATTATTATGCCGTATTGCCGTGGTCGTATGCCACATTGATTTTATTTTATTATTATAATGAATCTGTTTTGCTACAGTAGGTGGCATACGACCACGAGAATTTTCTTGTTTCGTACTTTTTAGAGCGTGTTTTTTGGTAGTCGGGTTTTCATTTTTAAACTTTTTTTTTTGTTTAACATATTTTTAGTTACGTTAACAAAATTACATATTTGAGATGTGCTAAAAAAGCCCATTCATTTGATACCCCACATGGTAACTCTAAGTCACCTAGAGGGCGCTGTAGTAAATTTAACGTGACGTCATGTATCTTTTAACCAGAAGACAATCAAGATGCTTCTAACGACGTCTCATTTGTTCAAATATGATAACTAGTTTAGAAGTTATGAGGGAACAGATGAACAACCATACATACATACAGGTCAAAATCATAATCCTCCTTTTTGCTTCGCCGTAGTTGGGTAAATATATCTTTGAGATGCTCTCGAACAAGTTCTCGTTTGCAAATCATGTGCCTTGTATAACACATTTTTAAGACAATTGATCTATTTAATTGTAATCATTAATTATATTCTGGTGTACAAGAAACAAGTGAGTGAGAGATCTGCTGTACTCGGCACATAACAGTAAATATTAGTATTACATTATTGTTGTTATTATTATTATTAAATATCTATTTTATTTCACCTTTTTTAATTTTAATATAGACTAGATGACTTTTAAATTTGGATTTTATTTTAATGTAATAATTTTTGACATAAAATTATGTCATGCTGTTTAATATATTGTAAATTTAATTCTTTTTCTTGTTGACATGTTAATACGTTTGTGTAAAAAAATATGAGGAAACTTCACTGATTTATGATTTTATTATGTTCAAAATATTTTTAGTTTTATTTATTCATTTGTTTCCTAAAAAAATAAATAAAAGCAGTACGCTGACATACATTCTGGTGTTAAATTGGTTTATATTAATACACGGATATAAAATACCCTGTTGTTAACGTGGTTTATATTAATACTCTGACAATATACCCTGGTGTTTGAGTAGTTTATGTAATGTTTGTATGATTAATGACCTAATAGATTCGTTGACGATAAATATCCTTAAGGCTGCTTTTCTTGGCAGCGGTCTAAGTTTCAGCTAACATGGTAACATATTGGAAAAGAAAATTCTCGAGCCAATCACCCTTCGACCCTTTTCTCTAAGAACACTAAAGCACACGTTTTCGGCACAGTGTAACAAGAACAGAAAACAAAAATGTCAAAAAATCTTTCGTTTTTTTTTCATATCGCACCCACTGTGCTATTATTTAGTATACCTGAATGGTAATAAGGAACCGATAACCTCATTTGTCATAAAAGCATTATTAAATTGAAAATTTAAAAAACCCCCGACACAACTAATGATTTGATACCTATATTGAGGCAGTTGGAACAACAAATAGGTTATTCGTCATTTTCTGACGGCGGCCATCTTGGATTTGAAATTTTTCACTATTTAAATATTCTGCTACTCAAGCCCTTTTACATGATACCCATGTTGAGGGAGTTGTGTTAAAACATAAAATCCAAATATTTGTGACGGCTGCGATCTTGGATCGATTTTTATCCAACATAGCTAAAAACACTCCTTCCTTATTCATCTTTCAAACAAATAAAACAAAATCAGAATCGGTTCATTTGTTCGAGCTACGATGCCATAGACAGACACACAGACACGTCAAACTTATAACACCCCGTCGTTTTTGGGTCGGGGGTTAAAAATAGAAAGAAAAAAAGAAAAATTTATTATTATGGAAATCACAACACTATACAAGTACAACATCAGTTACAAAAGAACAAACAAACAAAAAATAATAGATACAGAAAAAAAAGATAACAAAACAAAGGAAAAACAAAATAACCAGGCAGTGCTTATATATATTTTTTTATTAGATACTGCGGGTGTCAATGGGCGGTGGCAATCGCTTATCATAAGGTGATCCGTCTGCTCGTCTGCCACCCAAAACACAAAGGGAATAAAAAAAAACAGTATCGGGCATTTGGGACCGTACGGTTTCACATTCTCAGCGCGGTCACAAATGCCCCGACTCAAAGATGTCATAACATGTTAGGTGTGTCGCCCATCCGAGAATCGAGGCGGGCTGGAGTAAAGGCAGAGGCGGCTAAGCGGCGTACCGTATAATATACCCTGCTCCTTATAAATAAATGGACGTACTCTTACATGCTACAATACTATTGGAGTCACAAGCGTGCTGGCAACCTTTAAACTTCCCTGTGGACACCGACACCTTTTTAAACGAGGTTTAATAAGAGTTGTTCTTTCACAGTAGGCAGCGGCGTGACTGTGCTCCGGCTTTGTTGATGCCTATGAGCGGTGGTTACCGTTTACCATCAGTCGGGTCGCATGCTTGTCTGCCTATATTTCGCAATAAAAAAACACAGCCCAGGTTTCACGCCAGTTTTTTGTGAGGCCGTGGCATGACTTCGACAAGCCGGCCCATTCTTAAAGAAGTAAGTCTCTCCCACGGTTTAAAAGTAAAAATCTGTCG
Source organism: Marasmia exigua (assembly GCA_019059595.1). Lineage (NCBI taxonomy): Eukaryota > Metazoa > Arthropoda > Insecta > Lepidoptera > Crambidae > Marasmia > Marasmia exigua. The sequence continues at coordinate 3,607,169 of CM032469.1, read as the reverse complement.
AAGCAGCTTTATTCAAAGATGTTATACTGATATCGATTCTCTTACATTTTCTGGCGCGAGTGTAAATTATACTTAGGTGCCATAAAGAGGGCGTTGCCGGCAAGCTGTGCGCGGCTGTGCTGTGATATATGCGGTACCTGCTGGGTTTTTACTTGAATAACTTTGGAGTTAGCCTCGTCTAAGACTTTTCATCATTTAAGAATATTTTGAAAATCTAGTTGTGAGCATGTGACATAAGCTACCTAGATAATAGTCTAAAGAGATTTTAAAGAGGTGCTTTTTTCGTAACACGCAAAGGCGAACCACTTGCGAGATGTAAACGATATCCAGCGCCATCTATTGATGACTAATAACAAATGTCTGAAACAAGGTGAGTGGGCCACTTGTGTGAAATAAGGCACTTAAATAAACTACTGGTTAGAATATAATACATAAAATATAGAAAACCAAATTTGGTAATGGTTTATAAATGAGTATAATCTCAACGATCAGCCACGTACGCAGGATATATTATAATGCTTAAGTGTGTGCGCAAACACAAGTGCAGTCTCTATTCCCTTACCCTCATATTCTGATTGGACACTACTGTAACACGACCAGAGTGGGATTGGGCGCAGGACCAACAGCTTAACGTGCTTTCTGAGGTACGGGGGTACAAGACCGCCAACTTCCAAACTCCGGGCTGACACTAAAAATTTCTTACCGAAAACTTAGGTACAAATTTTTGGCCCGACCCGGGGATCGAATCCGGGACCTCTTGTGCAGCCGTCACTTTAAAGTGCGACCCACTAACCACTGCGCCACCGAGGTAGTCAAATGAGTATAACCATAATGTGTATATGCCTGGAAAGGTAGGATCAAGTGATACTATATAGGTATGTAACTATTGTAAGATAATTTTAGTAACCTTGTTTTCCATACACAATAAAGAACTTATTTACTTACTTAATGATGTATTATTAAGTAAGTAATTCAAAACATAAAATATTGCATAAAATTGCTTCAGCGGAAAGTTTTATTCAAGTACCCTCGATAGTCTAGCGTACGTATGACTGACCGGATGACGCAATTGGTAGTGACCCTGCCTCTTACGCCAAAGGTCGTGGATTCGATCCCCACCCTGGTCAAACATTCGTGCGATGAACACTTGTGTTTGTTCAGTGTCTGGGTGTAATATATGTATTTAAGTATATATTTGTGTTCCTCTGTTGTCTGATATCAGTAACACAAGTGCTTAAGCTACTTAGTACGGAATCTGGTCAACGTATGAGATGTTGAGAGAATTATTATTATTATTATTCGTACATACAGACAGCCCGTAATCAGGTTACTATAATTAGTCAGTTTTCTTCAATTGATATTGAACCGAACGTGTTTGACATTAAGGTGAGAATCTACTGAAGAAATTTGACAGTTTTGTATACTTGTATATGTAAGAGTAAGAATATGAGATCACTTTTGACCACAACACATGTTTACATTACAAAATGAAATAAAGACAAAACATTATAAAGTTGCGGCTAACAAGGTTCAGCCTCAGCATGTGCTACAACAACCACTAGGCAGCCGCTGCAGCGCTGATTTTCAGGCTGTACCTTTGAGTAACTGCGTGGATGTACGTACGTAAATAATGATAATAAATGAGCTTTATTTCCATCCCATACTATTTATTTATTATACTATTTTCCCATCCTTCGACTGATTTTCAGCAATCGTGTCATCCTCTGGAACCCAACTCTTATAACCCAACTCCCGCACATACCCACACACTCTCTCTGCACATTAGGGTTTGGGAATTCTCGACAATTTCAACGTCCCGGGACACGAGACAGGCTACGATCAAAGTCCCGGGACTTCCCGGGACTTCGAGACTTTTTTTAATTATAAAATTTGAACTTTGATTTCTGGTGAAACGTATTAATAAAAAGGGATTTTTTTTTAAATCAACATTAATTATCTGTTAAATCAACATTTATTAAACATAAAATATAATCACAATAGTTTTAACTTTAATATGTCAAATAATTGGTATGTTTATTCCTATAATCACTGATTAACTTTTAATTTAAAACAATTATTAAATATTATTTTAATAAAAGAAACTTAGTAACAATCATACTAACTTTAATATCATGTCATAATCATATTAATCATAATTTGGTAATTTTTATAATCACAGATTTGTTTCCTTATCTGTAAAACAGACTTTTGAATCAGTCTTTCAAATTATTAATCAGTTAAAAAAATAAAATTACTATGATTTTATAAAATAGGCTTTTAAAAAAATCAGAGCATTAACAGCTTTGTCCGACAATCTGCTTCCGATTTTTGTAATAACGCCACCGGACAAGGAAAACACTCTCATTTTCAACAGAAGTCGGTTTAATTGAGTTTAGGCTTTATAAAGTAGTTCTAAATTTTCTGTACGTTTTCGGGTTGCTTCGAACAACTGAAACTCCTTTTTCAATGTTGCTCTTGTTGTTGTTTTTTGAACCTCGGGTACATTTTTTTTTTGATTTTTTTTATTGCTTGTTCCATTTGACTTACAAACGACTCATCCGGCTCGTTGTGTACTTGAGAGCTACTAGTACTAGGTTCAGCGCTTATTATTTCCATATCTGGTGTCGGGATATGAGGTATATTTTCAAAAAGCCTGCAATACAGTTCTTCCGCAAAGCCAATTAGGGCGCGGCAAACTCAGTATGTAGACCAAGTAATTATTCATTACAGTAACAGATGGCGCTAGCTAGGCTCATGCAATGCTTTGAAAATAAAAATTAATACAATACATACGACTATCGTGTCTCGTCTCGAGTCTCGACCCAAAAGTCCCGGGACACGAGACAACGAAATTTACAAAAAGTCCCGGGACTTCGAGACACGAGACGTCCCGGGACCCAAACCCTACTGCACATGCACATCATCATCATCATCATCATCAGCAACCCACACTCGTCCACTGCTGGACATAGGTCTCCCCTAATGCACGCCACTTTTCCCGATTTTCGGCCACTCTCATCCAGCCCACACCAGCCAGCCTTCGAATGTCATCATCCCATCTTGTCGCAGGGCGACACTACGCTTACCGAGTCGCGGTCTCCACTCAAGGACTTTACGGCTCCAACGGCTGTCAGTTCTGCGGCTAATATGACCAGCTCACTGCCACTTCAGTTTGCTAATTCGGTGGGCTATGTCGGTGACTCTGGTTCTCTGTCGGATTACATCATTTCTGATGCGGTCCTTCAGAGATACTCCACATATGCACATGCAAACTCACATTAATAATCTAGATTGGCATTCATATCTGGCAATAGTTTAATACACTGTTTTAGTTAAACATAAATGTTGATGTTAAGAAATGAGGTGCGCGCTCTCACTGCAACACAGTTAACTATAACTTTCGCAGTCTGAAAACGTCACAATAGTTTTTATTTCAACCTGTACCATTATAAACCGAATACACATTTTTTTTATCCTCTTTAAAGTAGCAATACCGTGTGGTCCCCGGCAGAGTAGAATAGGCCACCCTCACTCTTACCGAGGTGTCGTAAAAGACGACTAAGGTAAAGCTGCTGGCATGATCATCAGCACCCAGAGAAGGAAAACTCTGCATTTATATCAAAACCCTCGCCAACCCGTCTGCCAAGCGTGGTGAGTATGGAAATTACCCCTCATGTGATTGAGGGAGGCCCGTGCTCCAGCAGTGGGGACTTAAATGGGCTGATGATGAAATTAGCAATACATATATCTCACACTCTTCTTAATTTTGTGAGGACCGCTTAAGAGTAAAAGCCTCCTCCAAAGACGGCCACTTTTCTCTGTCGACAAACGGCGTCACATCGAGTTACCCTTGTAGGACACAAGTGTTATTTTTACACTGCTGAAGGGTAGCTTGACGCCGTCTGTACGTAAATTCGGACTTCACATTGTCCACAAGAAAACCAAAACTTTTGCCAAAATTCAATTACCGCTACAAAACCACCAAACCCAAATTCCATTAAACACAACCCCCAACTCCAAACTACACCACTTATCATCAACAAAGCGCGCATTCCTCGTCAGCAACAATGCGCACGTAGAACGTTGCCAGCGACAAGGCAACAAGACAAACTGCCGGCATTAACAGTCTAATCTCGCGACGACAAATCGAATGGCGCCAGGCCAACCCGTGCTTCATATTGTGAGTTGCGGTTGTTCTTACGTGGGGGTTACTGTATCCACTACAGGCGAGGCGACAGAGCTATACGTTCTTTAAATTAGGAGCCAGGCCTCGTCTCTTGAAAAAGCCAGACATACTCACTCAGAATCAGGACATGGATTTTTTTTTTAGAATAGAATATGTTTATTTCGCCGATAACATGATGTGTTTGCCGGCTTCTTTCCATGACAATAATGATAAAATTACATTTTAATTTAATTTAATTTACATATTACATATTTGTTTACATAATTTCATTTATTTGTATTTTTTTATGATATAGGTGGCACCCGAGCCGACGGATCACCTGATGATAGGCGATTACCGCCGCCCATGGACACCTGCGACACCAGTGGTGTCACAAGTGCGCTGCTTACCTTTTAACCCCCCTTCCCCTGGATTGGGACTCCGGCACCCTCACTCACGCAGCATTGGCAGTTTAACACATGATTATTATTTATTCAGGAATTTTGCAGGATTTTAAAAGAATGTAAGTTTTATTAGTAGTATTTTTATTGGTTTTTAGGGTTTCGTAGCCAAATGGCAAAAAACGGAATCCTTATAGATTCGTCATGTCTGTCCGTCTGTCCGTCCGTCCGTATGTCACAGATGTATTTTGTTAACCGCATTACAATATTTACACAAAAATTGGAAAAAATAAATAAATTGGGGGGATGAGTACTTGAAACTGAAACTCAACCTTTAAACCCCCTTTTCCCTGGATTGGCACGATTGGCACTCACGCAGCGAAACACAGCACCTTTCTGCTTCACGCCGGTTTTCTGTGAGGCCGTGGTATCACTCCGATCGAGCCGGCCCATTCGTGCCGAAGCGTGTCTCAAAAAACAGGCATCCTAATATTCCCCTGGATAATTGAATGCAAGTTTTCGAGCTTTTTTTAAATATTATGGCTCTACCCGAAGGTATTTTGCCAATGTCAAGTGACTTATTGAGAATAAGTGGGTAATCAACAGTCAAAGTCAGTCACTGAATAAAACGCCGGTGTTTTACGTTTTATCGACCTACGGATTCTGCGGATATTACTCTAAACACAATCGCAGGTTTCAAAACTATTAGGAGCCCAATTCTCGTGCTCGTGACATTTATTTTCATACGACATATATCACTAAAACATAATATTTTTGTATGGGTTTCCGGTGATATCCGCCATGTTTTTAAAATATCACGAGCCCGAGAATTGGAGCCCAGATCCAAGCAAGTTGTCCGTGACAACTCAATCGACACACAATACTGCTAAGTATTAAAAATGATACAATTCAACGATTCTTATTATAAGGATCACTTTGCGGCTCTTCACTGTACCACAGATAATTATAATACACTGTACAAATAAACACCAAATTTCATCATCATCATCATCAGCCCATTTAAGTCCCCACTGCTGGGGCACGGGCCTCCCTCAATCACATGAGGGGTAATTGCCATACTCACCACGCTTGACAGACGGGTTGGCGAGGGTTTTGATATAAATGCAGAGTTTTCCTTCTTTGGGTGCTGATGATCATGCCAGCAGCTTTACCTTAGTCGCCCTTTACGACACCTCGGTAAGAGTGAGGGTGGCCTATTCTACTCTGCCGGGGACCACACGGCTCCAAACAACAAATTTGTTTAGTAAAAATCACTAGACACTAATTTAAAACCTTTGAATTGCATCAACCCACGAAGGAGTGTTTGACTCCTACCGCCAGAATCTTTTTTTTTTTATGCTAGAGGATAGAGGAGGAAAGGATGGAAAGTTAACCACAATAAACATCCGCGAAATCAGAGAGATCGCTAATGTGTTTTAAAAACCGGCCAAGTGCGAGTCGGACTCGCCCATGAAGGGTTCCGTAGCAGGTAGTAAGATATATGGAAGGTAAATTGTGGTATACGGTTTATAACGTATTAGAAAAAAACCGGCCAAGTGCGAGTCGGGCTCGCGCACAAAGGGTTCCGTAGCAGCAAAGTCCAAAATTACAGTTAAATCAACCTATCTCAAAAACTATAAGAGATACTTTGATCAAACCAAAAATCGTTGAAAGAGTTTATTAGCATGCATCACCTCTATTTTTTTTAGAATTTTATACCCCGTAGTTATAAAAATAGAGGGGGGGGGACATACTTTTTACGACTTTGAGAGCTGATATCTCAAAAACCGTTCACTTTAAGAAAAATGTTTTTTAGAAAACTTTATATCATTTTAAAAGACCTTTCCATTGATACCCCACACGGGTATGTACATCGAAAAAAAAAATTTCATCCCTCAGTTACATGTATGGGGAGCCCCACCCCCAATTCTTTTTTTTACTATTTAGTGTCATATTTTTGTAGCGGTTCATACAACACATATTCCCATCAAATTTCATCACTGTAGTACTTATAGTTTCCGAGTAAATCGGCTGTGACAGACGGACAGACGGACAGACGGACAGACGGACATGACGAAACTATAAGGGTTCCGTTTTTGCCATTTTGGCTACGGAACCCTAAAAACTACTCACTATATCTACTTCAAACCAATTTTCGTTGTAAGTTTTCATGATTATGTACATCATATATTTTTTGAGTTTTATAATTCATTTATTATAGAAATTTGGGGGGGGGGGGGGGGGGCACTTTGGGAGCGTCTCTTGCGCAAAGTATTGTGTTTTGAAAAAATGATATTAAAAACCTCAACATCATTTTTAAAGATCTATCCATAGATACTCCACACGTATAAGTTTGATAAAAAAAAATTTGAGTTTCAGTTTCAAGTATGGAGACCCCCCATTTTTTTTATTTTTTCCAGTTTTTTATGTAAAACTCGTAATGCGGTTAACAAAGTACATCTTTATACCAAGTTTCAATAGTTTAAGTTATTATAGTTTCGGAGAAAAGTGGCTGTGACATACGGAGGGACGGACAGACGGACATACTTGACGAATCTATAAGGGTTCCGTTTTTTGCCATATGGCTACGGAACCCTAAAAAAGAGTACGCTCTTCTCTTGAAGACGTATCCGTCGTTTTCGCGCTTACTGGAACAAAAGCCTCCTAACATCTTGGTATGTAAGTCACTTCACCAGTAGCGATAAATTTGGGGTTTTGTCAAAATATGAGTAAAGTCTATGTTTTTGTTTATCTTCTTGGCACCAGTCCCTGCAGCTAAGATCTGGAGCACATTACATGATTTGTTAGTGTGCATGCGACCTTGGAGCGACTTCACTAAAGCGAAGTCACTTCACTTGTATACAGATTATTCGTTTCCCTCCACTACCAGACCAGTGGTCCCCTGTTAAAGGGTTGCGAAGGTAGCCGCTTTATTGTAATTACCAGACTCCCCAAATCCTAAATCGTGGTGCTCATCTTAGCGTATAGTTTCCGTCGGCCTCTCGCAGATACTTCACATATCAATGTATACAAACCAGTCAAATTTCTTCAGTCAATTTTCAGAGCAGTGTAGGCGGGATACGTACAGCTGCGTAGTGTGCGTCTCTGGCTGTAACGAGCTTTCCGTTCTTGTCGGAGCAGTGCCTCGGTGGTTACGGCTGACGGGCTTCTTCCTCTTCCCCACTTTAATAAAGCCCTTATCATCGCACTTATTCTTCGGTGGACTCAATGTTGGTGTCACCTTCGGTTTCTTCCCCTTTGGGTGTTGATGCCGAGGTGATGCGGCAGCAACTGCAGCATAAGCACGGATATAGATTTATAACAGATATTGATTCTATATGAAACAAAATGATTCATTTATATGATTAAAATTAAATAAATGATTTGATTGGCATAATTAAAGATAATTTAAATACTGAGATTTGACTGATTAGTGGTTACCTGGTGTGTAGGCAGTTTAGACATAATTTCTTTGCTATTAAAACTTGCCTTCCCTTGACTTTTAGCAATACTTTTAACACTGTGAATTTTGAAATCCTGCTTGGCTTATTGCGTTCTCTTAACATATTATCTCCAACGGCAATTGACTGGTTTCATAGTTATTTGCATGGTCGCCGGCAACGTATACGCGCTGATGATTCTGTTTCTGCCTGGTGCGACATCAGTGTCAGCGTACCACAGGGTGATTGTCTTGTCTCCTCTTTTGTTTGCTACTTTCATTAATACTATTACTCAGAATCTTACTTCATTCTATGCGGACGATCTTCAACTTCATTCACAGGGTAGCCTTGAGGACCTGCCGGGCGTTATCCAAATCCTAAATGCGGAATTGCAACGCATTTCTGAGTGAAGTCTATCGTTTGGTCTCAAGGTTAACCCTTTCAAAATGCAGGTAATGATAGTGGGTGGCCCTAGGTTGACTGCAAGGATCGACTAGGAGACTCTACCATCTGGTATTTTTGATGGAGTCCAAATTCCTTTTAGCCACTTGGGACTCAAGAACTCAAGAAACTGGGAATTTATATGGATAGCACGTTTCTACCAATTCCCACCAAAGTTGCTCTTGTACAGCTTTGCTTTTGCCTATTCTTGATTATGCGGATTGTTGCTACCTGGATATTACTGAACAATTTCTTGATAAGCTGGAGTGTCTTCAAAATTACTGTATCCGCATTATCTTTGGCCTACGAAAATATGACCATATTAGTGAATTTCGATTCCAGCTCAATTGGCTTCCCATACGTTGTCGTCGTGACCTTCATATGCTCTCTTTACTTTACAACATTTTGTCTCCCTGGCTCCTGCTTATCTCAAAGAACGATTCCAATTCCTACAACACACTAAGGATCGTGAGATGCGATCTTTGCGCAAACTCCATCTCGCATTCCCACTCCACTACACACACTCTTACTCACAATCCTTCACTATCCAATCCATCCGGCAATCCGAATCCCTCTCTATTTATCAAGTCCCGAGTTAAAGATCATTTCCTTTCTTCCTAAACCTTTGTAGTTCCTTTCATTGTCTCCTATTCCCTGGTTACGTATCTATCAATCCAATAAACTGTAGTATGTATGTTTATTTGTTTTGTTATTTACTAGTATGTATAGTATTTATAGCTAGTTTATATTTATTTAATATAATGTATGTATATACCATACTCGTATTTATACAATGTCTTTTTTTTCTTTCTTTTTCTGACTTGCACTGCCTTACCCCTTTTTTTTAATTCGCTATACTTTTCCTCTACCCTGAGGTTGTCTGGAAGAGATCGCTTAGTGATGGGACCGCCTAAATTGTATTAGTATAATACCATAAACTAAGATCTGTAAATTTTGTGCAATAAAGTGTATCTATCTATCTTTTCCTTATTATTTTAGTTTATTGCAAAAATGTAATACATGGATTGGGCCTGTAGGTACCGACGCCTTCCTTGAGTTAGCTTTCTTTTTTATGCTAGAGGCGACAAACGAGCAAGCGAGTCACTTGATGGAAAGTAATCAACGCCGCCCATGAACATCCACGAAATCAAAGAGATCGCTAATGTGTTGCCGGCCTTTTAAAAAAGAGTACGCTCTTCTCTTGAAGATCCCTAAGTCGTAGCCGTCGGGAATAACTCCTAGAGCCAAACTGTTCCACCAAACTGAGGTACGTGGTAGAAAAGTTCCGCGAGAAAAACTAAGCGTAAGCTAAGCGATTAATCGAAGTCACAGGAGATCCAAAGGATGGCAGCTATTTTGCGCAGCAAACTTCCATCACAACCCATCGGGGTTATGCTGCCAGCGTTTTGAGGACACTGCCACAAAGACCTACTTTGGTTTAATTGTTTTTATTTACTTTTGTCAGCCGTGTGGTCCTCGGCAGAGTAGAATAGGCCACCCTCACTCTTACCGAGGTGTCGTAAAAGGCGACTAAGGTAAAGCTGCTGGCATGATCATCAGCACCCAGAGAAGGAAAACTCTGCATTTATATCAAAACCCTCGCCAACCCGTCTGCCAAGCGTGGTGAGTATGGCAATTACCCCTCATGTGATTGAGGGAGGCCCGTGCCCCAGCAGTGGGGACGTAAATTGGCTGATGATGATGATGATGATGATTTACTTTTAGTTCAGCTTGTTTCACGTTTTACTTCGCTCCAAGTTAGTCCTAAGGTCTTGGCTTCTGCAGTGATAGTCCACCGCCAGGATTGTTTAGGGCGGCCACGTTTCCGTTTTCCTTGGGGGTTCCAGTCTAGGGCTAGCCTCGGTATGTGGTAAGGTTCCCTTCGGAGCGTGTGGCCGATCCACTTCCATTTGCGGCGTTTGATCTGCTGGTCGATCGGAGTCTCGCCGCAGCGATCCCACAGATCTACGTTCGTGATTTTCTCGGTCCAGTATACCCCGAGCAATACTGTGAAGCTCAAGAACGTTTGAGATGGCGGGGCACTGTGGACGCCCTTTGCCCCACCTATGGGACATAGGACATTAAGTCAAGTAAGTCAAGTTCAACTTGTTTGATTTAATTTTCTTATTGTTTTAATTTTCTAAGTGTTTCTTCATTTGTTCGTTAAATATTTTGTTAGTTCCAATTTTAGTTACTATTTAATTGACAACCAGAATCTTAAGTTTAAATAATATGTATACAATGGTGATATGTGTATAATGTACTACATGAAAGCAATAAATAGCAATAATGACTTTGTGTAAACAGCTGGTCTCACTGAAAAACCAGCGTCATGGCCTTTGTCTGGGCTGTGACATAAGCTGAGTGAGGGACCATTTATACTAGACGTCATAACACACCAAAATATTCATTTGGCACTGTCTGTACATGATTGAATGTATTTTTAATTGTTTTATGTTTTGTTTTGTTTTCTGTTTGTGCCATATTGTGTTCTGTTTACAACTGCTATAAGTTCTGTGTTGTGATGTCTTTAATAATAAATATTTTCTTTCTTTCTTTGTAACGCTTTGTTACATTATAACTTTGGGAGCTAGTTAGTGGGAGAAACAAAGGACATTGTTACCGCAGGAAATGTTCTAAGTTTATGAAAGGAACAGCCTCTTTGGTTCAGTGGTTTCAACCTTTAGTCTCCGCTAAAACTTCTTTATAGATAAATAGAAACATCCTATTTGAAGGAAAGCTATGATAGCTCAGTGGATAAAAACGCGCCTTCCATTAGAGGACTCGTGATTTGAATCCGAGCATGTACTTCTGGATTTTCCGAATCTATGTGCATATTTCTACCATTAACTTGACGATGAGGGAAAACATCGTAAGGATAACGTGGGAGAGTTACGCTTCGGCATGAATGGACCGGCTCGGCCGGAGTGATACCACTGCCTCATATAAACCGGCGCAAAGCAGCACTGTGCTGTTTCGCTGGGTGAGTGAGGTTACCGGAAGCTTAATCCAGGGGAAAGGGGGGCTTAAAGGTTGTCGGCGGCTGAATTGCTTACCATCAGGTGATCAGTCTGCTCGTCTGCCACCTCTCATATAAAAAAGAAAAATCGATGACTTTGGTTCTCTGCCGGATCACCTCATTTCGGATTCGATCTCGGAGAGAGACGCCGAGCATTGCTCGTTCCATAGCCCGCTGAGCGACCTTTAACTTGTGGACCAGCCGTACCGTAAGTGTCCACGTTTCGGCTCCGTATACCATGACGGGTAGGACGCACTGATTGAAGACTTTCGTCTTTAGGCACTGTGGTATCGACGATACGAAGACACGACGTAGTTTTTCAAATGCTGCCCAACCTAACTAGATTCTCCTATTCACCTCATCCTCGAAGTTTTTTCTACCCAATTGCAAAGTCTGCTCGAGGTATATTTTTCGAACAGCTTCGAGGACGGCACCGTGAATTGCAATCGGTTCCGGTGGAACGTGTTCATTGAACATGACCTTGGTTTTATCTAAGTTCATCCGTAGGCCGATGCATTTAGAAGAGTCAGCAACCTTCAAAAAAAGTGTTCTTATTAGCTAAAAAAACAAGTTTGGGGCTATATTTATTCTGTAGCATTAGTTATTTACCCATGCGATACAAAGCGGTTTACACTCGCGCAAGTAACAGTTCACTGAACTGAAAAGAGTGGTTCTTTTGAATTAAATAACTGTTTTAATAAATACGATGAGAAAATGTATAAAACTTTTCTCAAGAGACCAACGCACTGCCAGTGAGGAACTGAAGACATAAAAGTAAGCCAATCTTTAAACTCCTTTTCCATTGGCCTCCGGTACCCTCACTCACTTGGCGAAATAGGCGCAGGCACTGCTTTTCTCCGGTTTTCTGTGAGGCCGTGGGATCACTCCGGTCAAACCACCCTATTTAAATCAGAAACATCATTGAACTGAATGGTTTAAGAACCGGGCCATGAGCTCGGGGTCCTGGGTTCGATTCCCGGGTCAAGCAAAGGTATGTTCGGAATTTTCCGAACATAGCACGGGTTTGTGAAGACCAATCTGCATTAGGCAAGCGTGGTGATTAAGCATAATCCCGTCATAGTAGCGATGACTTGATTTCTATGATGGAGGCCTTCGCCCTGCAGTGGGACAGTATATAGGCTAATACTAGGTATACTATAATATAATTATGTATTTATTTTGCGAATAGTTACAAAACGCACCAATAGATGGCGGTGGGAGTCGATTACATCGTGCAAGCATTTTGTCCCTTCGGTTTATATTATAAGCTTTGTCATTGTCAATATAATGTACCTCTTTATAAATGGTATAAATTATAATATTTGTAATTCCTCTGTTGTCTGATATCCATAAATCGGAATCAAGTTAATGTATCAGATGTTGTAAGAATTTATTATAAATTTATTATACTGTTGGGCACCCTGTTGGTCTAGTGTGGTTTAAATACCGGGCCGTGATCTCGGGTTCCTGGGTTCAATTCCATTCCATTCCATTGGGTGGGTCCAGCGGAAAGTATGTATCGATTTTTTTTCAAACACATCTCTGGTTTGAGGTCACCAATCCGCATTAGGCAAGCGTGGTGATTAAGCCTAATCCCATAATAGTAGCGATTACTTGATTTCCATCATGGAGGCCTTTGCCCTACAGTCAGACAGTTTATAGGCTGATACTTATTTCATTGTACTCACTCAGGAATTACACTCAGTCACTAAAACTTCGGCATTTTTTTTTTATATGAGAGGTGGCAGACGAGCAGACGGATCACCTGATGGTAAGCAATTCCACCGCCCATGGACACCTTCGCTGTGTTCTGTGAGGTGGTCATATCACTCCGGTAAACCGGCCAATTCATGCCGAAATATCATTGACATACACTCACTCACTCGGCACAACAGACGCAGGCGTTAATGGTCACTTAGGAACTACACTCACTCAGGAACTACACTCAGTCACTCACTGCACGCGCCTAGCCCGGTTGTTGTCACTCGTCCCAAAAGTTACGCTAATTAGTTGTTTCAGTGCTTTTTGCAGCTGAAACTTCGGCATCTTTGCTGTTTACTTGGCATAAATTAAGCTTTCAAAGCTGTTGGTCTTTGGATCTCGTTTTTGTTGTGTAAGCAACTGGATTCAATTAAACATTTAATAATGAGCTGGGGAAGAAGAAAATTAAAACAAACAAAATATAACAAAGCGGTTTGAGCACTGCTTTTTTATGTGATAGGTTATAGACGAACAGACGGATCACCTGGAAGACCATGGACAGCAGTGGAGTCACAAGTGCGCTGCCAACCTTTAAACTTCTCTCTCGGCCAGCGGTAATCGCTTACTTTTATGATCTTGCTCGTGGTTATTACTAGACAACCCAAATCCGTGTCATGGTCCAACCCAACCGTGGGAGAGTCACGCTTCGGCATGAATGGGCCCGTTCGACCGGAGTGATAACACGGCCTCACGGAAAACCGGCGTGAAGCAGCACTTTGCTGTGCTTCGCTGCGTGAGTGAGGGACACCGGCTCATTCATGCCGAAGCGTGACTCTCTCACGGTTGGGTTGGACCATGATTCAAGATTTGGGTTGTCTAGTAATTACCACGAGCAAGCCATCTTATGGTAAGCGATTACCGCTGGCCAACTGACACCATTAAACTCCCCTTCTCCTAGGTTCGGGCCTCCGGTACCATCACTCAATCGACATAACAGACGCAGGCGCTGCATCACGCAAATTTTCTGTAAGGCTGTGACATCACTACTGTCGAGCCGGCCATTCATAAAATATTAAATTTTTAATAAGAAGGAGCAGGGTAGTTAAAAATGTTTTTTTTTTCAATGTATGCCGAATATTGTAAGATTGCACCACCCTCCCTCTTCTAAATGTGTTTTTACATGAAGGTTGTCTGGTAGAGACTACACCCAGCGATAAGGCCGCCTAAATTGTACAGTGAATATATTATGTATAACGAGCTTTTAAGTGTTGTGTATTGTGACTGCCTCGGTGGCGCAGGAGATAGTGGGTCGTACTTTAAAGCGACGGCTGCGCAAGAGGTCCCGGGTTCGAGCCTCGGGTCGGGCCAAAGAATTGTACCTTAATTTTTGGTAAGAAATTCTTATTGGCAGCCCGGAGTCTAGAAGTTGGCGGTTTTGTACCCCCGTGTGCCTCGGAAAGCACGTTAAGCTGTTAATCCTTCACCCCATCCCTCTCCGGATCGTGTCACAGTAGTGTCTCATAGGAATATAAGGGTAAGGGAATAGATAGTGCACTTGTGTTTACGCACACACTTGAGCACTATAATTTATCCCTCGTACGTGGCTGATCGTTGAAATTGGCCGCCGTAATTGGTTAGAGGGAGGGTATTATTGTGTAATAAGAATTATGTTTGTGTATTGTAACAATATGGATATCCATATTAAGATTATTTTTAGCTACTTAGGCGTACTTTTTAGCTTTTAGATAGATATCTTATTGACGACCCGTTTGGAACAGTGGTAGTGAACGCTGCCTTTGGTCCAAGGGTTGCGGGTTCGGTCCCCGCACAGTACAAACATTTGTGTGCATGAACATGTCTATTTGTATTGGTCTGGGTGTTTTCTATGTATTATACGTATGTATTTACAAAAGAAAAGTATTATATATTTGTAATCCCACTGTTGATTCTGATATCCGTAACACAGGTGCTTGAGCTACCTATCTCGGAGTCAGATCAAGTGTATGTGATGTTGTGAAATTATTATATTATTTTTATTCATTATCATCATGGTCAGCCCATTTAAGTCCCAACTGCTGGGGCACGGGCCTCCCTCAATCACATGAGGGGTAATTGCCATACTCACCACGCTTGGCAGACGGGTTGGCGAGGGTTTTGATATAAATGCAGAGTTTTCCTTCTCTGGGTGCTGATGATCATGCCAGCAGCTATACCTTAGTTCGCCTTTTACGACACCTCGGTAAGAGTGAGGGTGGCCTATTCTACTCTGCCGGGGACGACACGGCATTATTTTTATTATCTAAAAGCTAAAAAAATACGTTCTCCCTCATCGCTGAATGAATGGTAAAAATACACTCATCGATTTGAAAATCCAGAGGTACATACTCGGATTCGAACCTTCTCCCGTTCCGGACGTTTTTATCCACTCGCTACCTTCGCTTCTGCGATACACCCTGTATACTGCGGTACTACAAAGCATAACAGAGAACAAAGATTAATCTGCCACTTAAAACATACGTACATCGTTTATGTTTAAAATGACTTAATTCCCAGCGAAACTCGCTCAACCTGGCCGAATTCCAAGCTGGTTATACCGTGTCGCTTTCTAAGTCCGGGGTCTTACTTTAGGCGGGACTTAGAACTAAGTCGAGGTCGAGGACTTAGTACAAGTATCTATCGGGGTGTTAGTGTGTGAAGGTGTTTAACTGCTTGGTATGGGTATTAGGATAGTCTGGAATAGTGAAAGGATTTAGAAAATGTAGGATGTGGGCATTCAAACCAAAGCCAAAACCGGCCAAGTGCGAGTCGGGCTCGCGCACAAAGGGTTCCGTAGCAGCAAATATACATTATAAAGATTTTATATCATCGCGGATTTTTAAAGGTGTACAATACTGTAGTATATTTTTTGATCTATCTTATAAGGTTCAGCCATCGTTTTCAGTGTAAGCACAATAACTTAACCAAAATTACAGTTAAATCAACCTATCTCAAAAACTATAAGAGATACTTTGATCAAACCAAAAATCGTTGAAAGAGTTAATTAGCATGCATCACCTCTATTTTTTTTAGAATTTTATACCCCGTAGTTATAAAAATAGAGGGGGGGGGGACATACTTTTTACGACTTTGAGAGCTGATATCTCAAAAACCGTTCACTTTAAGAAAAATGTTTTTTAGAAAACTTTATATCATTTTAAAAGACCTTTCCATTGATACCCCACACGGGTATGTACATCGAAAAAAAAAATTTCATCCCTCAGTTACATGTATGGGGGGCCCCACCCCCAATTCTTTTTTTTACTATTTAGTGTCATATTTTTGTAGCGGTTCATACAACACATATTCCCATCAAATTTCATCACTGTAGTACTTATAGTTTCCGAGTAAATCGGCTGTGACAGACGGACAGACGGACAGACGGACAGACGGACATGACGAAACTATAAGGGTTCCGTTTTTGCCATTTTGGCTACGGAACCCTAAAAAGGAAGCCAGTGCAGACGGAGTACTGAATTGACGATAACTATGTAGCTATTTAATACAATATTTTTCTTTTTATTTTTTACTTGTCTTACTTAAATAAGAATATGTTTTTTTTTAATGTTTAAGTAATTACCTAACTTTTTCTTTTTAGATATTCAGAGGTGTTGTTAGTGATGGTCGAATTATTTTAAGGGTTTTGTTAGTAAAAAGTAAATCCGTTATTAGCTGTATGTTAAGTGTATTCGTCGATTATTGTACTAATTTTAAGAGCTGTGGATTTTATGTTTTTAATAAAATAAAATAAAATAAAATTCAAGGTAAGGCAAGAGTGAACAGGCATCTTTTAGGCAAACGCGTATCATCCTAGAAGTCTATAGAAGTGATCCTAGACATCATCATCGCTTTCCATCAGGTGCAATTGTGGTCAATAGTGATGCCGATCGATAGTCGACTATCGATAGTCTATCGATAGTTGACATCATATCAATAGTATCGATAGCCTATCGATACTATCGATACGATCGATTATATCGATAGCTTAGATCCAGACAATATTATTGCATTAAAGCAATACTATCGATACTATCGATAGTATTGTCGATAACAAAGAATAAACTATCGATAGTATCGATACTATCGGTAGTATCGATAGTATCGATACTATCGATAGTTTATTCTACTATCGATACTACCGATAGTATCGATAGTATCGATACTATCGGTAGTATTGATAGTATCGACAATACTATCGATAGTATCGATAGTATTGCTTTAATGCAATAATATTGTCTGGATCTAAGCTATCGATATAATCGATCGTATCGATAGTATCGATAGGCTATCGATACTATTGATATGATGTCAACTATCGATAGACTATCGATAGTCGACTATCGATCGGCATCACTATTGACCACAATTGCACCTGATGGAAAGCGATGATGATGTCTAGTATCGATAGTATCGATAGTCCTATCGATATCCTAACTGATTTTCAATGTCAACTATCGATAGCGAAACTATCGATAGTTCGGCATCACTAGTGGTCAAGCGTTAGCCTATTACTTACCGAAAAAAAAAATTGGTCGATAATAGCAAGGACCTTTATGTTTTTTTATGCTAGGGGCAAGGAACGAGCAAGCGGGTCACCTGATTGGAAAGTTATCAACGCATCAATCTATTTTTATTTATCATATTTTTAATTATGTAAATAAAATAACACATTTGAAAAGTGCTAAAAAGCTCGTTCATTTGATACAACAATTTTTTTTTGTTCCTTACTCTAAGTGCCCTAAACGGTTCTGTAGTTAATTTAACGTAACATCATGTCGCCTATAACCAGAAGACAATCAAGACGCTTCTAACGACACCTCATTTGTTCAAATATGATTACTAGTTTAGAAGTTGTGAGGGAACAGATGAGCAACCATACATACATACATACAGGTCAAAATCATAACCCTGCTTTTTGCTTCGCCGTAGTCTGGTAAAAAGTGCGACCAACTGTAGCCTACAAAGGCAGTCATATAAATAGATTGGTGCATTTTGTGGTGTGTCTCAAAAATGTTTGGAGACCGTGGAGAGCCACAGTTCGACAAGAATCAGCCGACTCCACCGGTATCATATGGCCTCCCAGAAATGGGCGTGAAGCAGTGCCGGTCCTGTAGCCGAACTGGGACCAGTCCGGGGGGTAACAGTTTTCCCTTTGCCTTTTGGTTGGCAACGCACTTGTGACTCTACGGACAGGTGTACATGAGCGACAGTATTCAATTCGTCAGGATATGCGTCTGTTCGTCTGCCACTTATTAAAGAAAAAAAGATATCTAACGCCAACCGCTACCCGCTCGCACTGTAACCCATCCTAACCTGCATTTTCCATTTATCTTTCCACAGACGATTCTGGAATCACCTGAGGACGCCAGTGTTTCAGCGAGAACTTTAAGTTGGACTTTGGCCCGTAAATCATGGCCGAACTTCACTGCTTTATATGACCATCAGCTACTTTGTGTGATTTATTCTTTTGTAATGGTCTGCAGGATTTTGGGATGTCACGGCGTTTCGTGGAGTTCCCTATGTTGGACTTGAGACCGTTCTTATGTTACCGGACCTTTGCACAACTGCTATTTTTGCACTGCAAGGGGGTAACTCGACCTGATGCCGTCTATACTTTACTTTGGTTGGAGACAATGAGGTGGATTAGCTTGATAGGTAACAGACGATCAGACCAATATGTCAATTAAGTTGTTCAAAATGGTTGTATATTTGAGCCAAATATTCGTGGCAGATGTCATATTTTATTCATAGTTCAATAGTTAATGTATGGAATACAATACCGTCTGCTGGGAGTCTTTGCGTATATTATAGAATAGTCGATCCCGCGTAACGGGAATAGGCGAGGCTGAAGAAGATCCTAAGTACATTCTGTAGTAGAGAAAAATGCTTGTTATCAAAAGTATTTTACTTAACAAGACTTGGTTTCTTGGACGGATAAAAAGAACCCTGTATTTTATTTCCATTTCGTCTCAACGGTTATCCTTTTTAGCACATTATAGGCGCCAGCGGCGTTGTAGTATTGAAAAATATGGCGTTGAATTGGCAATAGGCAGACGATGGAATGAGTTGGCACCATCGCAAAACATCACGGCTCGCTGGATCCAAGCCTTTCCGAATTTGCATCGAGTGTAGTAGAAGTGAATGTAGAGCAACACACACAGAGCCCGCCGGGCGACACAGCCCGGCGACACATCCCGTCTACACAGCTCGTCGTCACAGCCCACCGACACAGCCTGCTGACAGAGCCCGCCGACACAGCCCGCTGACACAGTCCACTGACACAGCCCCCAACACAGCTAGCCGACACAGCTCGCCGGCACAGCCCGGCGTTCAAACTCCGTCGACCAAGTTCCCCGACACAGCCCGCCGTCACAGTCCGCCGACCCAGCTCAGCAACATAACCAGCCGTCACTGCCCAGCGACACAGTCTACCGACTCAGCCACCCGACACACCTAGCTGGCACAGCCCGGCGACACAGCGATGTTTTAGAAAGAATCATGTTGGCAACAAATTGGACCTTGCCAAACAAAAATAGTCATATCGGCGATTAAGTTGTCCGTGAATGAATCCGGCGACGATGTTGCCGACAAAAAGTTATCAAAATTTCTACTTACAATCCATCTGAAACGTTATTTCAATGATATTAATGATAGAAGTATGCTCATCGATTTTTCTAATACAGACGTGCAATCTCAGACTTGAACCTCGACTTCATTCATAATGTTTTTATTTATTTCTTCACCTACGGAACACCCCTCGTATAAAAACTATTCTACTTAACTCGCCTTTTTCCATAAAAACCAATCCACCGGGCATGATCCCGCATCCCGGATCTGCTAAATCCCGTCCTGAGTAATGTCCGCTTCTGCGGGATAAATGAAATAGATGCGCGCCAGACTCCGCTGATGATGTACTGGCTTCCCGGGATTACGGGCAGGCATTTCTCTACATTTCTCTCCGCTACGGCTTCGTCTTACGGAATTGAAATTGTTACTAAAAATAATTTTGCGAGACTTGCTGTCAGTTGAAGAAGTAGATATATTTTCAGAGTACCTATTTATGGCTATTATATATTATGGCCCATATTTTATGGCTTTCTAGTTTTTTATGTATAATAATGTCCTCTAAACCGATATTTTGGTCATGGCGGCCAATCTCAGCGATCAGCCATCGACGCAGGACGTATTATAGTGCACAAGTATTTGCGCAGACACAAGTGCACTCTCTATGGTAGTACCCTCTTATTTCGATGGGACACTAGTGTGACACGACCGAAGGGGGATTAGGCGCAGGACCAACGGCTTAACGTACTTCCCGGGGCACGGAGGTACAAGACCGCCAACTTCCAGACTCCGGGTTAACACTGAGAATTTCTTAAGAGAAAAACTCAGGTACAAATTTTGGCCGGCCCCGAGGATCGAACCGGGGACCCCAGGCGCAACCGACGCTTTAAAGTGCGACCCACTAACCATTGCGCCACCGAGGCAGTTTTTTTTTATATAAAGGTGTTTGAGTTTGTGCTTTTGATTTTAATAAATGTAATTTACCTACATATCAATACATAATAATAATTAGAGAATTATTGACAACGGGTCGAGACGCTTCTTAAAAGACATAAAATTGTTGATATTGGCGTCACCTCCTTACCAGAATTACATTACAATTCATTCATAGAAACATTTGATTTTATTTAGACACATTATGTACCTATGGCTAAGTAAGTAGGTAGGTAATGTAATTATTGCACTTTAGCATAGGTACCTACTTATGTGTTTTCTATGCTTGCAACTCTAATTTACCTACTGATATGGTGATAAATTACACTTAAACACTTCGATAATAATGAATGTAAATGCGCCATTGGGCGCTGATTTCAACAGAAAAGCTACCTGTCATTTGTACATGCATTCGCGACATAATTTCACCTGTCACTTGGACAACAGTTATACACGGCCACCGGCCCAAAGGGTCAAATCGCGACTGTTCTTATAAATAAACTATCTCTTTGAGTGCCACAACAATAAAACTAACTTACAACATGACAATTACAATTTCGGGTTGTCAGCTTATTGTGCATAAGGGTGGTAACCCTAATTAATGTTGGTAAAATGCCAACAAAAGGTAGGTAGCTAACAAGAAAATTAATTGTCAGATAATAGGTAAACGATTTACCACAAACTAGGTAAGTATATAGGCTATTACCGCCGCACATAGGTTTGCAGTCTGTGGGCGGTGGTAAAAGAAGTGGTACCCTATATTTCGCTACTATATGCTATAAATAGTATCAGTAGTTATCTGATCGTGATCTTGCTGATCGTGAGTCATGCATCTCACCTGAAAAACTCAGACTTTTGATGGAAGCCATGAAATACTTGCTGCTTTTAAAGTGAATTTCAAGCTTCTCTTTAAGGCAGATGTAAGCGCAATTTTACGTCTCGAATTCCTCGCATTCACAACATCAAAGCGTCATAACTTGAGAAAATTGTTTGTAATAATACGAGTTAAGCCTGCTTCAACAGTAGGTATAATATTCACGTCATATCTTTGTTTATATCCTAATCTCAAGATCAAAGAGCAGTAGCAAGCTTTGAGGTTCACAGCGAGGTTGAGCAGTGTTCCAGTTAGCCAGCAAAATCGCTTGCACTGCGCAGGGATAGCTTCGCCCACCCCGGTGCGTGTGCAAGCGATTATCAGCCAGCGCTGCTATACCGGAAAACTCATCATAGACATTTTTTTTTCCTCATAATAATAAAAAATAATAAATTCATACAACACCTCGTGTTGACCTGTCCTGATCTGGTATAAGACCATGCAAAGTGAGCCTCCCCCAAAAACCCTGGTTTGCAAATGTAAACTTCAGTAAAAGTACATTTATTACTGCATAGATTAAGGTCTAGTCACATTCCATCTAACAAATTAGCACATCTGATGAAGAAATCTAACTCCCCAAATTGTGATGTCTGTGATAAAGTGGAAGATGTGCAACTCTTGTTGACGGAGTGTGTCAAATATGAAACACAGCGTCGATCACTGATGAACAACTTGCATGTTAAACACTTTGACTTAGGGGTATTCCATATTCTCTATTCTATTCTATCTTTAGTCTGTTTTGGCTGAACCTACATCAGACGCGGCTAAACTAGTGTGTGAGATGATTCTTCATCGGTGATTGAAACATATAGTTTCAATTTAATATAAATGTATCATGTGACGTAGTGGACTATATATCTTAAACTGTAATAATAATGTTTAGGTTACGATGGGACTGACATAACACAAGGTCAAAGTCCCTAAACTAAAATAGAATAAAAAATTAACAAAAGACAAATTGAAACAGAATAATTAGAAATATTAGACCTGGCAAAACGTATCTTTTAAACGATTGGAACATTTGCATCTGGATCAGTGCATAAAGCGGAACAGTGAAACGCATCATTTGGAACATCGACTCTCGCTCATTCGACTCACTCGGATCATTCCGCTCATTCGGATCATTCGGCTCACTCAGACTATTCAGCTCATTTGGATCATTTGACTCACTCGAATCATTCGGATCATTCGATTCATCTGTAGCGCGTACCGATTGACCACGAGATCCATTTGAGTCGAATGATACATTCGGAGCGAACATTGGAGATTCGGAACAGTATATCATTTGGCTGAGTCGGATTACTGAGCCGTTTCAGCAAAGAGTTACACACGACTACAAATATAAAAGGTATGTACTTAAATACTTCAATTAGGTACACCTAGATTTTTAACAAAAACAAATATTCATCTCACGAATATTTCTCAGGGGTGGGGATGGTTCCCACAAATTTGGCGTACGAGGCAGGGTAACTATCAAATGCCACTAAGCCAGTCAAAATTGACGATGGTAACTGTTAGAACCATAGGCTTAGGATGCCGCCATAATTGTATGGTTAAATAGAACTATTGGTACATTTTAGGATGTGTCCCTCGGGTCTATAGTATTGAGCATTGTCACGCCAACTTTTAGCCCAACATTTGGGCCGCCTCGACTGAGGAGTAGTACCACGGCCTCACAGAAAACTGGCGTGAAGCAGCAGTGCGATGTGATTCACTACGTGAGTAAGGGTACCGGAGGCTCAATCCGGGTAAATAGGGGTTTAAAGGTTGGCTGTGCACTTGTGACCCCACTGGTATCCGGGTGTCAATGGGCGGCGGCAATCGCTTACCATCAAGTGATCCGTCTGCTCGTCTGCCACTTATCACATATACATATAAAAAAAACGAATATACAGCATCCAGATTTTTAGGCTTGAGGCGAAACACGAGCAAGCCAATCAATCAATCATCATCATCATCAGCCCATTTAAGTCCCCACTGCTGGGGCACGGGCCTCCCTCAATCACATGACGGGTAATTGCCATACTCACCACGCTTGGCAGACGGCTTGGGGAGGGTTTTGATATAAATGCAGAGTTTTCCTTCTCTGGGTGCCGATGATCATGCAGCAGCTTTACCTTAGTCGCCCTCCACGACACCTCGGTAAGAGTGAGGGTGGCCTATTCTACTCTGCCGGGGACCACACAGCCCATACCAATCAATCAATGCCGCCTATAAACATTTGAGAGATCAGAAAGGTCGCTATTGCATTGCAGGCCTTTTAGAGAAGAGTACGCTCGTCTCTTGAACTAAAAAAAAAAAGATAAAAAGTCAAGTCAAAAATTTCGAAAATTCAATAGAATTTTCAAGTGTGTCAAACGTTTTGAAAGTTCACGTCAAAGGCTTTCAGCGAGTTTTACGTCACGTCCGTTCGAGTTTATTGAGCCCGTACTAGGGTTGCCCGGTTTTAATTTAAAAAAATCGATTTTTTATATTATAGCGGACAACTTGAAGACGGCACACCTTTATGGTAAATCATCGCCGCATATGGATATGTATAACACCCATAGCATCATACATGTGTTGGCTATTAAGGAAGGAAAAAGCTCTTTTCTTGAATCAATCTTTTGAATTGTAATTCATGAATTAATCTGTCATCCAAACTATAATTTATTAGAATAGAAAATTCTTTGTTCAAGTCCATATAGAACACTTGTGAATGTAAAACGGACAGGCATAGCTCTTATTAAATCAAATACATTCGATTACCGAAAATCGTATTGTAAATTTTCGCCCTATACTGGTATCGAAGATCAAAAATCAATTTCATCTTTAAATACAAACCGTTTTATTATACAACTAGTGATCTGCCCTCACTTCGTTTCTTGATATTAGTTCCGCTTTATACCAGTAGATGGCGCGTGTCGATTACATTAATAATAATAATAATTCTCACAACATCTCATACGTTTACCAGATTCCGTACTAAGTAGCTTAAGCACTTGTGTAACAGATATCAGACAACAGAGGAACACAAATATGTACTTAAATACATATATTACACCCAGACACCGAACAAACACAAGTGTTCATCGCACGAATGTTTGTCCAGGGTGGGGATCGAACCCACGACCTTTGGCGTAAGAGGCAGGGTAACTACCAATTGCGCCATCCGGTCAGTACATTGCACAAGCATTTCGTGTTTTCGGATTACCTATAAGCATTGACGCTGTCCCTATGGATTACCTCTTTGTAAATAGTAAAGAAAATAACTCCTGAGATTTTAATCTAACGATAAATCATGGTATGAACTCTGCATATGTCAACGCATCATTTTTCGGAATATTTTTGATCTATCGAACTGTATCTTTCACATTCGTTCAAATGTCAAAAGGGTCTTTGGTTTTGCTCTATGGTTTCGCTAAGTAGTGACTACCTGGAGCATACAGCTCTCATTAAATTACAATTAACCATTCTCCTTTTTCAGCAATATGGCGTCGTTGCACAATGTTAAGAACAGTCCAGTCTTTAGGCCAAACAAATGGACATAATAATTATTATACTCTCAAAAATAGTATCCTCTGCCATCGGATATAAATCGCTAAATAGCATCGAATTTTCTTGAATCGATTTCAAAAAATCGATTCAGACGGAGCATCCCTACTCCGAAATTGAGAGGAAGGTTTTTATTAAATGGCAACAAACGTCTAGTGTAGGGCTATAAAGTTTACTTTGCCGCCCCACTTCACCCTTTTAAGGACGGAATTTGGAAAAATTGCTTCTGGGGTAGATATAGTTCTTAGCCTTTACAATACGCTTAGGCTCACTTTGACAGTAAATAATGGTTCAAACTGTACATGTGTGTGTGTGTATTTTTTTAAGTGATACGTGGCAGACGGATCACCTGATGGTAAGCGATTGCCGCCGCCCATTAACACCCGCAATACCAGCGGAGTCACAAGTGCGCTGCCAACCTTTTGACCCCCCTGTCCCCCACGCACGCATGCTAGATGAAGACTCGAAATCATCATCATCATCATAATCAGCCCATTTAAGTCCCCACTGCTGGGGCACGGGCCTCCCTCAATCACATGAGGGGTAGTTGCCATACGGTATACCTAAATGATTGGAAGTAAAAGATAGATAGTTAGGTATACTGGATTGCACAAATACAACACTTAAAAATACTATTTATTACAGAAATGTATGTTAAACCTTGGTCTAGAAAGACCAACGACAAAAGTAAGTGGAGAAAAATTGAAGCGTCATATACTCTGCGGGGCTGATCTACAAGTCAGCGGTCGATGGAACGTGCTATGGATGGAACTAGACAAGCGTCCGTGGCACTCATTCAGCTGGTCTCACTGAAAACCAGCGTCATGGCCTTTGTCTGGGCTGTGACATAAGCTGAGTGAGGGCCATTTATACTAGATGTCATAACACATCATTATATTCATTTGGACCTGTCTGGACATGATTGAATACAGTTTTGTTTTTTTTTTTTCCTTTTGTTTTATTTTTATGTATTATTAATTGTTTTATGTTTTGTTTTATGTTTTTGTTAACGCCGTGACCAACCGCGCCGCGCTCGCTAAGCCGCTCGCCCCCCTCGCGCCCCAGTCCCCTCAATCGTCTGTCGACCCGCGACGGTTCGCCGCCCGAAACTAGCTTCACTTGCCATCTTACCAGCCTAAAGGATCGACGTCGCCTAACGAGTGTACAGACGACCACATTTGTACCTTACTTTGAAAGTACATCGCTGTAAAGAAAATCTTCGTCGTATTATTTCATCGCCCCGTAGCTGCCTGTCCATTTCTTCGAGCCGGATACTAGCTTCACTTGCCATCTTACCAGCCTAAAGGATCGCCGCCTAACGAGTGTACAGACGACCACATTTGTACCTTACTTGAAAGTACATCGCTGTAAAGAAAATCTTCGTCGTATTATTTCATCGCCCCGTAGCTGCCTGTCCATTTCTTCGAGCCGGATGAAAGGAAGAATCCGTCGGTGAAACTTTCAACGACCTTTGGACGAGACTCTGCGGTGCTGGCGCCACGTGGACGAGGGACGACGACGTTGATATACATCTAGGCGATGTATTGATGATCACCAAGATCATCACATCCACACCAAGAAGGTCACGTCAACATCACGGTTGCGGAAGTGTAAATCTTGTGAGTTTGTTCCATTTTGCCCCCATTTATTTCTTTCTTTCTGTTGCTAAAAGCACACCTATTCATTCTTCATAAGCATAGATACCTATTTGTCTTGCTTACGGTTCCGCCATATGGGCCGATATACCTACCTATCCAGCTAATAGCGGTCCCGCCACATGGGCCGATAATTACGTAACTTCATTTCTATTCTTTCCACTTCACTATCTATTATATTTCTTCGTTACGGTTCCGCCTTATGGGCCAACATATCTCTTTCTAATTTATATACTTCAGTCATTTCCATTAGTGCTAGTCCTATGTTGGGCTGGGACCTAAAAAGAATGATCCAACTGCTACGCTTGCCTAGCATGTCGTAAAAGGCGACTAATGGCACACCTAGGTTCCTAATACCTAATTATTTCCATATTTTCCAACAATTATCTTTATTTTAACCCCTTCAGGGACAGCGATTATTTTTCATATTTAGTGCAAATAGATATTACCTATTCATGAATACTAACGGTTACCGCCAAAGGTCCGTTACGTAATAATTTATTTTACAAATCCAAGCTTAATCATTTCATTTATCCACTCTCATCTTCATTTTTCGTCACTTCAGCTGCCTTGCATTATTGTGTGCCCCTATTTGTACCAATATTGTTTGCGTTGCTTATCTAACATAATACAATTTCGCATTCCAGGAATCGAACGAAAACCTAC
Source organism: Marasmia exigua (assembly GCA_019059595.1). NCBI lineage: Eukaryota > Metazoa > Arthropoda > Insecta > Lepidoptera > Crambidae > Marasmia > Marasmia exigua. The sequence goes on along the minus strand of CM032469.1, from coordinate 3,579,740 downwards.
GTACCTACGCGCCCGCGCCCGCGCATTGCTAAGGCCCGGTGCCTACCGGTCGCGTCAAGGTCAAGCGGCCTCGGGAATTCACTGCGCACCGCGCTTACGCTTCGCTTTGCACACAATACCCACATCTAGCGTGTTTTTTCTGCTGCGTTTTAAAATTTAAGTATTCCTTGTTTTTTTTTCTTACTTTGCATTTCTAATTTGTGCAAATCATTTAAAGTTTCAATATTTCAGTGGATTTCGATTTGAAAATGGATTTAAAAACATTAAGAAGGACCAGAGGTATATATAAATCAAAATTAACTCTCTTCAATAATTATTTAGAAAAGGTTCTCGCGTGCGATAAACTCAATTCATTGCAAATCAGAGAAATTTCAAATCGCCTCCAAAACTTAAAATCCAGTTATAACGATTTCGATTCATACCAAATTCAAATAGAAACTTTGTGCGAAATTCCAGATGACGAATTGAAGGAGAGGGAAAGCTACGAGGCTGCCTTCCATGCAGCAGTCGCCTCTGCGGAGGAGTTGCTAGCCAGGAACGAGACCTGCAGCGGGCACTCCTTGGCGGGCGATGACGGCTCACAGGTGACGGGCTCTGGTACTGCTATCGCAACAGGGCCCCCTTCATTAAAATTACCAACAATACACTTACCTACCTTTTCTGGCCGCTATCATGATTGGCTAGGATTTCATGATTCATACACGTCTCTGATTCACAATAACAATTCTATTCCTAAAATTCACAAATTCCACTATTTACGCGCGTCTCTGAAAGATAGTGCTTCTTTAATTATTCAATCTATAGACCTTTCAGCCGATAACTATGATGTAGCTTGGGACCTAATTTGCGACAGATATAACAATAAAAAATTACTTATAAATAACCATATCAAGGCCTTATTTGATATTGAAATAATTACAAGAGAATCATCTAGTCATTTGCGAAATTTAATTGATATATTAAATAAAAATCTCAGGTCTCTAAAGGTCTTACAGTTACCCGTTGAGCACTGGGATGCACTTATTATTCACATGGCCTCTTCAAAATTAGACCCAACAACATCACGCGAGTGGGAAGAACAAAAAAATAAATTAAACGACATCCCCACATTAGAACAATTCTATAACTTTGTAAAGGGTCGCGCGGACTTACTGGAGACTATAGAAATAGGTCAACACAAAGGTCGCAGACACAGCGACATCACTCCCATACGGCCTAGGACGTTGATAGCATCACCTCAAGTGTCGTGTCAGGTATGCAAGGGGAGCCATAATATTTATCATTGTCCCCGCTTTAAGTCCCTACTAATAGAAAAAAGAATAGAAAGGGTCAAATATTTAAAGCTGTGCCCTAATTGTTTAAGAAAAGGTCATGACCTAAGCAATTGTAGGTTAGGTCCTTGTAAACTTTGCTTCAAAAAGCACAATAGTCTACTGCACCTTGAAAAGAATTACTCTTCTGAACCAGAAAATTCATTACAACCACAATGCAATGTTTCTCATGATAAAATCACTTTATCATGTACCAGTCATAGTCAGGTTTTGCTATCAACTGTTCTTATAGGCGTGTCTGATCACACTGGTAACACTCGCAAGGTTCGTGCTCTGTTAGACAACGGAAGCACTTCAAGTATCATAACGGAACAATTAAAAAACAAACTCAAACTCACAAGTCAAAAAACACATGTTAATATTCAGGGCCTACACAATCAAACTTCACAAATCACAAACAGATGCGAAGTTAATATTCATTCACTAGTTAACAATGATTACAGCAGACAAGTAACCTGTTTCATTGTACCCTGCATTACCCAAATGCTACCCTCTCACAAAATAAATATAAATTCATTAAACATACCACAACACATCCAACTCGCAGATCCGTCGTTCCATACGCCATCCGAGGTGGAGATGCTGCTCGGAGCTGATCTCTTTTGGGAGGTCCTCGGCAGCAATACAATTTCATTAGGTAAAAATAAACCAACCCTAAATGAAACAAAGTTAGGTTGGCTGGTCTCAGGTGTAAACCGGACCTTTTTACCACAAAACACAAAAACATTCAAACATAGCTCATCACAAAATACAGTCCACTGTCACTTACAAAACTATTCAGACACTGTGCTACAGAAGAAACTCGATCACTACTTCGAGTGCGAATCATTCAATGACCCACCTCGTCATACTGATGACGAGACACAATGCGAAACCATTTTCACCAAAACCACAACTCGACAGCCAAATGGTCGATTTGTAGTTGATATTCCATTAAAGCTGTCCCCAAGTAATCTTGGGGATTCATATGAACAAGCACATGCTAGATTTTTGTCTTTAGAGCGCAAATTCAGCCGGGACCCCAATTTTAAAATAAAATATACAGATTTCATGAAGGAATATATACTTTTAGGCCACATGAAAGAAATAACAGAACCAAAAAGGGGTCAAGGTTCTTATTATCTGCCGCATCACGGTGTATTAAAGGAAACTAGCCTATCAACGAAGTTGAGAACCGTTTTTGACGCCTCCTGTCCCACTACATCAGGCTATTCTCTTAATGATATTCAATTCATTGGTCCTACGGTGCAGGACGACCTACTTAGCATTTTGCTACGTTTCAGACAACATAAATATATCATAACTGCAGACATAGAAAAAATGTACAGAATGATACTTATAAACCCCAAACACAGGTCACTGCAACGAATACTGTGGAGGGCAGACCCTACAGAAAATGTAAAGGTTTACGAACTGAATACTGTCACGTACGGTTCTGCGTCTGCGCCGTACTTGGCTACGAAATGTCTATCACAGTTGGGACACAATTACCTAAACAATCCAACTACACTAAACAGCACTAAACATCACCAACTTCATCACAACACAATACAGACACCTTCACAGCCACTAAATAATAACACAGAAACGCTGCCAGAATTGAAATTACACTGTCATCTGAACAACGAATCAGCTGATAATGATTACATAAAACGCTACTCAGTATTTTCTAAATTACAACGTGTAATGGCTTATGTTTTGAGATTTTTACATAATTGTCGCTTCACTAAAACTAAATATCTTGGTCATTTGCAGATGGTTGAAATAAACCGCAGTCAAATTGTTTTATGCACACTTGTACAAAGAGAAATCTTTACCAAACAATATTTTTTACTTCAAAACAACAAATCCTTATCACCTAAAGATCAATTACTAAATTTAAATCCAATCTTAGATAAAGTGGGTACAATGAGAGTAGGTGGAAGGTTGTCAAACTCAAATTATACATACGAAACTAAACATCCTATCTTACTGCATGCAACTCACCATGTTACTCAATTACTAGTTCAACACTACCATAAAATACTATTACACGCAGGCCCACAGCTCCTGTTATCCACATTGAGACAACGATTTTGGATTATTGGAGGACGTAATCTAGCCAGGAAAGTTGTGCGTAATTGTATTACATGTTGTAGATTTTCTACTAAAAGCTTTCAACCAATAATGGGTGATCTTCCTAAGGAAAGATTGCACGCTGACTTTCCTTTCCAGAATATAGCTGTTGATTATGCTGGGCCAATCATGATAGCGGACAGAAAGGGCCGTGGATGCAAGCTACTAAAGGCCTACATATGTGTATTTGTTTGTCTAGCAGTGCGAGCAGTGCACATTGAGCTCGTCACCGAGCTGAGTACAAATGGTTTTTTGGCTTGTTTAAACAGATTCATCGCTCGCCGAGGTAGGCCGGTAAAGATTTATTCTGACAATGGCAGAAACTTCGTAGGAGCATGTAACGAACTAGCTAATTTTTTAAACTCGAAATCCAATGAAATTTCATCTTACGCAGCAGAAAATCAACTAGAATTTAAATTCTCTCCTGCCTATAGTCCCCACTTCAATGGCTTGGTCGAGGGATGTGTTAAGTCAATTAAATATCACTTGAAGCGAGTAATAGGCCTTACTAATTTGACCTACGAAGAGATGACAACATTATTGGTACAAATAGAGGCTATACTAAATTCTAGGCCGCTCACTCCTCTTTCTTCAGATCCTTCTGATCTTATCGCCCTTACCCCTTCACACTTTTTAATGGGACGAACGATCATGATGACCACTCCGCAGGCACATGACGAAAGGCAGAATATTTCTACTCTAACAAGATACAAAAGAGTAGAACATGTAAAATCACACTTTTGGCAAAGATTTCAAAGAGAATACATTTCAGAATTGCAACGACGCAACAAGTGGCGTACCCAATCAGAAGGGCTACGCCATCATCAAATGGTGGTGGTCAAGGATGACCGCTTGCCGCCGAACCGGTGGCTGCTGGGACGAGTCTCCCGCATCTACCCTGGCTCAGATGGCGTCACTCGCGTCGTGGACATCCTGACCTCATCGGGGACCCTGCGACGAGCCTACAACAGGCTCATTCCACTACCTTTGGAACCAGGGGTTCCAACGCCGGGAGCTTGTTAACGCCGTGACCAACCGCGCCGCGCTCGCTAAGCCGCTCGCCCCCCTCGCGCCCCAGTCCCCTCAATCGTCTGTCGACCCGCGACGGTTCGCCGCCCGAAACTAGCTTCACTTGCCATCTTACCAGCCTAAAGGATCGACGTCGCCTAACGAGTGTACAGACGACCACATTTGTACCTTACTTTGAAAGTACATCGCTGTAAAGAACACATTTTCGTCGTATTATTTCTTCGCCCCGTAGCTGCCTGTCCAGTTTTGTTTTCTGTTTGTACCAAATTGTGTTCTGTTTATAATTGCTATATGTTCTGTATTGTGATGTCTATAATAATAAATATTTTCTTTCTTTCTTTCTTTCTTTCTATGCTCAGAGTTTCTCTGGCGGATAAAATTCGTAATAAAGTTGTTCGTCAGAGAACTAAACTAAAATTGCATGCAAGATCTGCACGCTGAAGTGGAGGTGGGCCGGTCATGTCTCTAGACGCACTGATGGGCGATGGAGTCGACACGTGTCGGAGCGGAGTAGTCGCCACGTGGGGAAACGCAGTATCGGACGTCTGGCGACGCGATGATCTGACTATTTGAGAAGGATGGCTGGTGTGAGTTAAATGCACAATTGCACACTACTCGGGACCGGGCTTTTTTTAAGTCATAGTTGGCAGTAGAGCTGGTGGATCGTCCGATGATGGATATTCATGGACGGCATTCGCTTACCATCAGGTGGTCGTCTGCCACCACTGCAATTTTTATACCAGGATTCAAACCTACGGCCTCCCATTCAGAATTATCCACTGAGCTATCTTTACTTTATCATTCGCTCAATCTTTGTCGCAGAGACAATCTTCTGAGCCTGAGGACCTACATCTCGTTACGAACGAGAATATACCTGTCGCATCCAACTAAAAGATACGCACGGTGCATGTAAAAGAGTAGTTAAAAATTAAGGTCTCTGGATCTGGATCACAAGAGATCCAAATCCAGAGACCTTAATTTTTTACTTTTCTGTTTTCAATATTCATCAAGCGCTTATCACTGATTTATGTTCGTTCGCTTAAGAATGATATTGGTATCTATAATGTTTTCAAAACGCTTGATGAATATTGAAAACTGATATTATGACAAGTGAAAAATTGAGGTCTTTGGATTTTCTCTTTATTTATAGAGGCTTTTGTCTTCATAGACATGTCAGCCCCATCGAACCTTAACCGAAATTAACATAACTTAAAGATTAATAGTTACAGCACGAGACGAGAGGATCATTTATGTACTAAAAATATCAGCTAATTGCTTAGCTGCCTCAGATGTTGGGTCCGCTAAAATTGTGGTAAATGTACCTAAATTATGACCATGAAGATTGAATCTACGCATAAACGATTCTCTCCTCCCGCGATACTTACTACATTCTACGAGAACATGATGTACATCCTCTATAGTGTTACATAGATCACAATTGGGTGAATTCACCTTGTTCCTTAAGTGTCTTTGGATTTGGATCTCTTGTGATCCAGATCCAGAGACCTCAATTTTTAACTACTTAAAAGGGACGGGTGACAAAAATTCAGTTATAAATTCCGTTTCATTGTAGGCCAGTACCTTCGTCGCAGCTTTGTAAAATACTTCCTTACCCACATCCACATAGAGCAAAAGTTATTTTTAATGAACCCCAGTCCCTTTGAGAATTGGCAGCGACTCCTGGAGTGGTGCCAGGCGTTCTCTGAGGCCTGATTGCAATTCCGTGCTCACCTACGTGACGTACAAACTACGAAGTAATATTTATTTTAAAGTGACTCGGCAATGCCACCTTTTGCTGGTTAGGGTTTTCGTGTATGTAATACGAAATGTTGTGCTTTGGCGCATTTTAGGGTCCAATTTAAAATGTTGTAACAAATTGAATTTGATAACGTTTGCCACTTTTCTCAACTTTTCTTTAAGAGCCGGTTCATGGATAAGTGGCGTCGCCATCAGTTTGCGACCACCACCCAAGTGCGACCCGGACTCGCCCATGAAGGGTTCCGTAGCAGCAAGTAAGATTCGGAAGGTAAATTGCGGTTTACGATTTATAATGTATTAAAAAAAACTATCTACTAGATCTAGTTCAAACCAATTTTCGTTGTTAGTTTTCATGTATTATTATTATATATTATTACAGTTTTCATATATATCATATATTTTTTCAGTTTTATAATTCTTTTATTATAGAAGTTTAGAGGGGGGAGAGACACATTATACCACTTTGGGAGCGTCTCTTGCACAAAATATTAAGTTAAGATAAAAAAATATTATAAACCTCAACATCATTTTTAAGGACCTGTCCATAGATACCACACACGTATGAGTTCGATGAAAAATAAAAAATAGTGTCCTATAATTTTTTTTCCCCATTTTTGTGTAACAATCTTAATGCTGTTAACAAAATACATCTATTTTAAATAGTATAGTTCTTATAGTTTCGGAAAAAAGTGGCTGTGACTTACGGACGGACAGACGGACAGACATGACGAATCTATAAGGGTTCCGTGTTTTTCCTATTTGGCTGTGGAACCCTAAAAACATTTAATATTTACAAAAAAATAATGAATACTGCTTCAAAATACCGTTTTAGCTAACTAAGGTTTTACAATCATTTATGAATAAATTCTCAAAAATATAATACCTCACCCCCTCATAAAAGGTTTGACGTTGCTAAACTCATGTAGGTACTAGCCCATACAAAATCAAGCGACTGGCAAATAGGTGTTAACATTTCGATGTATTTTTAGCCCCTAAATGAAAAGAAATAAATAAATCAATTTCGCTTTGACTTCCCAACAAATCACTTTTCGCAAAGGTTGGCAATACATGTGTTTGTTGCACGTCACTTTGACTGGCAGGTTGTTGACGCCTGCGTTTATTACAAAAGTTTAAATTAATATTTTTCGTCATTGACTTTTTAGGGTTACGCAGGAGAGACTTTTGGCACAAAGACTCAGAAAGCCGAATCTGGAGCCCAATTCTCGTGCTCGTGATATTTATTTTCATGCGACATATATCACTAAAACAGTTTTTGTTGTTTGGTTTATTTTGATCTGTTTGGATCAGTGGTAGCGAATGCTGCCTCTGGTGCAAGGGTTGCGGGTTCGATTCCCGCACAGTACAAACATTTGTGGGCACGAACATTGTATGTTTGTTCGATTTTGAGTTTCTATGTTTTATAAGTATGTATTTACAAAAGAAAAGTATTATTTGTATATATTTGTAATTCCGCTGTTAGTTCTGATATCCGTACCTAACACAGGTGCTTGAGCTACCTACCTCGGAGTCAGATCAATTTATGTGATGATGTGGACACAATAAGCAAAAAGTCAACATAATATAATTTTATTTTAATTTTAAATAGAGATCAGATATCATTCACAAAAATCTTGAAATTGACCCTTACTTGACAGAATTGACACTTTAATCAATAATAACTTTTTAATTAAAAAAAATATTTTTCTAAACAACTATCTTACACGTTCCTAAACAGTTGAATCACAGTTAATTTTGGTTGCATTAATAGTTACTTTACAAATTAAAAAAAGTAAGTATGGAAAATACGACTATTAAGAAAATGCCCGTACAAATCATACGTAAAGACTCTGACTCGTCTAGCATTTTAAGTTTTAATTACAACTATTTTCATCTAATAAATAGGTAGATGGGCGAAGATTTTTGCAATGCAATGGGATTTCGCTCTTATCCACTTTTTACTTAAGGTGTCGAGTAGGGCTCACTAGCGACGCCAATCGATTTTAAGTTTTAGCTACTAAACCGGATCTATTTTAAATAATTTCGGTCTTACAATCTCTCGGCAAACACTTATACTATTTATTAAATAACCATGCACAAATGTTGAGTCCATTTTTGTACGCGAAAAATTGATTACCGCCAAAAGTGGCCGCTTTTGGCGTGAATCAATTTTTCGCGTACGTGTTGGACCCTAACATTTGTGCATGGTTATTTAATACCTAAATAGTATAACTGTTTGCCGAGAAATTGTAATCCCGAAATTATTTAAAATAGACCCGGTTTAGTAGCTAAAATTTAAAATCGATTGGCGTCGCTAGTGACGGGTAGGGCACCCGTCACCTTAAGTAAATAACTTAGGTGTGGTGCAAGTGTAACAGACAGCCCTTGATTTATGTACTTTGATTCCTTTGTAAGGCCCAAGTACTGTGACGTATCTAACCATTCCCTTTCTTCCACTTTTTGGGAGTAACTCTTTCAATTGACCCTTTGAAGGGTCTGACGTCATTGTTGAGAGAAAGTTCGAGACCATTGTTGTCACTTCGAATTCTGGGATCATTAGTGTTCTGACGGACGGATTGGTGGCAAATGTTTATTTCTATAGGATTTACCTTTCAACTTCTTAGCGATGGTAGCTCAGTGGTTCAGAACGCGCCTTCTATACGGTGGGTTGTGGTTCAAATCCTAGCATGCACTTATTGATTTTTAAAATCTGTGTAAGTAAAGTATCAGCCTATAAACTGTCCCACTGCAGGGCAAAGGCCTCCATCATAGAAATCAAGTCATCGCTACTATGATGGGATTAGGCTTAATCGCCACGCTTGTCAAATGCGGATTGGTGATCACAAACCCGAGCTATGTTCGAAAAATTCGAAACATACTTTTCGCTCGACCCGGGAATCGAACCCAGGACCCCGAGATCACGGCCCGGTACTTAAACCACTAGACCAACAGGGCGTCAAAATCTGTGTGCGTATTTCTATTATTAGCTCGGCAGTGAGAGATGTATGGACCTAAATTGAATATATTTTTGTGAAAAAACTCCTTCCATTTCTTGGTTTTGTATCGGCGAGTAAATACCAAACGCGCTATTTTGAAACCATTATGACTTATCATAATCTTCATAAAACAATATTCTAAGCCCCATTATACAGGTAATGCAAAATCTCACATTCAACATATTTTCTTAGACTTCTGTCTGACTTTATATCGGGGTACCAGGAAATACCCCATGTATGTTCGCAATTTTGGTAGTGTTTGAGTAAAAAAGTATTTTATGTAGTATCAACATATTCAAGAAGATCTAAAGGAAATTCTTTTTGTTTATTTTATAGATGCATTTTCTCGACTTCAAAAAAATTAACAACAACAATTTACAACTACTACAAAAAATCGCTGAACCTACATTGGGTTTTCCTACAGATATTAGGATTGTCATTCCATCTCCATCGTCTCGGTGGATAGCGGTCTGTGCGTTTCTCGCGGAACTTTCTACTACATACTTCTAGAAGAGCGTACTCTTTTTTAAAAAGGCCGGCAACACATTAGCGATATCTCTAATTTCGCGGATGCGTTGGTTATTTTCCATTTTTCTCGTTTGTCGCCTCTAGCATAAAAACAAATATATCAGGAATAAAAAAATAAAGCTTAAAAACTAAAACACGACTAGGTACTACAAAAACACGCTCTGAAAAGTATGAAGCAAGAAAAGTGTCTCTGCTGAAATTATTATTTCGTATGCCACACTGAATTTATTTTATTATTATTATGAATCTGTTTTGACGGTGGCATACGGTTTATAGGGCAATACGGCATAATAATTTCAGCAGTGACAATTTTCTTGTTTCGTGTTTTTCAGAGCGTTTTTATTGGTAGTCGGGTTTTAGTTTTTAAGCTTTATTTTTATTTAAGATATTTTTAGTTATGTTAATAAAATTACATACATATTTGAAATGTGCTAAAATGCTCTTTCATTTGATACCCCACACGGTACCGTCAAGCAATTTTTTTTTTGTTCCTTACTCTAAATCCCCTAGAGGGTGCTGTATTCAATTTAACGTGACTGGTCATGGGGTGTTGTAGTCATGTCGCATATAACCGGAAGACAACCAAGAACATCAGAACAGATGAACAACCATACATACAGGTCAAATCATAGCCCTCCTTTTTGCTTCGCCGTAGTCGGGTAAAAAAATTGGACGACACATTATGAACCAGCATGTATAAACAAAAAGCTCCAAATATCCGAAGAAACACAAACCAAAGCTATAAATCAAGTGGAGAAACGGCGCAAAAACCATATCAGTGCAGTGGTCTGAGTTCTGTACCTCATAAATCTACATAGCACGGGTCTTTAAAAAGTGCTGGCAACACCGAATTTTCCACTATGATAAACCTTAGTTCGAGTAGTGTCGCCATGATAATTTATTTCCTGGGACAAACTATTTTTTTTTAAAGTGTTCAGACAGTTCAATATTTCATTAAAAGCCTGTTTTCTTAATTAGGTACTTTATTTTGGAAAATAATTTAGTTAAAAAAAAATTAAATAAATTCAATTGACACTAAATCGAAGTGATAACACGGTCTCGCCGAAAACAAACGTGAAGCAGCAATAGCGCTCTTTCACCGAGAGAGTGGGGTACTTAGGCATTATTACATAATACATGTTACGCGTGTATGTATGATGCGTCGCCTATTTGGCGCACAGTGTAAGCAGCCGGCATTATGTGTCTATATATAACAGCTGCATAAAATACTAAAATACTTTTTATTATGAACTCGTAGGTACCATGTTCCAAAAAAAAACTACAGATAAAATGAGCAGATTAAGTGGTTAGAAGATTGTAACAGTAAACCATACCCCAAAATACTAAAATACGCATAAATTTTAATACTATTGCGATTTTACTGGACTTTCTGAGGAAGTGTAAGTGGGCATAAATTCATCGTAATAAAAGGTACGCTTATAGATTTTATTACATGGTAATGTGTGCTTAAATTTATTATTAGGGTGTTGAACCCTACAATATGGCGGATACCAAATAAATAGTTTTAGAATTACTTTTGTTGTAATACACAACTAGAATGAATACTTTTTTAATGCTGCTACTGTGTTTCCTACGGCGAACACATACTATTATGTGACATAAGTAACTGTGCCAATGTCGAGTAATTAAAGATATACTTTTTTATTTAATCATGAAATTAACAGGTGGGCAAGATTATTGTATACTTCTGGATTTTATTTTGCAATTGAGTTTTACTAGTATGTATACTCGGTTTTTTTAATTTTGCGAAACAAACTCATTATCACCGTCATGCCGTGTGGTCCCGGCAGAGTAGAATAGGCCACCCTCACTCTTACCGAGGTGTCGTAAAAGGCGACTAAGGTAAAGCTGCTGGCATGATCATCAGCACCCAGAGAAGGAAAACTCTGCATTTATATCTAAACCCTCGCCAACCCGTCTGCCAAGCGTGTTGAGTATGGCAATTACTCCTCATGTGATTGAGGGAGGCCCGTGCCCCAGCAGTGGGGACTTAAATGGGCTGACGATGATGACGATGATCACCATCAGTAATCATTTCAGCCAATAGACGTCCATTGCTGGACATAGCCCCCCCCCATTGTTCTCCACACAGATCGGTCCTGTGCCGCCCGCATCCAATGGATTCCCACAACCTTCAACAGTTCGTCGATCCACCTTGTGGGGGGCCTGTCACGGCTGCGACTTCCTGTACGTGGCCTCTACTCGAGGACCTTTCCACCCCAAGGAGAACGGTCTGTTCTCCTCGCTATGTGCCCTGCCCATTGCCACTGGAGACATGCAATCCTTTGGGCTATGTCTGTGACCTTTTTTCTTTTTATACAGAAGAAACAAACTCACTGTCAAAGCATCTGTCAAAAGGAACAAAAACGTATGGGAATGTCATATTTATATCTGTGAGTTTGTTTTGCATAAATATATAATTAAAATCACCCCTTAAAACATGATACTGTTAGGAGAGAGCAAAGCATCTTTTTCTTTTTATGTGATAGGTGGCAGAAGAGCAGACGGATTACCTAATGGTAAGCGGTTGGCGCCATCCATGGACATCCCGCGATACCAGTGGGCTCACAAGTGCACTGCCAACTTTAAGCCCCTTTCACCCGAAGTGTGCCTCCGGTACACTCACTCATGCATCAAAACACAGCGCAGTGCTGCTTCACGCAGTATGTTTTCTGTTAGGCCGTGGTATCACTCCGGTCGAGCCGGCCCATTCATGCCGAAGCGTGGCTCTTCCACGCTTATATATGCTGAGTTAGAAGTAGCCTAGCCGGCAACGCGTGGGAGTCTGGCTGGCGGCAGAGATCAATTAGGGACTCGCACGTGACGAGTCGTGTGGCTAAGAATACTAGGACGAATCGGTGGTCTCCTTTCCGAATCAATTCAACGTTAAACTTCACCATTCATAATTTGATTTCACACTATTGATAAATATTTCTTAACAATATAATAATTATTTTAAAAATCACATCGATCAGACTCCGAGATAGGTATTAAGGATATAAGAACCAACAGCGGAATTACACATATATACATTTAATACTTTTCTTTTGTAAATACATACTTAATGTGCGCACAAATTGTTTGTACTGCGCGGGTATGCTGTAAAAATAACAAAAAAGAACCACATAAATTCAGAAAGTGTCCCGCATTTTTGAAAAACCTTGGCCACATGACGCTCTGATGTAGAATAAGGGTTTTTGATAAAAATTGTGATTGCTATGCAAGATTTTAATTGGCTACGTAATTTAGCTTAGTTGCAACTGGAACGAAATGTTTTTTATAAAGTTTTTCAGCGAGTTGGACAACGTGTTGTTTGTATAAAATTGATAAAACTCACAGTTCATTACTAGCCCCCGTTAATAACAAACTCACATAAATAGTTTCTGCACAAAAGTATAGATAATTACCTACTTATTTCACTGGCTAGGGGTGATGACCCATTAGTGCGTTTTTCGTCGCACTGTAGTGTGTGGTAGTGTTTTGATATAGTATTATATATAAATAAATATTTCAAGCCGTGTGGTCCCCGGTAGAGTAGAATAGGCCACCCTCACTCTTACCGAGGTGTCGTAAAAGGCGACTAAGGTAAAGCTGCTGGCATGATCATCAGCACCCAGAGAAGGAAAACTCTGCATTTATATCTAAACCCTCGCCAACCCGTCTGCCAAGCGTGGTGAGTATGGCAATTACACCTCATGTGATTGAGGGAGGCCCGTGCTCCAGCAGTGGGGACTTAAATGGGCCTGATGTGATGATATGAAGGAAATATTTCAAAACATCACATACATTGGCAAGGTCTAGTGCAGAGGGTTGCGGGTTCCGATCCCCGCACAGTACGAAACATTTGGTGTGGCAATGAAACATGTCTGTTGTAATGGTCTGGGTGTTTCCTAGTGTATTTAAAGTATGTATTTACGAAAGAAAAGTAGTATATGTATATATTTGTAATACCGACACTGTTGAATTCTGAAACCCGTATCCACACAGATCGGTCCTGTGCCGCCCGCATCCAATGGATTCCCACAACCTTCAACAGTTCGTCGATCCACCTTGTGGGGGGCCTGTTACGGCTGCGACTTACGTGGCCTCTACTCGAGGACCTTTCCACCCCAAGGAGAACGGTCTGTTCTCCTCGCTATGTGCCCTGCCCATTGCCACTTGAGACATGCAACCCTTTAGGCTATGTCTGTGACCTTTTTTCTTTTTATACAGAAGAAACAAACTCACTGCAATGCAAATGCCAGGTTTCATGCATTTTGCATCTGTCAAAAGGAGCAAAAACGTATGGGAATGTCATATTTAAATCTGTGAGTTTGTTTTGCATAAACATACAATTAAAATCACCCCTTAAAACATGCTACTGTTAGCAGAGAGCATAGCATCTTTTACTTTTTATGTGATAGGTGGCAGACGAGCAGACGGATTACCTAATGGTAAGCGGTTGCTGCCATCCATGGACATCCCGCGATACCAGTGGGCTCACAAGTGCACTGCCAACTTTAAGCCCCTTTCACCCGAAGTGTGCCTCCGGTACACTCATTCATGCATCAAAACACAGCGCAGTACTGTTTCACGCAGTATGTTTTCTGTTAGGCCGTGGTATCACTCCGGTTGAGCCGGCCCATTCATGCCGAAGCGTGGCTCTTCCACGCTTATATATGCTGAGTTAGAAGTAGCCTAGCCGGCAACGCGTGGGAGTCTGGCTGGCGGCAGAGACCAATTAGGGACTTGCACGTGACAGTCGTGTGGCTAAGAATACTAGGACGAATCGGTGGTCTCCTTTCCGAATCAATTCAACGTTAAACTTCACCATTCATAATTTGATTTCACACTATTGATAAATATTTCTTAACAATATAATAATTATTTTAAAAATCACAATCATTGATCAGACTCCGAGATAGGTAGCTCAAGTACCTGTATTAAGGATATAAGAACCAACAGCGGAATTACACATATATACATTTAATACTTTTCTTTTGTAAATACATACTTATGTGCGCACAAAATGTTTGTACTGCGCGGGTATGCTGTAAAAATAACAAAAAAGAACCACATAAATTCAGAAAGTGTCCCGCATTTTTGAAAAACCTTGGCCACATGACGCTCTGATGTAGAATAAGGGTTTTTGATAAAAATTGTGATTGCTATGCAAGATTTTAATTGGCTACGTAATTTAGCTTAGTTGCAACTGGAACGAAATGTTTTTTATAAAGTTTTTCAGCGAGTTGGACAACGTGTTGTTTGTATAAAATTGATAAAACTCACAGTTCATTACTAGCCCCCGTTAATAACAAACTCACATAAATAGTTTCTGCACAAAAGTATAGATAATTACCTACTTATTTCACTGGCTAGGGGTGATGACCCATTAGTGCGTTTTTCGTCGCACATAGTATTATATATAAATAAATATTTCAAGCCGTGTGGTCCCCGGTAGAGTAGAATAGGCCACCCTCACTCTTACCGAGGTGTCGTAAAAGGCGACTAAGGTAAAGCTGCTGGCATGATCATCAGCACCCAGAGAAGGAAAACTCTGCATTTATATCTAAACCCTCGCCAACCCGTCTGCCAAGCGTGGTGAGTATGGCAATTACACCTCATGTGATTGAGGGAGGCCCGTGCCCCAGCAGTGGGGACTTAAATGGGCTGATGATGATAATGATGAAATATTTCAAAACATCACATACATTGGCAAGGTCTAGTGCAAGGGTTGCGGGTTCGATCCCCGCACAGTACAAACATTTGTGTGCATGAACATGTCTGTTTGTAATGGTCTGGGTGTTTCCTATGTATTATAAGTATGTATTTACAAAAGAAAAGTAGTATATGTATATATTTGTAATACCACTGTTGATTCTGACACCCGTAACACAGGTGCTTTAGCTATCTATCTCGGAGTCAGATCAATGTATGTGATGTTGTGAAATATTTATTTATTTATTGGCCTGACTCCGAGATAGGTAGCTCAAGCACCTGTGTAACGGATGCCAGAACCAACTGCGACATTACAAACATAAACGAGTATATTTAATAGGTTTATTTTATAAATACATACTTATAATACATAGAAAACACCTAGACCAATACAAAAGGACATGTTCATGCACACAAATGTTTGTACTGTGCGGGGATGGAACCCGCAACCCTTGCACTAGAAGCAGCGTTCGCTACCACTGATCCAAACGAGTCATCATAATGGGACACGACGCAACGCAGCGCAAATCACTAATGGGCTTCACGCTATAGGTTCCAAACATTAATCTTGAGTCCCGACGTCATTGTGAATGACGTCAGAGTGGGCACTATGCCTTTAGAGGACCAACTGCTCAATGGCTTTTGGATATACGGGGGTAAAAGACCGCCAACTTTCATATTCGGGCTGACATTTAAAAACTACGTGATTTTGACTCTTTGCACTATACACATGCACCCTAAAGAAACTGTGCATTTTCATAGTAAGCCATACTTTAAAAACTGTGCGAAGCGCGAAGTACTACTGTGCGGATGTACCGTTCTTATAACGAGGTGGTTCGCAGTGGTAGAGAAATCGACATCTTCAATGGCAATTTTCGTCAGTATAAAAGACTTGTTACGGACTTGTTTCCAAAAGAACAACCCTCGACCCTACTACATAAATAAATACATACCATAATATCAGTATGTAATTTAATGTATGACTGCCTCGGTGGCGCAGTGGTTAGTGGGTCGCACTTTAAAGCGACGGCTGTGCAAGAGGTCCCGGGTTCGATCCCTGGGTCTGGGAAAAATTTGTACCTAAGTTTTCTGTAAGAAATTCTTAGTGGCAGCCCGGAGTCAGGAAGTTGGCGGTCTTGTACCCCCGTGCCTCGGAAAGCACGTTAAGCCGTTGGTCCTGCGCCCAATCCCTCTCTTGTCGTGTCACAGTAGTGTCCCATCGGAATATGAGGGTAAGGGAATAGAGAGTGCACTTGTGTTTGTGCACACACTTGAGCACTATAGTATATCCTGCGTAAGTGGCTGATCGTTGAGATTGGCCGCCGTAGCCGTAATCGGTTGGAATAAAGGATATTATGTAATTTTAGATTAGGATAATAGTTTTGTTATAAAGATATGTTAATTTTGAGGCTGTATTATGGACAATAATCTGTTTGTGTAACAATTTTTTTAATAAATAAATAAATAATTACTGGAGTGACGTGCTGGGCGACGTTCTATTTCTACCGTATAGAATCAGAGCTGGTTTGATCTCTTTCATACCTCTGTGACGTATTTTTCCAAAAATAGCACATTCCGCCATGCTGTGCACACGCTGATACACTATAACACCCTGCGTCAAAATATCGGTTAAGAACATTATTATACAAAGGGTACTCATTTATTAACTTTCTTTTTCTTTGATCGTCACACTCTTGGCAGAGTGGTCGTGGTCGCTTATGGCCTGCTTCGTAATCCTTCGCCGTTCCTTCCACAGTGATGCTTTTCTAGTGCATTCGTGGAGTGCACCATTGAACGCAGCAAATCAAAAGTCAAGTAAATACTTGGACCTACCACGCGCTGTTTTGTATTCAACTTTGTCTTGCATTACTAGTCTTTCCACAGATGATTCATATCGACGAGTGATAAGTCTAAAGAAAGTGTAGATACTGTAGTAAAGTATCAGCCTATAAACTGTCTCAATGCAGGGCAAGGGCCTCCACCATAGAAATCAAGTTAATCGCTACTATGATGGCATTAGGCTTAATAACCACGCTTGCCTAATAATCCATCATCATTAACATCATTTCAGCCAATAGACGTCCACTGCTGGACATAGACCTCCCCCAATGTTTTCCACACAGATCGGTCCTGTGCCGCCCGCATCCAATGGATTCCCGCGATCTTCACCAGATCGTCGGTCCACCTTGTGGGGG
Organism: Marasmia exigua; assembly: GCA_019059595.1. Taxonomy (NCBI): domain Eukaryota; kingdom Metazoa; phylum Arthropoda; class Insecta; order Lepidoptera; family Crambidae; genus Marasmia; species Marasmia exigua. Next base: position 3,562,073 of record CM032469.1, on the reverse strand, counting down.
GCCTGACACGGCTGCGACTTTCTGTACGTGGCCTCAACTCGAGGACCTTTCCACCCCAACGGCCGTCTGTTCTCCTCGCTATGTGCCCTGCCCATTGCCTATTGAGGCATGCAATCCTTTGGGCTATGTCTGTGACCTTAGTTCTCCTGCGGATCTCATCATTTCTGATACGATCACGCAGGGAGAATCCGAGCATATCTCTCTCCATTGCTCTCTGGGTGACTTTAACTCTCTTTGGGCCTAATAATTGCTTGTCTGTATTTTATTATTTATTTATACCATAGAGTAAATAAATATCATTCGATTGGTTATATGGTCGAGGTGAGTGAAATGTTGGCTAACACATATGTCACACTTGTGAACAGGTGCCGCCTTTGGGGACTAGTCTGCTTCGGTTTGCCTTACAATATTCATTTTATTATTTCCTTATTTCATTTTGTGTTACAATTAAACTGTATGGCTTGGTATGATGATGATACAACATTGTATGAAAGTTTGGCGATTAAAAATAGTGAGCTGGCGAGTTTCTTGCCGGATCTTCTCGACGAAACAACTTCCCGAGCCTTGGTAGAATCGCATTCTGTTTATTTATTTTTAAGTATATTTTATGTATCATCATACATAATACATGTAAATTATATATAAATACCAACTTCTAAATTGTTTTAAATTACTTAAATCTATGACGATTTGTAAGTGCTGTGTAAAAGCCTATGCAAATAAAGATTTTTTTGATTTTGATTTTGATTGAATATCCATAAGTAAAAACGGGCATGTTGGAAATAAACATAATAAATACCTTAATTTATTGTGTGTGCGCACATTTCACTTTCTGAAAGCTTTGCAGAAATGTCGTCAGGGACCCTTTTGAGCCCAAAAATTCTTTAGATTTATTTCTGGGAACCGTTCCGGAGGTACAAAAGGCCTTGTACAATGGACACGGCGAGGGGAGAAAACTGCAGCGATAGATGGTTTTTATGGAAGAAATGATAAGTTGAATCTATTGGTTAATATAGGTCAATAAAAATGACCTCGGCAAAAATAAAAAGAATGATTCCACGTATTAGTTGGCAGTCCAAGAAAAATAATATTTTATGTTTTAAAAAGACTGGCTGGCTAATTTAGATCGGTCATTATAGGGAAATTTACGAAATAATCACGAATAAGGCGTGTGTATTTCTTTTTATATCCATTGTGTTGTGGTGTAAAAATTAATAAATGTATTTTCTTTCTTTCTTTCTTACATACAAAGATTCTTCTTAGGAACCATGTCATCAATTAAATGACAAGAAAAACTGCATTCATACATTTAAAAAAAACATGTACTTAACTCTGGAAACGAAGCCGATTGTTCAAAAAAACCTTACACTATTTCTTTTATCACGTGGTCCGCTTGCTCGTTTGTCGCTTCTAGCTGCTTTTAGCATTTTTTTTTAAAATTAAATATAATGTTTTAATTGTATAACTGACCGGAGTGATATCACGCCTCACAGAAAACCGGCGTGAAGCAACACTGTGCTGTGATTCGCTGCGTGAGTGAGGGTACCGGAGGCCCAATCCGGGGGAAATGGCGGCTTAAAGGTTGGCAGCGCACTTTTGTCTCCATTGATGTCGCGGGTGTCCATGGGTGGCGGCAATTGTTTACCATCAGGTGATCAGTTTGCTCGTCTGCCACCTATCACATAAAAAAATGCATTTATTTGCAAAGCTTCTTTGATGTAGGTATATAATTCTCACAACATCTCATACATTGACCTGATTCCGTACTAAGTAGCGTAAGCACTTGTGTTACAGATATCAGACTACAGAGGAACCCAAATATATACTTAAATACATATATGACAGACACTGAACAAACACAAGTGTTCATCGCGCGAATGTTTGTCCAGGGTGGGGATCGAACCCACGACCTTTGGCGTAAGAGGCAGGGTCACTACCAATTGCGCCATCCAGTCAGTATATAAGGCCCAATTTGACCAATCTTTAGCCATGGATAAATCTTTGGTATAACGTCAGATTCGTATAGAATGACAGCGCTATACCATAGATTTAATATCGGATTAAGATTGGTCGAATCGGTGGGTGTTTAGGGCTTTATTGATAAACGTTGAATAACCCTATGTTATCTTAAACGGTGTAATAGACAAGAAGCTGTAGATTTGACGTTTGAAATAAAAAAAAATCGAAAAAAGAATGGAAATGCTTTTTTACACTTTTTTAATTATATGTATGAATAACACCCTAAGTAATTTAGTAAAGGTAAACTGTCCTATCACAAAAGGGCATTTCGTAGATCTTTGGGACTAGAGCAGGACTGGGCCCTATGAACCCTTCAGCGAAGCCTTCCTACGTTCCTTCCACCTGGAAATTCAAATTACGCGCATGCTACCTTACGATACCTTGCTTGTACAGCATAGAGAAACGTTATATTAAAAAATATAAATATTTCACAACATCATCTACATTGATCTGATAGAAAAAGAACACGACATTAAGGATTGCCCTAAGAAGACTGAGCCACCTAAATGCGCCACTTGTTATTAGGTATTTCAAAAAACCGTGCAATCATAAGACTGGTGACCTTGAATGTTGAATGTTACGCTAGATTAGGTAATTTTCGAGATTTATTATTGTAATGATAAGTTATTTTAATGTTTGTTAACCGTGTGTTTAAATGTTGTTTGTTAGCCGTGTGGTCCCCGGCAGAGTAGAATAGGCCACCCTCACTCTTACCGAGGTGTCGTAAAAGGCGACTAAGGTAAAGCTGCTGACATGATCATAAGCACCCAGAGAAGGAAAACTCTGCATTTATACCTAAACCCTCGCCATCCCGTCTGCCAAGCGTGGTGAGTATGGCAATTACCCCTCATGTGATTGAGGGAGGCCCGTGCCCCAGCAGTGGGGACTTAAATGGGCTGATGATGGTGATGATGATTATTATACTAATATCAGCATTATTATTAGCATTGGAAGACCAATCCAGGAGATGAGGACTTTAAGGCGACGAGTAGCCCTAATTAGTGACACCAATCGATTTAAATTGTTAGCCACTAAACCTGATTTATTTTAAACGATTTCGGAGCGGGAGTCTCTAAGCAAACATTTATACTATTTAGTTAAAAATGTTGTGCACTATTTTTTTATCTCTTTTTGCACTCGAAATTTTGATTAACGCCATGAGTGGCCGTTTTTGGTGGTAATTCAAATTTCGAGTACAAAAGCAGACCCAACAGATAAGTTTAAGTATTAAAAAAATAGTTTAAGCGATTTTCGAGAGGCTGCAGCTTCGAAATTGTTAAAAAGAGAGAGAAGAAAGAATGCGTCGCTAGTGTGCCCTACCCGTCACCTTAAAGCTTCGCACTTGTGATCCCACTGGTGTTTTGGTATCCATGGGCGGCGGAATCGTTTACCATTAGATAATCCGTTTGCTTGTCTGCCACCTATGACACAAAAAAAAGATGAGAAGACGTATCTTAAAGCCCCTAACATTTCACTGCCTTATTATCTCTGCCTCAAATAAACAAGGATAGGTAGCTAATATTTCCAGTCTTACCCTTGCATTTGTTCAGCAAAGCTTCATAAGAGACTCCCTATATCATTGCTAAAGTTGGAAACCACCCATAAATCATACTAAGCAACAGCTAATATAAATGCATGGACTTCTGCCGCGGTCTCATGTGAATACAGAAATGGAACTTATCTGAGCTGTTTGTAAAGAGTTCCTTAAGTTTATGCAGAGGTACAGTCTGGAACTTTGTAGTGAACCTCTTCTTATACTCGTACATACCGTACCTGCGTAGAAATAATATCTATGTACCAATATTATCCTTTATATAGTGGACGAAAAAACCAACGAATAAATCGATTCTCCTACAACTAATCCTTATTTCAGCGAGCATATTCAAAAGAGCGATTGTTTTAAAAGGCCGGCAGCACCGGTTGATATTGCATTTTCCTCTGGTGCTGCATTTTTAGTTATTTTAGTATTCTATTTCTAGTCTAGTAAATATCCAAAGGTTACCTGGAAGAGATTTCTCATAGTGATAAGGCCGCCTTCGTTGTACATATCGTGTAATAAATAAAAATAAATAAAAATCGTTTATTGTCTCTTAAAAACATAATTTTAATTAGTTAGTAACATTAGTTGAGAAAGGAGAACAAATTTGAGACAAAGGGACGAAGTTCAGCTCATGCTGCCTCGAGTGTACACCCTCGGTCAGCGCTGGTTTTCAACTTCTCCCGGCTCTCTAAGGCGGAATTTGAGAGCCTATGGTTTAGCTGGTTGACATCTAACTACATAAGTATCTACATCTTACATCTGACTAGGTAAGTATAAATTAACTTGTTACTTTAATTACTTATATATTATAACACTTAAAAATCTATTTAAATAATATCTATTTAAGTAATACCTAGTCTTAAGTTTTCATATTGTACTTTGAGTGCAATAAAAGTATAATCATTCATTCATTCATATATTTATTGATTATTAGTCAACATACATGGTGTATCTGTGGACCACGTGTTCTACCAACGATTCGTTCTACGACTTTTTAAAATTAGTCGAAATTTTTTCGGCTCTCCATACAAAATGACCAAGTCACGTGACCGACTTTGTCTGAGAAGTTGAAATTTTTTTATGCGAATTTCCAAAAGTCATAGAACAAATGTTGTTCAGAATGGTTGATAGAACACGTGGTAAAAGGGATGTAAATGTTCTCAGATACAACCTGTATTGTGGCCGCTTAAAAGGCTCAGTCACGCAGAGAGCAATGGAAAGGGCTATGCTCGGAGTCTCCTTGCGTGATCATAATATCAGGAATGATGAGATCCGCAGGAGAACTAAGGTCAAAGACATAGGCCAAAGAAATACATGCCTTTAGTGGCAATGAGCAGGGCACATTGCGAGGAGATCAGACGGCCGATGGGACAGAAAGGTCCTCGAGTGGAGGCTGCGTATAGGGGTCGAAGCCGTGGCAGGCCCCCCACCAGGTGGACCGACGATTTGGTGAAGGTCGCGGGACTCCCTAGGATGTGGGCGGCACAGCACCGATCTGTGTGGAGATCATTGGGGGAGGCCTATGTCCAGCAGTGGACGTTTATTGGCTAAAACGGTTTGGCTGCAGGAGTACGACGGCTACGACTTAGGAACCTTCAAGGGAAGAGCGTACTCTTTCTTAAAAAGGCCGACAACACATTAGCGATCTCTCTGATTTCGCGGATGTTTCCATCAGGTGACTCGCTTTGTTCGTTTGTCCGCCTCTAACATCAAAAAAAAGTGATGATGATGATGAAATATATTTTCTGCCTTACACTTAGATCTAATTCAACTAATCTTTATCCGTGGATAAATCTATGGTAATAACTAGTCATTCTATGTAAAGTTTGTATAGAATGACCGAGCTACACCGTAGATTTAGTATCGGAATATAGTTATTCGTTATCAGTCCTTAAGGTGACGGGTAGGGCACACCAGCGACGCCAATCGATTTTCTACTAAACCGGATCTGATTTTAACAATGTCGAGGTTACAACCTCTCGGCAAAAGCACTTATACTATTTATGAAATAAAAATGCACAAATGTTGGGTCCGTTTTTGTACGAGAAACATTGATTCACGCCAAAAGCGGCCACTTTTGGCGGTAATCCAAAATTCGAGTGCAAAAACAGACCAAACAGTTAACTATAAGTATTAAATAAATAGTATAGGTGTTTGCCGATAGGTTGTAACCCCGAAATTGTTTAAAATAGATCCGGTTTAGTAGCTAAAAATTAAAATCGATTGGCGTCGCTAGTGTGCCCTACCCGGCACCTTAAGCAACCAAATGCGCCCGGCAGAACTTAGACCAATAAAATAAAACCTACTTTTTTAGTCCGGCCAAATACACAAGACTATCGGCTTCGGCAAACTTAGCAAATATTTTATGGAAAACCTGCCGTAGATTTTCTCATTACACGGAGGAAACGTGAAAGAAAATCGGTAACGAACAGAGACGGTGGCGCCGAGGTGGAATCCAGAAACTCGTCCAATTAGGCCGGGCATGCGACGCCGGGTTTGGTGCTAGTATAGCCACAAGTCAGTGGGTAAATCAGACTATTATTACCTAACTCTATGGGGAAAATATTGGCATTTGGAAGCCAGAGTTGAACATTTTTGTTACTGTAGTATGTAGATCGCGTATTAAGCATTATTTCATGTTTGCGTAAATCGGTGACGCGCATGTAACGTTTGGCGCTGACTAAGTGATTTACTTAATTGTATTGCAATCGTGTAATTGTTAATTAATCAATATACGACACTAAACTATCAAATGTGTCTGAATTAATCTCCATCTACAACTCCTATCTCCGGACGCCTGATGGCGACCCTATGCCAACCACCAGGTCACGTCGACATTAACTGGGGAATGAAGAAGAACTTGTCAATCACTACAAGATGGGGAAAAAAACCGTTATCCCGAAAGAACAAGTTGTCGTTGCACAGAATGCTAATTGGAGAAAGCAACCGCAAACACAACAATTTAGCACAGACTCCAACATGCCAAACCACACCATTGAGACCCTTCTGGATCGGCGGTTACCCTAATCTCCGCTGCGTTCGCCTTCCTACATCCCTCAAGAAAGCCGGCAGGAGAGCGCATTAAACTCCTTGAGACAAGAACGTAATGCAGTCTCCATAGATTAATCTCGCCCGTCCATCCAACTAAAGAAGAAAGGAAGATGTTGTAATGTAGCCTCTATGTTAAATAGGTACTGGCTAGATATATTTCTATTAGTTTAATTGATATCCATTTAACTATGTTGTATATAGACTTTTAACTTTTCTATTGTCATTCTTCCGTTCCTTTCATCTGTTTTGACAAGTAAAATTCAATCTTTCACAGGTTTTTTCTAAATTTTATCACGTTATCAGCACGAGGCTTTTACAAGCGAGATAGATTGATAAATATAATATTAGTTGTGTTGTGTGTTTACTATGGATTTTCACGAAAAATATAGTTCGTCGAATCTCGAAAAAAAAAAAAATGTGCTACGTCATTGTGCAAAATGCAAGTAGCGGGGATAGGGAGTGTCCCCCAGGCACAAGCAGCAATGCAATGGGAATTGGAGGAGCGATCACGGTATGCTTCCGACGGGAAGGATAAGTTGCATGGGAAGTTTTAAGATGCGATTTTACTTAATGCTATGAAGCAGCTGGTGGGGAAGCTGGTTGTGGGGTTATCCTGATGGAGATGAAACCCCCCAGACCACCAGCCTCCAACGAGCAAGCGTAAGGATGAATAGCAACTAGCCAAAATCTGCATGACTTTAGATGGAGGAGCCATCACTCCATGTGAGAGTGCGGAGAGTGCTTAAGCACGCTTGGACTCGTTGCAAAACGCCTATGAAGATAAGGGCCATGGGCAGAAGGTTAGCGTTAGAAACGTAAAGCTTTACCGATATTGTCTTGAAGAGTTTAAAATACTATCGAAGAGTATATAAATGCCGTGACAGTACCGCTCAAGATCTCGCTGATATTGGTAAGAAAAATCGAGGATTCTCTTGGGCTGCGATACTATTGGGAGGTCGTAACCGCATAAACTTGGATCCCTTGGTCATGGCTTTAGAAAATTGTAATGTTTGAGGTTACCACGGTCATGGTAAAAGGCAAAACCTGTTGAATGAGATGTCGAAAACCCAAGCTTATGATTGTGAGTCTGCGTTTCCTGTTTTTTATGAAGAAAGGTCAATATATCTAACATAGTACCAAGGGACGAAGAAGAAGAAGGAGGTTGTATGTTTGATTGTCACGTAGGAGGTCATACTAAATACAATTGCCCCAAAAGTTGAAGAATCAGCATTGCATTCAACATCAATAACTGCCTGGGAGTAAATTGGTAATAAAGATACGTGGTACATTCGACTCTGGAGCTACTTCTCAATGACTTCAAGGTCTGATTGGCTGACAGAACTCAAAACCGCTGCTTCTGGCAGGTGACCGCGCTGCGGAGACAGCGATAGATTCCGTAGGAATCGGAACAGTTTCAATCATTACTAATATTAGTAATCGACAAGATAGTGAAGTTGACTGTACCAATTGAAACACTAATTTAATTTCGGTTAAGAAAAGCATAGTCGTAAAGGTGATGGTGTTACTTTTTGATAATACTGGCTGTAATTTTTTTTGATAGGATATTTCTTCTTATAAAGGTAATACTGTGTTACACGGTCAGTACATGGCGGGCTTTATACATTAGATGTTAATATAACAAAAAATGAGCTATTGATGTGAATTCTGACTGTCATTCTGCAGATTCCAAGTGCAGTCTGATTGATGTACGCACTAACCGTCTGTTCAATTTCAGCTGTGGCAAAGCGGTAGGTCATCTTTGCAGGTTTGACATGAATCTCCTAAGGAATGGACGTTTTTTTTTTTTTTGCCCAAGTTGGAATGGATTACTCAGCAGTGGATAAGGAGCCATGTATACCAGTGTAGTTGAAGGGACAACAAGCAAGAAAAACCCTTTTCACGGTAAGTGTGGATAACCTAAGAGTACAAATTCGTATTGGAATGATCCACCAGCGTGATTTTGTGGGACCTATGTCGGAAAATTCATTTTCAAGGTAAGAAATATGCGTTATTTTTCATTGATGACTTTTCGCGACTTACTTTGTTATTTCTTGGCTTCTAAGACGGAAGGAAAAGCAAAATTTATCGTTTTCAGTCTTAGTCGAGCGCCAAACGGAGCTAAAATTAGGCATAAAGAACAGACTGCGGAAAGAGTATGTTAATGAACAGTTCTCTCTTTATTACGTTCTAATGGTATTGTGGATCAAACCACAGTTCCACCACAGTCCGCAACAAAATGAGTATCGGAGCGTTAAAATAGACGATGTGGAAAAAAGCGCGGGATGTTAGCTGGTGGTTTTCTTAGCAAAGCCTATTGGCAGGTGATATAGAAGTGGCAAAACGTACCTGAAAACTCGATCCCCGCATAGAGCTCTAGATGCCTTACTACTTATGAGATATGGTTCGGCTCAAAACCCGATTTGAGTCACTTACGAAGGTTGGGTGTAGAGCACTAGTACACATTCCAGATTGTCAAAGGAAAAAGTTGGATGTGAAGGCTAAACAGTTACACTTTGTTGGATATTCGGAAGATCCAGGTAATTATTACTTCCGAGATGCGAGCTATCCGAGAAGACTCTTAAAAGCTAGGGATGTTGTGTTCTTCGAAGATGCTTTTCTCTGATTTGAAAGGTGATAATCCTGCAGGCCAGTTTCCTGTTGATCCCCCTGCAGTGATGGTATTCTCAAACAGGAATGAAGCGGAAGTTCAAAATCCCATTGCTGGTAGCTCTGGCACTTCTACTAAGGTGAACGTAGAAGTTGCACAAATCGATCCTGATCCAGAAGACCCTATTTCTGATGAAGAAAATTCCCCACGATGAGGAGGATATTCTCGAAGACAGGTTTCTACTGATGAACCTACTTTCCAAGGAAGGTATCCCTTAAGAGGAATCGATTAGCGAAAGATAAAGGTTTTGTGTCAGCAAGCTATAGTTTTGATGAGCCTGAAACCTTCAATCAAGCTATTCAATCAGAAGATAGAGGACAAATGGATGGGTGCTATGAGAGATGAATATAGATCCCTCATTAATAATAAAACATGGATTTGGTTGATAAACCTGATTGGTCAAAAGATAATACCATGCAAGTGGGTATATAAGGTAAAGAAGGATGCAGAAGGTGCAGTTGCGAAATATAAAGCCCGGCTAGTAGCCAAAGGCTATAGCCAAACCGCTGGTGTGGATTATACAGAAACCTTTGCGCCAGTAATTCGCAATTCTTCGTTACGTATGATGTTTGCACTTGCAGCAAAATTAGGCCTCAAGATGCGACATTTAGACGTGGACACAGCGTTCCTAAACGGAGAATTGGAGGAGGATGTATATATGGTACAACCGCAAGGTTTTGAGAAACCAAGCCAACAGAATAAAGTTTGCCTACTCAAGAAAGCTTTGTACGGGCTGAAACAAGCGCCTCGTGCTTGGAACACAAAGCTAATGAAACTCTTTCTGCGTTAGGTTTTAAACGGGCTCCTTCAGAACCATGTATTTATACCAAACTATTTGGAAAGGAACTTGTCATACTGGCAGTTTATGTTGACGACATAATTGTTTGTCATAAAAGGATGACAAATTGGCAGACGCTGTCAAATGTGATTTGCAAAAATATTTTGGTATTAAGGATTTGGGACTTTTAAACTATTATCTTGGTTTAAATGTTTCCCAAACAAAGAACTGTGGTAAAAATTAATCAAAAAACGTTCATTTTAAATGTTCTTAAGAAGTTTAATATGGCAGGACTGTAAATCTGCCCCTACTCCCTTACAAAAGGTGAAGTTGGAACCAAATAAGAGCGGTGAGTTGCATCCGTATCCATATCAATCACTCATTGGTAGTTTAATGTTTATATCTGTGAATACTCGCCCTGACATTGCCTATGCAACTAGCTATCTTAGCCAATTTCTTGCAAAGTTTGATAAACAACACTGGTTGGCTGCAAAAAGGGTGTTGCAGTACCTGAAAGGAACAGTAGATTACTGCATAACTTACAAGAGGGTTCCAGATTTCAGTCTGACCTGGGTATGCAGACAGTGATTGGGCAAAATGATCCCACTGACAGAAAGTCCTATACGGGTTTTTATTTCAGCTTATCCGGTTGGAGCAATTAGCTGGGAATCGAAAAAACAGCCCACCGTTGCATTGTCATCAACGGAAGCAGAGTATTATGGCCCTAACTTCAGCGGCTAAGGAAGCACCTTCTTACAGAGGTTGATTCAGGAGGTAAGTGGCACCTCTCTGACTCCGGTTACCGTGCACAATGACAGTCAGAGTGCACATAAGATTGTACTTAATCCTATTCATCACAACAGGACTAAGCATATCGATACCCGTTTTTCACTTCATAAGGGAAAAAGTCGCTGAAGGCACTATTTTAATTGAATATGTACCAAACTAGTGACATGTGTGCCGATATGCTGACAAAAGCCGGTTAGGTAGGGTTGCGCATTCCAAATGTACTGTCGGTTTAGGGTTGTGCACTTGACATAGTTAGGTTATTTAGTCAACTATGGAATCTCAATTAAGGGCTGGTGTTGTAATGTAGCCTCTATGTTAAATAGGTACTGGCTATATTTCTATTAGTTTAATTGATATTCCATTTACTATTTTGTATCTAGACTTTTACTTTTCTATTGTCACTTCTTCCTTCCTTTCATCTTGTTTGACAAGTAAACATTTCAATCTTCAACAGTGTTTTTCTCTAATTTTATCAGAAGAGGTGTCCAGGGTATACCCGGCCCACATTCAAGAGGTGTCCAGGGAAAGCCCGGCCCACAGCAAGAGGTGTCCAGGGATATCCCGGCCCAAATCAAGAAGATGACCCGCATCCCGTCCTGCCCGTCTCCACAGTCACGTGCCACGCGCCGCCCGAACGTGCAGCGCCCTTGACCTCGCCACGACGCAACATCGTCATGCCACGTATCCTTTTAAATATGCGTTTAAATAATTATTTTTTCATTTACATATTAATATCGCCAGGTTATGTCCTTTACAAGAATTAGATAGTTTGTATAAATATTTAAAGGAAATTAGAGATTATTTAATTAAAATTGGGCCACATCGAAGGCAATGTCAGAAACAGCTCAAATTAAGTTTAAAGAGGCAAATGGATTATTTTCCCGTTTGGAGTATATTTCGTCCGATATTAAACTAAAAATCCAGAATTCTGAGATAAGTAGCGACTATTCAACGCGAATATAACAATTGTATTGAAGATATACACATATTATATGAGAAAATTGTAGTGTTATCTAAGGACATAGGACCTAGCGTAGAAATCATGGCAACTAATTTCGATTTGAAAACGGCCTTGGCCTTGCTGCGATAATGACGACCCAAGAGAGTGTCATTATTCAATTAATAGACAGCATTCAGCTTTATAGTGGTATGCTTAATGAGGAAGGAAAAAAACAATTAGTTAATTTTGTTTTAAAACTAGGATTTCTAGCAGTGCTAAGCTAAGATTGAATCTAGTTATTCAAATGTAGACCTAATGATTAAAGACATGCGTACTCACCTTTTACAGAAAAAATCCCGCAGTAGCTATACAATCACAGCTTCATTCAGCTAGTCAGGGTCGTAGAACAATCGACAAGTTCGGCTCCGAGTTAGAACAATTATTTGTCAATTTGACTATCGCACAGGCTGACGGAGATGACACAAAGTTTGACATACTCCGCCCGTTGAATGAAAAATCGCTATAAAACGATTTGCTGACGGCCTGACTGATTCACGCCTCAGTACGATATAGCTTCGCGTCAATTTCCAGTCACTTCCAGAGGCCATCCAGACCGCCCTAGACGAAAGTTCCTTATCGCCAAAGGTAAGAACAGGTCATGAATGTCATACCCCACCGCGGTAACGGAAACAACCGTAGGTTTCATTCCAGGCATACTCATCCGTCGAATAGGAATAGTTCGGCTAACAATTATTATTATCAGGCTCCACAGCGATGTACCAATAATATAGAACGTTTTATAACTCCTATAGAGGCCAACCATTCACGAGGTTTCTAGCCATGGAAGGTACCAAACGTGGGTACCCAACGGACTCAGTTCGGTCCACCTCGTACGAAGTCGAATCCGTTTCACATAGTTTCTCAAGTACAACCCGAAAATATGGAGAACGTAGAACGAAACCAATTCATCGCCAAAAAGCGAGTTTTTTCGTTCCTACAATTAGTGAACATTTCATATTAAATTACAACATAAATAGCTTAGTAGAATTAGAATTATTAAAAGTAGGTAAGACAGTCAATTGTTAGTTGATACCGGCGCAAGCATATGTGTTATGAAATACGAGTGGCTACAAGACACCCAGAATATTTAAAGGAATTACATTACGATAGGACTAACTATAAAGGGAATTAGCGGTAAATTAATTTCTGAGGGCTATATTTACTTAGATTTATATTATGTAAGGGAGTTTTATTTTAAGGAAAAAGTTTTATATTTTTAAGAATCTTTCGTGTCCTTGCTGACGGAATATTAGGAGATAATTTTTTTAGGCGTTATAATGCTGTAATAGATTATGAAACGAGTACCCTACGTTTATTCAAACGAAGGATCACTAGTTCATAAGTAGTTACTTTGAGTATAGGTAACAATAGCGGACAGGTACACTCATGTGATACCAGCTCGTTGCGAAGTGATTAAACACATTCCTTGCAGTTTAAGAGGTGACAGTGTAGTGTTAGCAGAGGAATTACAAAACGGAGTTTTCCTCGCAGGAATGATTTCTAGACCGTCCAAAAATAGAATTCCATTAAGGATTTTGAATACCACCAATGATGATATTGAGATAAACTTTTCGAATTTAAATATTCAATCTATTAATAATTTTGATGTGGCACAACTCTCTAAAGACAAAATGTCTGTAGATCGTGTCAAAACATTATTTGAATTACTTGACCTAAATTATCTTAATAAAGAGGAAAAGATTAGTATCGAACAAATTTGTGCCAAATATGTCGATGTTTTCCATTTACCCGGCGACTCTCTATCAGTCACGAATTTGATGGAACATAACATCGTTTTAAAGGATAACGTTACCCCTGTTTATATTAAACCTTATAGAGTACCACAGGCTCTTAAACTGAAATTGAGAAACAAGTTAAAGACATGCTTGACAATGACATCATAGAGGAGACAGTCTCCGAATGGTCTAGTCCCGTTTTACTTGTCCCAAAAAAAGCAGATAGATCAAATGAGAAGAAATGGAGATTAGTTATCGATTACAGACAGTTAAATAATAAATTACAAGATGATAAATTCCCTTTGCCCAATATCACTGAGATTTTAGATTCCTTGTCCGGAAGTATGTACTTTTCTAAACTCGATCTTTCACAATCATATTATCAGTTATCATTAAGTCCAAATTCTAGAAAATATACGTCATTTACTTTAAACAAAATGTATCAGCTTGCTTTAGATAACGAGTCTCGAAAGTATACGACGTTTACAGCAGGTAAACAGTATCAAATGAAGCGTTGTCCAATGGGACTAAAGACGAGTGCCAGCGTCTTCTCTCGACTTATGACCATAGCAATGGCCGGTCTTAATTACAAAAAATGTTTTATTTATTTAGACGATTGCGTAGTTATCGGGAATTGTATAGAAAATCATAATAAGAATCTAATTGATGTTTTAAACCGTCTTAGAAAGGTTAATCTTAAATTAAATCCGATCAAGTGCGAGTTTTTACGTAAAGAAATTATTTATTTAGGCCACAAAATAACACGTGATGGTATATTTCCAGATCCAGGTAAAATTGACACTATACGTAATTACCCAAGACCAAGTAACGCTGACGAGGTAAAACGTTTGGTCGCGTTCGCCAACTATTACCGACGATTATATCACGTTTCGCTGATATTGTTTTTCCGTTGAACCGATTGTGTAAAAAAGGTACAATGTTCAAATGGACAAGATGATTGCGAAACATCTTTTAACAAATTAAAATATGCACTTATGAACCCACCAGTACTAGATTATCCAGATTTTTCCGAAAATAATACTTTTAAATTACAAAACCGATGCTTCAAATTAGGGTTTAGGAGCAGTACTTTCAAACGGAAATGGAAAAGCGATTGCTTATGCAAGTAGAGCTTTGAAACCAGCTGAAACTAGATACCCCATAATAGAGCTAGAATTATTGGCAATAGTATGGGCTGTCCGTCATTTTCGTCCATATTTATATGGTAGAAAATTCCAAATTTATTCCGATCATAGACCACTCGTCTATTTATTTAGCTTAAAAGATCCTTCCAGTCGCTTAACCAAATTCCGCTTATATTTAGAGGAATATGACTTCGTCGTAGAATACGTCCCAGGTCGAAATAATGCAGCTGCAGATGCGTTAAGTCGACTTCCCGTGACGTCACAAGATTTAAAAGATATGCATGAGAAAGTTGTGTGCGTTTTGACTAGAGCTCAGACAAAACGGCTCAACCCTCAGGTAGGAAACCAACGGATAGACAATTCTTCTTCAGATTGCAGGTCTGATCAACCCGCAGCTGTAGAAATACTGAAAAGACCTAACACTGTAGAGTTACGTTTTCTAGATAATCGTAATGGAAAATTCTTAAAAGAGTCAAATGTAATCTCATCAAGCGCTAAGCATTGTACATACGTGCCATCGCAATCCGCGATTTTTCTTTATTCTCGATCGTTGTCATCCCCAGAGGAAGTTACGAGAGATTTAGAAAAAATGTGTAAACATTTAAATATAAATGAATTACTCATATCTAAAAAATAAGAGTAATCATCGGCACGTAACCTTATTACTACGTAGTATTAACCAATGTAAAATAAAGTCACCAAGAATTTTGATTCTCAAAGACTTAAAACGAATAAGTGATACCGATGAAATCACTACAATAATGAATGACTTCCACCTCTTACCCACAAGTGGTCATGCAGGTATAAACCGTATGATTAATAATATAAAGAAATATTACTTTTGGCCAGGCATGTCAAATGACGTTCATAACTACGTTAAGAGATGTAAAAGCTGCCAAATACAAAAGTCGACTAATAAAACACGTTAAAGAACCTTTAACGATAACTTCGACTGCTCACTCAGCTTTCGAACGGATAAGTTTAGATTTAATGGGCCCCTTAGATGTAGATAATTATAATAATAAATATATTTTAACCATACAATGCGACTTAAGCAAATTCGTAGAGGCTTATCCTCTACCACAGAAAGATAGTGAAACTGTAGCTAGATCTTTTGTAAACAATTTTATATTACGTTACGGAATACCTAGACAGTTTGTTAGTGATAAAGGAACAGAGTTCACATCGTCTATCATGTCAGAAGTTTGCAAATTACTAAACATAGAGAAAATTCACTCGACTCCGTATCACCATGAAACGTTAGGAGGTATAGAGAACACCCACAAACACCTTGGCGCTTATCTCAGAATACAGTGTGAGAACAACAAATCTGATTGGAGCGATTGGGTTCCATTCTGGTGTTTTTCGTTTAATACCAGCGTTCACTCGCAAACTAAATATACTCCATACGAATTAGTTTTTTGGTAAAATTTGTAATTTGCCCAGTAATCTATCAGGTCAGATCGATCCATTATATAATTTTGACGATTACCCAAAGGAACTTAAGTACCGTTTACAAAAAGCGCAGCAAGACGCTAGACAAAATTTATTGTTATGTAAAAATCAGAGGAAAGTAACTTATGATAAGACAATGAATAATGTAAACTATAAATCAGGCGATTTAATTTTAATTAAAAAACCAAACAGGTAATAAATTAGATTCTGTTTATAAAGGACCATATAGAGTAATAGAAGAACTTTCACCCAATGTTAAGATACTTAAAAATAATACCGAATATGTAATACATAAAAATAATACTAAATTATTCAATTGTTAAAAAAAAAAATTTGCTTTATTTGTAAAATTGCTTTTATTAAATCATTGTATACCTAAGTATAACTTTTAAGATGCCCAACGTTGTATGCGCAATTTTTTTTCCTTTAAGGGGAGGACACCAACCCTTCACTTTTCGGGGGAGGTGTAGTATGTAGATCGCGTATTAAGCATTATTTCATGTTTGCGTAAATCGGTGACGCGCATGTAACGTTTGGGCGCTGACTAAGTGATTTACTTAATTGTATTGCAATCGTGTAATTGTTAATTAATCAATATACGACCACTAAACTATCAACATGTGTCTGAATTAATCTCCATCTACAACTCCTATCTCCGGACGCCTGATTCCTTTATCTTATTACTAGTGGCTCGCCTTCACTTCGTTTCGGGCCATTAGTCCCACTTTGAACTAATAGATGGCGCTAGGTGTCGATTACATCGCGCAAGCGTTTCGTGTTTTCGGATTACCTATAAGCGTATTTTTTTAAATGGGACAGAAGAATAGATTTAATTTTAATGTTGGAAACCAAGTGATTATCAGTGGAAATTTGTAATTGGCCCTCAATGTTTTTTTTTCTGTGACTGTATCCCTAAATCTAGCTGTAAGTTTTCCAAAAACTTGTAAAATAAAAATAAAATAAAATTTTAGGTTAAACTTAAAACCTAAATTAATAGCTTTTTTAATAGCTTTTTTACTTCACTTTCTTCAGCGCTACAACCCTTTGTGGATCTTGGTTTTTTTTTCAGCTCAAGTTTCGAGTCATAAGTGCCTCTAGCTCATGTTTCATCCGAATATGCACCGTTCTTGTCTCTGAGAGGCCCAAACACTTTACCTAAAACTTTCCTTTCAAACACAGCTAGTTTCTGGATTTCCTTAACTGTCAGTGACCATGTCTCACATCCATAGGTGGTGATGGGGCGGATTATGGTTTTGTAGATGGGCAGTTTGGATTTTGAGCAGATATGTTTTAAATTACTAGCTTACGTCATTATAATAATTTTCATACTTTGCTAAATTGGGTGATGTTAAGACAACATTCGAATGATTCGAATATTTTTTTTATGTGATTGTTGGCAGACGTTAATACGGATTGCCACCGACCATGGTGTGACCATGCCAACACCAGTAACGTCACAAGTGCACTGCCAACATTCCAACCCCTCTTCCCCTCGGAAGGAGGTTACTCGACAAAACACAGCACGGTTGCTGCTATATGCCAGTTGTGTGTGCCAAATACCGAAGCGTAGCTCTCCCACGCATTACTTAATAAATGAATAATCGTTTTGTTTCAGCATCATATATTCCTAACTTCGAAGTACACGAAGGTACGTTGGTACTAAAAATATACATCATCATCATCATCAGCCCATTTAAGTCCCCACTGCTGGGGCACGGGCCTCCCTCAATCACATGAGGGGTAATTTCCATACTCACCACGCTTGGCAGACGGGTTGGCGAAGGTTTTGATATAAATGCAGAGTTTTCCTTCTCCGGGTGCTGATGATCATGCCAGCAGCTTTACCTTAGTCGCCTTTTACGACACCTCGGTAAGAGTGAGGGTGGCCTATTCTACTCTGCCGGGGACCACACGGCCAATATACGTGAAATTTACGTGATGTTGCAAAGGGGAGGGGGGAAGGGTTGGTCTTAAACCTCACTACGTATCACCAAAGAGAGCTTAAAAAAGCCAAAAAAAGATCACGTGATTAATGGACGGCTCCTAATCTATTTGACTGCCTCGTTGGCGCAGTGGGTAGCAGCCGTCGCTTTAAAGTGTAGTAGCAAAGCGACGGCTGCGTTTGGGGTGGATCATAGATTTTTAACGCAATACACGTTGTGATACTCGTATCTATGTCACCGTTTCCTAAGCCAAGGATGGATCTAGCGGGAGTGTAATGTTTTCCTGACTGCCTCGGTGGCGTAGTGGTTCGTGGGCCGCACTATAAAGCGAAGGGTGCGCAAGAGGTCTTCCAGCCAAAAATATGTACCTATGTTTTCGGTAAGAAATTTTTAGTGTCAGCCCGGTGTCTGGAAATTGGCGGTCTTGTGCCCCCGTGCCTCGGAAAACTTGTTAAGCCGTTGGTCCTGCGCCCAATCCCTCTCCGGTCGTGTCACGCTGGTGTGAATAGAGATTGCACTTGTGTTTGCGCACACACTTGAGCACTATAATATATCCTGCTTACGTGGCTGATCGTTGAGATTGGCCGCCGTGGACGTAATCGGTTGGAGGATATAATGTTTTCCCTTCCCTCACCTTTATCTTGATCATCAAATTTGGCAGTGGAGACAGTAGTGTGAAGAAGTTTGATGAAATCGAATGATTTTACATATGTAATTTGCACAGAGCCTTTAAAAGGCATAGACGTTTTATGAGTCATGCATGAGTATTTCATGTTCTGATTACGATGGAATGCCTATACTAAACGCAAAAACTCATGGCAGACGAAAGTATTTCATTAATTGATTATGAATGGAAAATGAAACCTACTGCCACGAGTCTTTGGGTCAAGTCTATTGGCACCTTGATGATCAGCGATTCCCGCCGCCCTTGGACATCCAAAAGATCAGTGTAGTCCATTCCCTTTATAGCGACTGACCATTTTGAAGAACATAATTGTCTTAAAATATCAGATATTATTAACGTTCTTTTTTATTACTATTTTATGCTAGAGGCGACAAACGAGCAAGCGAGTCACCTGATCTAAAGTAATCAACGCCGCTCGTGAACATCCACGAAATCAGAGAGATCGCTAATATGTTGCCAGCCTTTTCAAAAAGGTGTACTCTCTTCTCTTGAAGGTTCCTAAGTCGTAGCCGTCAGGGAATACTCCCTCGGGCAAGGCGTTCCACAGAACGTGGTAGAAAGTTTCACAAGAAACTCACAGTATCCATCGATATGATGGGGATGGAATGACAATCAGTAAGCATCCAGCTGCAGAGAGTAGATCAAACAGTTCCTTAGAGCACTCCCCATGATAGATGCGGTATAGAATGCTGATTACGATAGAATGCTTATAGTAAAGGCAAAAACTCCTAAGCAGACGTAAGACTATTTCTATTCTAACTATTTTAATTGATTATGAATGGAAAATGACACCGACTGCCACGAGTCTTTATCAGTCAGGGTTAAACCTACTGACCATTTTAAAAAACTTAACTGTCATAAATCATCTATTATTAATGAATGAAATACCCTACTGCTGCGAATCCTTGCCTCTACTATAAAAAATATAGTCTCGTAGTTTCCGAAACAACTCAAAACTCATGGAGTCCCCACAATAATGTCGTCGCAATGTATCCAGCAATGAATCGGAATTTTGAAAACTATTCACAACCGATCTGATTGGGCCGAGCTACCCGTTTCCGATGGAATCCGTGGATACCAACAAGACTGTGCTAGTACTTTAGGTATTGTTAGTATTCTAGTAGCGTAGTGTTTCCCAAACGGGTCGCGAGTTGCGACATAATATCGAAATAAGATCGCAGCTTTCCCACAATAGTTGATATAGACAAAATTATCAGCAAGGGACACCAGTGTGACCCGACCGGAGAGGAATTGGGCGCAGCACCAACGGCTTAGCGTGCTTTTCGAGACGCAACGCAAATGCGTTGGTGTGACGACATCATAAGGCTGGCAGGAATAAAGTGGATAGAAACCGCCCAAGATCGACAAAAATGGCATAAACTGAAGGAGGCCTACACCCTAGAGGTTGAAAATGGCTAAAGAAGAAGAAGAGAAGAAGGATGATGGAAGGTTAACTCCTTAACGGTCTGGAGTTAAAAGACAACTCTTTCTATACTGTTACACTTTAGGCTGTTTGTTATTGGCGAGGGTGGGAGGCTGATGCCGAAAAATGAGACACTAAGAGCATGAAAAAAAGGTCTTCTTTTATTCGTAGATTTTTTTTAATGCGGTTTTGTTAGTGGACGGATAAGGCCGCAACAGTATTTCACATCAAAACCTAAAATACCTTTGGATATTGCACAAAAACGGCGCGAGTGACAAAACTGACTGACTCAATTAATCGTGCGAGGTCCAAACGACCTCACGAACGGCCCCTAACATAATCCGCCGCGAAAAGAGGTGTCGGGCTCAACCATTGAGGCTCGGGCAGAGCGACGCGAGGAGCGGTTTTGAACTTTGATTCTTTTTCAAATGTTTGAACTTTGATTTTTTTTTTTGAACTTTGATTTTTTATTTCAAATGTGGGAGAGCCACGCTTAGGCATAAATGGGCCGGCTCGACCGGAGTGATACCACTGCCTCACAGAAGACCGGCGTGAAACAGCGCCTGCGCTGTGTTTCGCCGTGTGAGTGAGGTTACCGGAGGCCCAATGGGGGGAAAGGGGAAAAGGTTGCCAGCGCACTTGTGACTCCACTGGTGTTGCGGGTGTCCATGGGCGGCGGAATTGCTTACCATCAGGTGATCTGTCTGCTCGTCTGCCACCTCTCATATATAAAAAAAAAAAGTGGCGGACGGATCTTGAATTCGATTTTGTATGGACGAATGTAGATAGATAGATAGAAATTATTTATTGCACAGAAACAAACTATAGGAATAGTACATTACAAGTAATGTATTAAAATTTCTCCATAATCATCATACAGTAAGGTAATCATAGTCTGGTTAATCATGTTAAGCCGTTGGTCCTGCGCCCGATCCCCCACCGGTCGTGTCACACTCCATTCCATAGGATTATGATTGTATAGGAATAAAGGATGCACTTGTGTTTGCGAACACACTTGAGCACTATAATATATCCTGCGTACGTGGCCGATCGTTGAGATTGGCCTCCATTTCCCGTAATCGCTTGGAGGATATTATTTTTCAATAATCTTATTGTCTTCATTGTCGAATACACTATAATAGGCCGTCATTATTCGTAATGTTTAGGAACTAGAACTTTGACCATGGGAGAGCCACGCTTCGGCATGAATGGGCCAGCTCAACCGGAGTGATACCACGGCCACACAGAAAACCGACGTGAAGCAGCACTGTGCTGTGTTTCACTGCGTGAGTGAGGGTACCGGAGGCCCAATCCGGGGGAGTTTAAAGGTTGGCAGCGCACTTGTGACCCCACTGGTGTCGCGGGTGTCCATGGGCGGCTATTGCTTACCATCAGGTGATCCGTCTACTCGTCTGCCACCTATGAAATAAAAAAGACTAGAAAAACACTAATATCCGCTTTTCCTGTCACTAAAACCAGACCCAAAAGAGTAGGCAGGGGATAAAACGTGCCCCTGCATACGGGCTCGTATCTTTATTAAACATTTTATACCTACTGAGATAGTCCCCGTTTCAGCTTCGGTATTAAACTACGCCTTGAGGAAAATACCTAACAAGTGGGTTCTGAAACTGTTGCATCCTTTATTCATGAGCTCGGTTTATCGATACTGTGAAATTTTAGAGAATGACAATAAAATAACCTACTTGTTTATAAAAATATGTGGTCGGCGGAAAACGAGCAGACTTTACCTGATGGTAAGCGATTGCCGCCGCCCATTGACAGCCATAACTCCACTGGAGTCAGAAGTTAACCAACCAACCTTTAAACTTCCCTTCCCCCTGGACCAATAGGCCTGCGGTACCCTCGCTCGAAACACAGCGCTGGCGCTGTTTCACGCCGGTTTGCTGTTAGGCCATGGTATCACTCTAGTCAAGTCAACCCATCCATGCAAAACATATACGTAGCTCGCTCACGGTGAAACCTAGATAAATTAATAATAATATGAAATAAAAAGTGTTCCAAATTCTTTTAGGAACTTTAAATCACTTAGAATTAGATAGGTAGATATACTTTATTGCACAAAAAGAAAATACAAGTATGATACAAAAACAGACAGTACAATAAGGCGGTCTTATCTTTTGTAGCGATTTCTTCTAGACAACCTTTGGGTAGAGGAAAGAAATATCGTATTCGTAATCAGGGAAGGCAGTAATAAGGGAATGCGCAATCAGGCCTGTAAAAACCGGCCAAGTGCGAGCTGGTTTGTTCAAAAGGCAACAATGAATGATCTGATGAATGGTTCGTGTATGATGAGTATGAGAGCCCGTCTTATTTTGTGTTTAGTGTTTGTAAAAAATATCAACTATTGATTTACGAGTACCAATTTCATCTCAAATATTTTTAATAGTGTGTTCACTGGATATTGCAAATCTATCTACAATATTGATGAGACTATCGACAGCTCATGTAAATCAGCACTTAGATTTTTTCTGCTTAGTAACGCATTCAGTGGTCTAATTGGGAGAACAACCACCCGTAGATGTGGAAGATGTGGGTTCGTTGCAGCCTGCCGAAATTTAACTCTCCGTTATCTACTTACTTAAATATTTGTTGTTATAGGGTTCTTGGGACA
This sequence comes from Marasmia exigua, assembly GCA_019059595.1. NCBI lineage: Eukaryota > Metazoa > Arthropoda > Insecta > Lepidoptera > Crambidae > Marasmia > Marasmia exigua. The sequence goes on along the minus strand of CM032469.1, from coordinate 3,539,209 downwards.
TAGCCTGGTGGCAGACAGCGAAGTCTTAGGGTCAAGTTTTTACCCTTCGGAACCCTAAACATGATTAATACTTTATGATGTGAAGGCTTATGCAACCAGCTTCATATATTTTTGCGAAAGCCGATTAATGCACTACATTCAAAACCAATCGCTTTCGAAAATGGCTGTCACAGCAAAAAGCATAATTCATATCAATTGAACTGCCCACAATTTGTGGGACATCAAAGTGATATTTTAAACGGCTCTATTGACCTGTCATAATTATGATATCATACATCAAATGTAAGTGGCATGCAATATTTTTATAAGGTAGCGAAAAAGCCAAGTTGCAATCAAATGGCACTTACCAAATAATGCCATAACTTTCGGTAAATATTTATTTTCGCCAGATAAAGACCCGTAGCGAACAAGCCAAGTTGCAATCAAATGGCACTGACACATGGCTGTGAAAATTATCGTTTTTTTTAATATGATAGGTGGCAGACGAGCAGACGGAGCACTTGATGGTATGCGAATGCCGCCGCCCTTGGACACCCGCGACACCAGTGGAGTCACAAGTGCGCTGCCAACCTTTAAGCCCCCCTTTACCCCGGAATGGGCCTCCGATCCCGTGGCAGCGAAACGTTTTTTTAAATAATAACGGACAAATTTGGAAGGGAGGATTCTGAATGAATACATTCGTGGCACATTCGAGTTTGCTCCATTACAAGAGAAGAGGTGCGAAAGTCGAACGCAATGGTTCGGCCATTGATGCGCATTTCTATGTGGGTCTTGGCAGCTTCTACTATGAACTGCCAAGCGCGACGATCCCTGGCTGTCCATCTCCAATTCGTTAACTTTTTCATCGCCTTAAGAAAGTCTTCGACGCAATCGCACCATATCTTCTTAGGCTTCAATAATTGACAAGATGCTAACCACCTACTATTGTACACCTCGTCCTGCAGTTTATTAGTCTGGATTAAGTAACTACTACTCTTTGTGACCTATAAGGGGAACCTAAGTAGTCATGCTCACTCAATTGTCTCTGAGGTGGTGGCGCTATGTGGCGGGTCATTACATTCCCTCTAATATGGTTGAGTGAAATGATGGCTGACACGTACGTCATACTTGTGAACAGGTGCCACCTTTGGGGACTGGTCTGCTTCGGTTTACCTCATAATATTTATTTTATTATTATTTCCTTTATTTTATTTTTTGTAACAATTAAACTGTATGGCGCGGTATGATGATGACACAACATTGTATGAAAGTTTGGCGATTAAAAAGAGTAACTGGCGAGTTTCTTGCCGGATCTTCTCGACCAGAAACAACTTTCCGAGCCGGTGGTAGAATCGCATTATGTTTATTTATTTCTTTAGTATATTTTATGTATCAACATATATATGTATTAACATGTAAATTATACATAAGTACTTATAAATAGTTTTAAGTCATTCAAATGTATGACGATTTGTAAGTGCTGTGTACAAGCCTATGCAAATAAAGAATTATTTGATTGATTGATTAATTGCTTTACGCTTGGTCTCACCAGTGTGGACAATATTTTCCAAAGATTTTTTTTTCTTAAGTTGCAGCATAATTATGTCGAAGTTTAGATTGTTGTCATAGACCACTATAATGATTCCCCTTCTGATTGTTTGTTGACCTTATGTTCTTGTTGTGTCCTATAATACATTACATCCATCATAATCTTAGCGTCTTGTCCCGGATCCCAATCTGTCGTTTCGAAGCCCGGGGTCCGCTTTTCTGCTGCATCTCCTCCACTTCCCACATTCTTGGGCATCCATGGTATACATATTATGTATCCTTATCTTAGCCTTAATTCCGGGTTGCATCTAAAGCTGTCGCTGAACCCGGGCAACGCTTGGACCTTGATTCCGGATTTGTGGAGTCTGGTAATTAATGTGATTGACCCAAGATAAAATTTAACACATTAAAGCCTTACTAACTTGGCATTTTTTACTCCCCTGAAAATAGATATGATTCAATTTAACTTCACTATGTTTTACAAACATTCTCAATCCTTTCGTCTTGGGCAACGAACATGTGGTTCCGCGCTATATTTTTATTCGTACTTTATCCCCCCCTCATTTTGGGGCTTGATAGTTCAGCCATAAAATTGACGTTGGATTATTTTATATATAGAGAAGCGAAGATTATATGTCTCCTAACTTGCAAGGACAACCTCTGTGAGCTTAAATCCTTACTCTATTATTCATAAACGTTTAATAACATCACAGTACAAAATGAAGCCAGTAGAACACAAATTTATGTGAAAGATGGCAGACAAACAGATGGATCACCTTGTGATAAGCAATTACCACTGCCCATGGACACCAGAAGGAGTCACGGAGTGTGAAGCCTGGAATACGCACTTTTTTAAAGTATGTATGTTTCTTTCAGCATCATCTTCATTTCGGCCAATTGACGCCCACTGCTGGACATAGACCTCCCCCAATGTTCTCCACATAGATCGGTCCTGTGCCGCCCGCATCCAATAGATTCCCGCGACCTTCACCGTGACCGCGATCATGTAGTTTGCTTAATGTAGACCCTTGAGAGAATGGGCGCATTTACATTGGTCGAGAAGTCATTAGTCCAAATCCCCGCTCATTCCCATTCCATCCGAGCGGGCCTTGTGGTGTGCGTTCAAAATACGTCACATTACATCGGTCACTAGACTTTCCCAATTACGTTATCTGGAAGAAAAGTCCTTATCAGTGATAAAACCTACATTGTATTAGCATGAAACTAAGTACAGTATTTAATTATATATATCTGTAATTTACTGGCGAAAAGCGACTCGATCGATAGGTAGAGAGTACCGTGTGTGCTGTGGCGCCACAAATTATGACGAGCCACTGTCTACATTTCCACTGTGACGCTCATGACTATTGGACGGTTTATCCTTCTGTCTGTCCCTTAAGGTATTATAAACGGAGGGAAGGATACAGTTTGGACTATTTCTTAATAATAGTATTAATGGAATTAGCGTGTTATAAGCTATACCAAAATCTCGTTATTGCGTAATAAATGACAATATGGATTGAGAGATATCTTCGATTTAGATATTTCAGAGACTTTTCTTGGATTAACTGAAATGCGATATTATCTAGCACACTGAAATGGGGTGAGTCTCTCTAAGTCTGGAGAAAACAAGACAGATTCTAAGTGTAAAAACACCTTCTTCGCTGTGCTGCGCTGTGTTTCACCGAGTGAGTGAGTCCTCATTTATTCTGTGTCCTCACTCACGCGGTGAATACCAGCGCGTCGGATCCCTCGTGCTGGAAGCCCAATACGGGGAGAAAGGTAAGAGGTAAGGAGCGCAGTTTTGATTCCATTCATCAGAGGGGTTAGCATAAACATTCAAGGAGTTCGTTGCGAACCCACGCAATATTATGTCACCTTTTAATTCCAAGTAACTGGAGCTTACGTACGATAGAGGGAACTCTCCAGTGCCCTTACCATAAGTTTAGAAAACTGTTCTCGCCATCGACTATCACTTTGTCCCTTTCATTGTGGTGCATGTATAAGAGATAGAGCAATACCTAGTTTTGGATAGCGAGGAATTGCTTACGATACGCATACGCAACCATTCTTAGAAAAATTCGTAATAGCAATTTAGGCAATCCATCTGCTCGTCTACCAAGAAGGTGGAATACCAACATAAAAAAAAATCAAGAAAAAATATTTTCCATTTTTTTACAGGGCTTAACAGCTTCGCAAAACAAGCCTCAAGACATCACTTCAGTGTATCCGCAGTGAAAAGTGACGACTCTTACAATACCGAGAGAGTGGGGTCTTGTTTGGTCCAAAGATACAGCTCCATCGGGGTCCTAGTAGACCCAGGGTGTCCGAAATTCGATCAGGTTATGTATTACTGTTAGTATCTAAATGCAAGTGGTGATCATAAAGAAAAGAGCAAGAGAATCATTCAAGATTTTTCCTTAAGAGCCGGCAGTCTGTGATACCATAGCATGGGCGGCGGTGATCACTTACCATCAGGTGTGTCGTCTGCTCGTTTTTCCGCTATTATAACGTAGTAAAAATTAACAAGGTTACTGAAAAGACACTAACTGGGAGAAAACTACAATGACTAGTTACACAATAGGGATTTTTTGTTCTAATTTGTCATCGAAAGCATCTTAATATCAGAATTATTGGATCCTATGGAACTGTCGTTATTATCTAGATAACGAGATAAATAATTCTTATGCGTTAATAACCCAAAAAAAAACCAAAAAGTTGTTCCTGAATATGAAACATTTCAAAATAGAATTATTTAGGTCATTTTTTGTTATTCAGGCATCTATGAATATGCTACTGGATTCTTCGCATAAATGGTTGATACTGGACGAATATGACAATATGCATACATCTAATAATGGTACTGATTCAGAAACATTCGATTTCAGTACTGAAAATAATGTATCCACTGAAATACTGAATGTTATCCAGGAATTAAACATTAGCGTCGATACAGATATTGTTCTAGCTACTAAACAAGGTAAATAATTTTAACCTATTCTATTCTATAATAATATGTAATTACAATGTATATTATACATATCTAAAGTAAATAGTTAGAAATATTATTTAAATGGATGACAATTTTTAAGAGCTGTGCACAAGCCTATGCTAATAAGTAATAAGGATGTCTCATATTATATAAATAAATAAATAAAATAAAATTCATTTATTTCTGACACAGGTCTTTATCGTGTTAGTAACAATGTTTACTTTAATAATAATAATAATAATAAATATTTCACAACATCACATACATAGGTCGGACTCCGAGATATCTCAAGTGCCTGTGTTACAGATATCAGAATCAACAGTGGGATGACAAATATATAAATATAATACTTGTTTTTTTTTGTAAATACATATTTATAATACATAGGAAACACCCAGACCAATACAAACAGACATGTTACTTAGCTTACTATGTTAGAATTTACAATATGGATAAGAATTATAATTAATTTTAGTGTCTTTGGCGAGATGAACGCGGGTCCAGTGCGTAATGATAGCACTCTCTGTATTCAATTCCGTATGTTGCGTACATGGGGGAGGCAGAGTCGGGCCCTCGCTGTGAGAGGCTGCTAAGCCGGTGTGCGTGTTCCCTCCCCACTCAGACGATGAAAGATTGTCGCAGGTGGTTTTGGTGGGTATGCCTCTGGATGGATTCTCATGAGCAGAAGCTCTCGCCAGGCGGAGAGTCCCACATAACTCGTCCGCCTCTCGGTGGACGGGTATGGATTAGGATGTCAGACCATTGCACATAGGGCTGGCGGCATTTCCCCTGCGCCAACAAAAAAATCCCATCATCCCCTTTCCACTTCCGAACAACACGTGTTGGATAACCATCCAGACAATGGCGGCGCGCACCTAGAGGTTTAGCTCCTCGTTCCTGCCCCGAGCCATCAAGACATGGAATGCCCTCCCAGCTCATGTGTTTCCTCCTTCATACAATCCGGGGTCTTTTAGGCGGGGCGTGAAGCGGCATCTCAGCAGGCCATCAGGGTGAGGATGGCAGACTCAATGGGTACTTTGTTAGTTCTTTTGTGCCTGTCAACCTCATATTTGGATTTCACGGCCGCTTACCATCAGGCGGAGTGAGGTCATCCTGATTGGCCTTTCTATAAAAAAAAAGTGCTATTCGTATTAGAATAGGAGATGGTAGTCATGTTTTTATTAAATGTATAACCACTATGATGTTTTATTTAGAAGACCAACAATACCAGCTATATGAACTGTACAATTTTGGCAAAATTCAAGGTGGTGAATTGATTGTACAAGAATCAGGATTTTGGACATCTGATACAGGTATGTTCTAACCTCATGCTATCTTGTCACCAACACTCAAGTTAACTTTTTTTTTATAGGTGGCAGACAAGCAGACGGATCACCTGATGGTAAGCGATTGACATCCGCAACACCGATGGAGTCACAAGTGCGCTGCCAACCTTAAATCACCCCTTTCCCCCCAATAGGGCCTTCGGTACCCTCACACACGCAGCGAAACACAGCACAGTGTTGCTTTACGCCGGTTTTCTGTAAGGCCTAAATGCCTAAAATAAATTCACATATAAATGATTGATTGATTTGACTGCAGCCGTATTTCCTGAGGGTTCCTGAGAAGTGTGTACTGTTATATCCATTATTAATAAATGCTTGTGTCGTTATGTTTTTATTTAGTAAACATCATCACATCCAGGCGGTTCATATGGTTGCTTCACCATCCGCGAGCCAGTTGCTTACCACCCGTCCGTCATTATTCCTGTACCCCCAATGATCCCGCGATCTTCACCAGATCGTCGGTCCACCTTGTGGTGGGCCTGCCACGGCTGCGATTTCCTGTACGTGGCCTCCACTCGAGGGTCTTTCCGCCCCAACGGCCGTCTGTTCTCCTCGCTATGTGCCCTGCCCATTGCCTTTTTCAATTTACTCAAAAAAATGAGGTAGAATCTTTTTAATTATATTGAACTCTTTGCAAATAAACTTTTCGATTAGGGAAAAAAGATGTTTTTTTAAAAACATTCGCCGGGTGCCGCGTAAAGTACTCTTAAACTATTTCTAATAGGTTTGTGTCACCAACATTTCTATTTTTTACCAAATAATGAGATCTATCGTCACGAAATATTTTCGTTCTCAGATAAGTAAACAAATATGTGTAATTTTTCGTGGAACTGATTTTATCTTGTTTGGTGATTAGATTTTCGTGACAAATCTATTATTTTGGGGGCAAACTCTATTATTAAGACGACTTAAATTGGTCCAATCGATAAAGGTCGCTCAGCGAGCTATGGAACGAGCAATGCTCGGCGTCTCTCTCCGAGATCGAATCCGAAATGAGGTGATTCGGCAAAGAACCAAAGTTATCGACATTGCTCACCGGATTAGCAAGCTTAAGTGGCAGTGGGCTGGCCATATTAACCGCAGAACCGACAACCGATGGGGTAAACGAGTTCTAGAGTGGAGACCGCGTCTTGGCAAATGTAATGTAGGGCGCCCTCTGGCTAGGTGGAGGGACGATCTGCACAGGATGGCTGGCAAGAGCTGGATGCGAGAAGCCATGGATAGATCACGGTGAAGAAACAATTGGAGAGGCCTACGTCCAGCGGTGGACTGCGATAGGCTGATGATGATGATGATGATAAATTGGTGACAGCTTAAACCATACCCCTTCTAAAAGGCCGGCAACGCATCAGTGATCTCTCTGATCACACATGTGCATAGGTGTTTGGTGCCCAGGGCACGCTTGGACCATCATTCAGGATTTGAACACTACGCTTGACTATGACTAAATCTTCAACAATAATGACTACCGTGGGAGAGCTACGCTTTGGCATGAAGGGTCGGCTCGACCGGAGTGATGCCATGGCCTCACAGAAAACCGGCGTGAAGCAGCACCGTGCTGTGTTTCGCTGCTTGAGTGAGGGTACCGGAGGCTCAATCCGGGGGAATGGGAGGTTTAAAGGTTGGCTGCGCACTTATAACTTCAGATGATTTCCGCCGCCCATAGACACCCTATGGGCGGCGGAAATCTCTTACCATCAGCCAATCCATCTGCTCGTCTGCAACCTATCACTTAAAAAAATCTTTGTAACCGATCAAAGCAAATGTAATAAAAAGCTTTTTTACAGGGTTCAACAACAATTTAAATGAATACAAATACTATCGAAGATGGAATTTTAATCAATCGTCATTGAGAATGATCAGCGTTGTAAGTTTTTTTTTTAATCGTGCTTTTCAAATACCATAGAAACTTCTCTAGAGCAGAGTACCTACCATAGACATGAACCCTAAAGAGACTGTGCCTTTTCATAGAAAAACTGCGCGAAGTAACTGGGGTGACGTGCTGGGCGACGTTCTTTCTCTATCGCACCAGTAAAGAATCTGCGTCAGGGCCGGTAGGATCTCTTTCACACTCCATGACGTTTTTTTCCTGTAATAGCACATTCCGCTGACTTTTAGTTCCATGGTTCAATTATGTTCCCATCAAGAAACATACAAAATGAAACAATAAATCAAATCAAAAAATACTTTTCCATAAAAAAGTGATCAGTTGTTGATGATGTTATTTGAATGGACAGGTGATTTTTTTTTCAATATTGTCACCCCACGTTCTTGAGATTCATCGTCATCGTCAGCCCATTTAAGTCCCCACTGCTGGGGCACGGGCCTCCCTCAATCACATGAGGGGTAATTGCCATACTCACCACGCTTGACATACAGGTTAGCGAGGGTTTTGGTATAAATGCAGAGTTTTCCTTCTCTGGGTGCTGATGATCATGCTAGCAACTTTACCTTAGTCGCCTTTTACGACACCTCGGTAAGAGTGAGGGTGACCTATTCTACTCTGCCGGGGACCACACGGCGTCTTGAGATTGTTTGTAACGAATATATATCCTGAAATGTTTCTCAGACAGCTAAAAAGCACTGAATATGTAAAAGTAATTATCATGGGTATCATGTCACAGCATAATAAGAGCCTCCATCTCGGTTGGTCTTGCGCCACTTCCTTCATAAGTTGTTATAAGTAATATGGCTTCTAACAAGAAGCATACGCTGTCCCACAGTAGGACAGTCTCTCTACCCTTTCTCCGCATTATGCGGTTTGAACGACCATGATCCAATTTAATTTATTCACTGAAAATTTATTGATCTATCTTCTTATAACGTAGTCAGGGTTTCTGGTCACCAAACAGCTTTATCCCATGACTTGACATTCAAAGGATGGAGGCCAGGTACTCTGCAGTTATTGAGGTAAATATTTACCTCAATGTCTGCAGTAGGACAATAAATATGGATAGTTTACTCTATTTTATGCAGAACAATAGGCCATTTTCATCTATCAACAATAAATTATGAAATTATATTACTTGTATAGTTTTCATTACGGGAAATGCAAATATAACGTTATTTGCTCATGAAATCCTAAGATAAATTTTATTTTTCAAAATCAAAATTGAGGTTTTAGTATCTGTATGTCACGTGATTTCAAACGCCGACCGCCATGATGTGACGTCATTATACTAAAACATCTTTTTGACATCTTTGTTTACTTACCTACAACGTCCATCGAAATTAAACTTTAGCATTTTGACATTTCTCAATTTTAGTTCAATGCCCTTTTATTTAGTTATAGTGACGTCATGCGCCGTCACCATCATGGCGGTCGGTGTTTTAGCGCGTATATTTTACGTCAAATTTTTGATAATTTTTTTATAACATTTAGCAGGCATATTTTGCAGAAATAAAAATAATGCTTGATTATCTGATATATATGAGCATTATAAAAAATATTTGAAAAAATAGGAGAATTCCCTATTGGGACAACAATCTTTGAGCAATCTCCATCAATTATTCAGTTAATCGTTTAGCATCAGGTGTTCCGTCTGCTCGTCTACCATCTATCACTTCAAAGGGTTCTATTTTCATTTCAGGTTTCTCCAGCGCCAAAAAAATTCGACCCAAAGATTCTAACAGACAGAAATCCGACTTTCGGAGTAGGCACTATAACAAAAACAAGTGCTACAATACTAGAAGTCATTGTTGATATCCATAACATAAGGTAAATGGTAAAAGATGGCCGCCACCCATGGACAACACCATTGGAGACACAAGTGCACTGGCAACCGTTTAACTACTCTCCCCTCCAGATTAGACCAGAGGGTACTGACCCTCTCTCAGATTACCGATACGCTGGACTGATCAAGTAAAATCAGCAGAATTAAGTATATGATCACTGTGCAGGGCCGCCGCTAGCTGTATCGTCCCCCGCGTGCAATAGGTACCGATTATGCCGCCCCAGTAGCGTAGCGTGGGGGGGGGGGGGGGGGGGGCGAAAAAGGTAAGGGCGGCACTCTAGGTTAGGGATGGCTATGCAAAGCATTTTCCCATTCGTGACCAAAAAAAAGTACGTGAGACGTCGCTCAATTTGCCGCCTCCTTGTGCGGTGCCCGCCTGGCACGCCATCTTACGGCGGCCCTGCCCCTGTGACTGTGCCAGAAAGTCTGTAAACAGAGATAGCGAAATATCGTGAGGAAAGCTGTGTCAGCCTGTAACACTAACAAGGACGCCTCAACGTGACTACGATCGCTCTGGCAAGAGCGTAGCGACAGAGAAGAACCCTCACTCACTAAGTGAAACACAGCAGAGGCGCTGCTTTACTGAGACCAATTCATCACACATGAGGCCGATTCTACGTCAATAAATTAATCACGACTAGACACGAGCTAATTTAGACCGTGGGGAGAGCCACGCTAGAGGAGAGGAGGTGCAAGAAGTCGCAGCCGTGACAGGGCCCTCACAAGGTGGACCGACGAACTGGTGAAGGTCACGGGAATCCATTTGATGCGGGCGCCCCGGACCGATCTTTGTGGAGAACATTCTCTGAAATGATGAGAGCCCCGCTTCGGCATGGGCCTCACAGAAAACCGGCGTAAAGCAGCACTGTGTTGTGTTTCGCTACGTGAGTGAGGGTACCAGAGGCCTAATCCGGCGGAAAGGGGGGTTTAAAGATTGGCAGGGCACTTGTGACTCCACTGGTGTCGCGGGTATCCATGGGCGGCAATCGCTTACCATCATTCCATTTCTCGAAGTGGTTTCCATTTTTTTTTTTTTTGTTCTCCCAGGGGAAATGCGTAACGCATAAGAGACCCGTCCGCCCCCAGGCGGACGGGTGTCCGCCTGGAGGCGGACGGGTTATGTCGGACTCCCCCCGCATGATGGCGGGGGTCTACCGACTAAAACCCCTGGGCAAAGTGGTTTCCACCCATACCCAACTGAACTGAACACAAAAAAGAAAAACAGAAGTTAAATGGAAGCTGTCATACGATATCGGTGAGCAGGATGTGAGCAGGTGACATCTTTGAAAGGAGGAAAACATGAAATAAAAATGTTATGTTAACTGAAATGTGAAATGGAGACGTCACCCATAAAATCGTATTTTATTCTTCCTAATGATTATTACGTTTCGCACATTCGGAAATACAATCAGTAGAAAAAATATTTCTGACAAATGTAAATTACAAGGGTTTACTCAATTTTTTTAAAGATAATGAAGGTCTGTTTTCTTTTAGATTTGTTTATTCAACAGCAGACAGATGGCTTGGTGACTTCAATATCAATAAATCAAAGGTAGGAATTACCTAATTGTACAATACAAGAACTGTCCAGTTAGAAGTATGATCTGTTCCTGCTGATGATTATAGAAATCTGGACATCTTAGAGGCAAGAGTGGACAAGGATCTTTCGGGCAAACGCGTATCATTCTAGACATCGTCGCTTTTCATGAGATGCGGTTGTGGTATAACGTTAGCCTATAGTCCACAAGTGGAGTGCCATAAAACGTAAGCACAAGACTGATTGAATCGTTGGCGCAGTGAGTAAAGCAACGACGACTGTGTTGGGGCCCTAATTCGATCCTGGGGCCCTGATCCGTACCTGGGTTTTTCTGTTAAAAAATTCTCAGTGTCAACGCAAAGTCTCAGGTCTTGTACCCCCGTGCGCTGCTTGCGCCATCACTCTTCGGTCCTGGCATACTGTGTCCCATCGAAATATGAAGGTAAGGGAATAGAGAATGGACCTGCGTCGATGGCTGATCGCTGAGTTTGGCCGACGTAACCGACATATTGGTTTAGAGGACATTATTAGGTACAGAATAAATGGGCACAGATCGTCGACTCCAGAGGCGTCTTTACAAAGGCAAAGACTAAGGTGCACTGAAGAGTGCAGAGAGTGCGGTGCACCCGTGAGCCCCTCGCTACACATAGCGTCCATTGTAACTGCTTCTTGCGGAGCGGGCGCGAGTACTGATCGTTCTCCTCATCTTAGCGTTTGATTCCCAGTTGCGTTGATGGACCATGCTATAGGATTCGGGATATCTGATAATAACATTGATGCGACTGCCAATATGTAGTCGAACATTGATTGCGCTTCTTGGGTTCGAGCGGCCCCTGGTTCACTCTAGCTGACATGCATATCTAAGAGTTCGTTAACCTACGCGGGCATGTGGGTGGACTCGTATATGCACATCCTGCATAGCACGCAGTGTAGGAAGCCGGCATTCTGAGTCTATTATTTTGTTTAGAAGTAAGGACAATAGGTGGATCAAAGCACTGGCATCCACGAATCGAGTGACGTAGGAGGTAGGTTCAATAATAATAAACATGACCTGGTAAGGAAGCAGTGAATGAGATTGGCAGATGACTGAATAAATGGAATGAAGAAGAGGCAAATACTAGGCCACTAGGTCTTACTCACTTTTATGTGGGCTAAGATGATGAAATGATGATGACTTATTAACTTTATAAGTTTTATGTTCCTCAAATTCCGATGGGACACCAGTGAGACACAACCAGAGAGGGATCGAGCGCAGAACCAACGGCTTATCGTGCTTTCCGAGGCACGGGGGTACAAGACCGCCAACTTCCAGACTCAGGGCTGACATTGAGAATTTCTTAATTGAAAACTCAGGTACAAATTTTTGGCCCGACCCGGGGATTGAACCGGGGATCCCAAGCGCAGCCGCTGCTTTAATCTGCGACGTACTACACACTGTGGCAACGAGTTAGTCTAGGGTTTTGTGGCGGACAGAAAAGGAGAACCGGTAAGGGGGGTAAAGAAAATATATTATCAAAATAAAATTATAGAAAAATACAGAAAATTAATCGGCCGAAACGTCAAAAGAAGAAGAGACGTCAAAAAATACTTTTCTATTTATAAGGGCGCCTAAACGGCAAGGTGATATGTCCACGACAGGTTTTATAATTAATAAATAATATGATATCTAATAACATTCTTTTTTCTTCAAAGGAGATCGTGGGAAGTGCCTTGTATAATAGAAAGCAAGATGTAACCCCTATTATACGCTTTCTAAAGGATGTTCACGAACGTTTGGATATGGTCCATCCTCCTCTCACTTCTATTGAGTAAGTACTTGAAACCGTTGAAAAAATAGAAATAAGTTAAAATAATGGTAGAGGTGAAAAGTTTTTGAAGTATATTTCACACGTGCTAGTTTTTTAACACCCGACGCAAAAACGACGGGGTGTCGTCAGTTAGTGAAGTTGACGTGTATGTGTGTGTCTGCCTATGGCATCGTAGCTCCCGAACAAATGAACCAATTTTGATTTTGTTTTTTTTGTTAGAAAGATGAATAAGAGGGGGAGTTCTTAGCTATGTTGGATAAAAATCGATCCAAGATGGCCGCCGTCACAAAGATATGGATTGTATGTTTTAACATGTTGGAGCGGATTCAGAACAAGTTCACAAGATACCTGTACTTCAAACTTTCTACCCGCTGATGTACCCTACTTTATTCGTATTGGTTATGGTAGGTTATAATCAGCTCAGGGTCCAGAGAGACTTCGGTCTCGCTGTGTACGTGGTGAAGGTGCTACGTGGGATGCAGCACCACCCAGAGCTGCTGCGCTGTCTGCCGCTGCACTCAGCGGCAGGCAGCGCAGCAGCTCTGGGTGCAGGACCGGTACGTGTGGCGGCGGCGGCGGCCGCGCCTGCTGGCAGTGCCTGTGGCCAGGACCAATCTATTGGCGAAAACACTACTTGTTCGCGCGTTCCAGATTATTAACTCGGTTCATGACACAGTGGACAATTTTTCATATCATCATCATCATCAGCCCATTTAAGTCCCCACTGCTGGGGCACGGGCCTCCCTCAATCACATGAAGGGTAATTGCCATACTCACCACGCTTGGTAGACGGGTTGGCGAGGGTTTTGATATAAGTGCAGAGTTTTTCTTCTCTGGGTGCTGATGATCAGGCTAGCAGCTTTACCTTAGTCGCCTTTTACGACACCTCGGTAAGAGTGAGGGTGGCCTATTCTACTCTGCCAGGGACCACACGGCCATTTTTCATATACCTTTAGTGAATTAGCCAGGACTACTATATATGTTATTAGCTACCAGTTAGGTTAAAGTAATTTCATACATTATTATTTTAATATTAGTTCATAGATATACAAATTGTAAATAAATACAACACTTTAAATTTTAAATTATAGACAGGTAGATATATACTTAGAATAAGGTATTAATAATAAGGATTGCGATGCTATCGCATTAGGTTAAGCCTGTGATGATAGTATAAGCTTAAAAATAAATAAATAATTTTATTTCCTAATTTCTAGGACAAGGTACTACTACCGCATTCCAACCTATGGCGCTGGTAAATTCGAGAACCAGTTCCTCAGGCCCTTGAGCACTGGAGCCTGGCTGTCTGTGCTGGTGGTGATAGCTCTGTGCACCCTGGCACTGCTGCTGTCAGCTAAGCTGGAGAAGCGTCCATCTTCGTGCCAGTATGCCATCTTTTCCGTGACTGCTTCTATTTGCCAGCAATGTACGTTACATGGATAATGTTAATTTTTTTTTACAGTAATACTGTATATTGGAAAAGGTTGGCAGCGCACTTGTGACTCCACTGGTGTTGCGGGTGTCCATGGGCGGCTGAATTGCTTACCATTCGGTGATCCGTCTGCTCGTCTGCCACCTCTCATACAAAGGAAAGGAAAGGAAAGTATCAGCCTATAAACTGTCCCCCTGCAGGGCAAAGGCATCCATCATAGAAATCAAGTTATCGCTACTATGATGGGACCAGGCTTAATCACCACGCCACGCGGATTGGTGATCACAAACCCGAGCTATGTTCGAATAATTCGAAACATACTTTTCGCTCGACCCGGGAATCGAACCCAGGGTCCCGAGATCACGGCCCAGTACTTAACCCACTAGACCATCAGGGCGTTACCTCTCATGTAAAAAAAAATAAAAAAAATATTGGCTCTCCTCAGCCTGATGGCAAGCAAGAGAAGAGCCCACGTTGCAATTACACCGGAAGCGATGTCAGGCATCACCTCCGTTGGGACTGCCATACTGGCCCGCGAAATAATTTTAATTGATTCATTTAATTTAACGCTCTGTTCGTCGGGGTCCTGGGTTCGATTCCCGGGTCGAGCAAAAAATATGTATCGATTTTTGGAACATAGCTCGGGTTTGTGATCACCAATCCGCATTAGGCAAGCGTGGCGATTAAGCCTAATCCCATCATAGTAGCGATGACTTGATTTCGATGATGGAGGCCTTTGCCCTGCAGTGGGACAGTTTATAGGCTGATACTTTACTTTTTACTTTACATATAATTTATTCAACTACATTTATAGGCTAAGAGCTCTCTACGGTCAGACATTCGACATTTTATAAAAGCAGCGGTGTTACAGATGTCTATGGGCGGCGTTGATCACTCACAATCAGGTGTATCTGCTTGTTTGTCCACTATATGGGAAAAAAAAGCTGCAAGTTTCTCTTTGCATTTCTGGCCGTGTGCTCTATTAATATTGTGCTTCCCTGTTTCAGTTTTTGACGAAAATGCTATTGGAATCAGGAGAATATCTATTGGTAGGTATACCTTATTAGTCCTTCCAAGTCCTCATTTTAGCAACTGCAACATGATTACACATAATCAAAATAACTACCTAATAAACTAACTAAATAATACCAAGCGAATGGAAGCAATAAGCACTTATATTTGAAAAAATCCACAGGTGCATGCTCGGATTCGAACTTACGACCTCGCGTTAATAATACGCACTTTTTAATCCCTAGAGTTACTTCGCTCCATTCTAACCTGCTCATTTCTCATATTATCTTTTGCTATGTTTATAATTTTTCTCACACCTTAACTCGAATCGTGATTACGCCTAATAGTGATGACTTGACGATCTATGATGGCGGCCTTTGCTCTGCAGTGCGACAATATACAGACTGATACTTTATTTTACTTAGCTCGCGAACTAACAGTCCTGGTCACCGGCATCTTCTGTGTGCTTCTGTACAACTACTACACCAGCAGCGTCGTCAGCTGGCTGCTGAACGGTCCACCGCCCTCCATCAACTCCTTGGAGGAGCTCCTGGACAGCCCTCTCGAGCTGATATTTGAGGATATTGGGTACACGCGCTCTTGGCTCCAGGTAAGATGAGATAGCGTGATTTAAGGTGACGTAGGGCACACCAGCGACACCAATCGGTTTTAATTTTTAGCCACTAAACCGGATCTATTTTAAACAGTTTCGGGGTTACAACCTCTCGGCAAACACTTATAATATTTATTAAATAACCATAATAAATAATAATAAATTGTTTATTCAGTATATAAGGGGCACATTTATTTTATTTAAAACTTTATTGCACAAATTTTGATACAATAAGGCGAACTTAATGCCAAGAAGCATTCTCTACCAGTCAACCTTTGGGTCATGCAGAAAGTGCAGTAGTGCGGCGAAAGGAAATTTTGTAGTTACTAGTAAGGAAAAAAAAACACTAATATTCAATAACTACATTATTTACCTACATACCTACATATATAAATCTATTTGAATAAATATATTATTAATAAGTATATTACAAATAAATACAATATATAGCTGTAAACAAAAAAGACATTACATTAGATTAAAACTCAACAAATTACAATACCAGTGTTATTGATTGCCTGAACTAGGTTAAAACCTGTGTTTCAGGGTAACAAATAAAGGTAAAAGATTTTACTAAATACTTACAATTAATTAACAATTTTAAACTTCTTATGAGCAAAACTAATTACATTTTGAAGTAAAAACTAAACTAAACTTTTATTTACAAACTACAAGGAAATGTTCAACATCATCGTCATCCTCAGCCCATTTAAGTCCCCACTGCTGGGGCACGGGCCTCCCTCAATCACATGAGGAGTAATTGCCATACTCACTACGCTTGGCAGACGGGTTGGCGAGGGTTTTGATATAAATGCAGAGTTTTCCTTCTCTGGGTGCTGATGATCATGCCAACAGCTTTACCTTAGTCGCCTTTTACGACACTTCGGTAAGAGTGAGGGTGGCCTATTCTACTCTGCCGGGGACCACACGGCTAAATGTTCAGTATCGTCGTACGATAATGTTCTTAAGAATTTATTTATTACTAATTTACACTTGTACAAATGCGGACCCAACATTTGTACGCGAAAAATTTTTTATTCACGGTAATAGTGGCCGTTTTTGGCGGTAATAAATGTTTCGCGTACAAAAACAGTCCCAACATTTGTGCATGGTTATTTAATAAATAGTATAAGTGTTTGCCCAGAGGTTATAACCCCGAAATTGTTTAAAATAGATCCGGTTTAGTAGCTAACAATTAAAAATAAGTGGTGTCGCTAGTTAGGGCTACCCGCTATACTTTTCCTCTACCCTGAGGTTGTCTGGAAGAGATCGCTATTAGCGATAAGACCGCCTACATTGTTTTAGTATAATAACTTAGGCTAAGATCTGTAAATTTTGTGCAATAAAGTGTATCTATCTATCTACCCGTCGCCTTAAGGACTGATAACGAATAACCATATTCCGATACTAAATCTATGGTAAAATTTGTTATAAGTATCAGCATGCGGCGTGTAGCTCGGTCATTCTATACAAATTTGCATAGAATGACTAGTTATTACCATAGATTTATCCACGGATAAAGATTAGTTGAATTAGATCTAAGTATAAGGCAGAAAATATATTTCATCATCATCATCATTTTAGCCAGTAAACGTCCACTGCTAGACATAGGCCTCCCCAACAATCTCCACACAACCGGCCTTGTCCGCCCGCATCCTAGGGATTCCCGCGACCTTCACCAGATCATGTTTTTAGTCGAAGCCCTTATAATGAGAATGAGCCATTTCTTCTTGATGAGATTACATGCGTAAACGGTCGTCATTTGTGGTCATCTTCCCTGAATCGATCTGTACATATTCTGCAGATTCTCTCAGCTAAATTGTTTATCTACCTTGCTCAAAGAATATGCATTACCCCTATCAGGATGATATTGGCTTTAAAAATTCCCAACAATTCAATTTACTCATAAGTTAACAACGTATATTGACAATTGCCAATCTACCTAGGTAACAGCCAATCTGTAACCTTGCTAACTCCTATTTAAACCGCACAGATCCTGACTTTGCCTAGTGCGGGAGTCACAGAAAATGTACTTTCTTACACCACTACTTTTTTTGCAAATAATCATTTTTTATTCATCATCATCATCATTTTAGCAATAAACGTCCACTGCTAGACATAGGCCTCCCCAACAATCTCACACAACCGGCCTTGTCCGCCCGCATCCTAGTGATTCCAGCGACATTCACCTATCGTGTGTTTAGTCGAAGCCCTTATAATGAGAATGAGCATTTCTCTTTGATGAGATCACATGCGTAGACGTCGGTCATTTGTGTTCATCTTCCCTGACTCGACCTGTACATATTCTGCAGATTCTCTCAGCTAAATGTTAATCTATCTTGCTCAAAGATATGCATCAACCCCTATTCACGATGATATGGCTTAAACAATTCTCAAACAATTCATTTACTCATCAATAACAAGTAGAATTAAACAAGTATATTGACAATTGCCAATCTACCTAGGTAACAGCCAATCTGTAACCTTGCTAACTCCTATTTTGACCCGCACAGGACAGACTTTGCCTAGTGCGGGAGTCACAGAAAATGTACTATCCTTACCACCGACTACCTTTTTTTTGCAAACAATCATTTTTTTCTTTCATCATCATCATCATCAGCCCATTTAAGTCCCCACTGCTGGGGCACGGGCCTCCCTCTATCACATGAGGGGTAATTGCTATACTCACCACGCTTGGCAGACGGGTTGGCGAGGGTTTTGATATAAATGCAGAGTTTTCCTTCTCTGGGTGCCGATGATCATGCCAGCAGCTTTACCTTAGTCGCCTTTTACGACACCTCGGTAAGAGTGAGGGTGGCCTATTCTACTCTGCCGGGAACACACGACGTATTTTTTTCTTTACTAAATGACTAAAACCTAGTGAAGAATCGGGACACAAGACTGAGAAAGCGTTACCACCCTCATGTCGTAGAAATACTGGCAATACGATACCAAACGATTCAGATGCACTCGTACATTCGTGTTGCGTGCGGCTAAGGAATGGAACTCTCTGCCGGAAGATGGTGTTCCCTGAACGCTATGATCTGAACTTATTCAAGAAAAGAGTGAATAGGCTGTTACTAGACAGCCATTATCCATCCTCTGCCACATCGTCACTTTCCATCAGGTGAGATTGTGGCAGAATATTTTTATTTTATTTTTTGGCATTTTTTTTGTATTTTGTCTCACAACACTAAACGTATTAATTTGTAGTGGAAAATTTAAATTGCTGATGTATTATTTAAGTAACTTTAGAACAGAATACTATTTAACAGCTGTATTTTTCCTTAATAAAGAAAATAAATTTAAAAAAAAAATATCTGGCTATTCTAATAAAAAAAAGATATGTACTAAAACTTATTGTTGCCAGAGTATGGCAATTACCCCTCATGTGATTGAGGGAGGCCCGTGCCCCAGCAGTGGAGACTCAAATGGGCTGATGATGATGATGATGAAAACGAATTGTGTATCATAGACTCCAACCTACTACTATACAAAGAGGAATGCGAGAATAGAAGATGAACTGAGGAAGAAGAAAGTGTTTAATAAGAAGAAGGATGCGCCACTACTACTGTCTGTCGAAGATGGTATAAAAATGGTGAAAGCTGGAGGTATGTATTCCGCTAAATTGTTCGAACCACTTCTTTGGGTGCCTTGGGAAACTATCACGGCCATGGTTAACCATATTTGACACATCTGAAAAAAAAAAAGGTGTGGAAGACTGTAAACCCTTTCAAATACACCTGGAATATCCATCAAAGTGCTAGGGGCACTCACTGCGACACGAATCTTTATCACACCAGACTAGTGTGCCCTACAGGGCGCAATGTTGTGACACAGCATCTCCCATAGGGAAGAGTAATCAATCAGTATAATATATATACATTATACTGATAACACAAACACTCAAACAATGGATAAGGCTGGCAAGGAACCGAAGGGAATGGCGGGAAAAAGAAGAGGCCTATACTCAGCAGTGGACGTGGGCTGATATGATGATGATGATGATGATGTTTACCTAGATAATCCTCTAAATCATATTACAATAGACGCCCACTGCTATACATAAGTCTCCCCCAAGGTTCTTCACAGAGATAAGTCGTATCTCGCCCGCATGTAAAGAATTCCCGCGATCTTCACCAGGTCGTCGGTCCACCTTGTGAGAGGCCTTTTTTATTTCGCAGGGGGAATGCCACGCCGGCTCAAGAGGTGAGCCTGATGATCTTATGCATACCAAGCCACCGGGTGGCGGTCGGGTTATGTGGGGCTCTCCTTTGGCGAGGGCTTCTCCTAAAGAGAAGCCAGGCAAAGGCATAACCACTAAACCCCCTGCGGTTCTCCCTCATCGCCCATATTGGGGAATATTATGGCGATACTGGCGAAGCCTCCCTCCACGATATTCCCCGGGCGGATGCCCGCCTGTACGGCGGACTAGGCGGTTCCTCCCCCGAACGTGCCCGGAGAGGGGATCCTTGTGAGAGGCCTGCCACGGCTGCAATTTCCGTTCGTGGTCTCTACTCGAGGATCTTTCCACCCTAATCCTCATCAACACGATTAAAATACTAAGGTCGTTCTTTCCACAGGTTTCGCATACCACACTGAAGTAGACAACGCGAATAGACTGATCTCAAAGACGTTCACCCAAAGCGAACTCTGTGAGCTTGGTTCTTTGAATTCAATGGATAAGACGCTGCTGTACCCGGCCTTGCAGAAGAATAGTCCGTATAAGGAGTTTTTTGTTTGGAGGTATCCTATTTCAAAAAAGCGTGGGGCACTGGAACTGGAACTTTCTTGTAGCAAATTCTAACTTCCAGCGTGAGTTCGCACAAGAGCATAAAAACGGGCAGCTTTAAGTGCCCCACGCTTTTACAGTCAAAATAATTGGCACTTCAGCCCAGAAATAGAGACAGTTTGAACGATCTATCATTTATTTTTGGTTTTATGTACATTCATAATCATATCAGCCAATAGACGTCCACTGCTGGACATAGGCCTCCCCCAATATTCTCCACACAGATCGGTCCTGTGCTGCCCGCATCCAATGGATTCCCGTGATCTTTACCAGATCGTCGGTCGACCTTGTGGAGGGCCTGCCACGGCTGCGACTTATATCTATTTCTATTGGCTATGTGATTGTAATCTATATGATTTCTATTGGCTTAAATGATGTACATTCATAAAAGCGTTTCTAAAACAAACGCTTGTAATTTTTTATGTATTAGGTATTTACATACAAATTGCCATCATCATCATCATCACCAGCCCATTTAAGTCCCCACTGCTGGGGCACGGGCCTCCCTCAATCTCTTCAAAATTCTCAGCTAAGGTACTGTACCTTATATAATACCCCTTTTTTCAGTCTCAACCGGCTCCTCGAGCGTGGCATAATACGATGCATCCAGCTCCGCACGGTTTCCCCCACAGTCACATGTGAGGGAAGCTCCCCAAGGGCGCTGGCGCTGGGTGGAGCTGCTCCAGCTTTTTTACTACTCGGTGGAGGTTACTTACTGGCTACAATTATCATGATGTTTGAGAGGTGGGTTTTTTTTTCAGAGTTAAGCAAGCATCTAATATTTCTGATAGTGTACTAGGGAATACTCTAGTTTTAAACTATGTAGATCATCAATGCAAGTTAGCTTATGACAAGTCAGCTAGATGGATCATGTTAATTTTATTTTATTTTATTGCAGAATGATTTGGCAGTATCAAAAAGAGTCTAAAATGTTGTTCAAAAAGAAGTCAAAGAAAATGATACAGTAGCCAAATAAAGGACCAGTTCCTTTGACAAAAATCACTAGTAACTAGAACACCATGTTTAGGAGCATAAACAGGTTCCTGTATCGAGGCATCCAGTACCTATTATCACAATACACAAAGCATCTTTGTTGTAGCAGATTTTTTGATGAATTGCAATTCACATGTTTTGAATGTATCATAGAATCATGCCATAATACGTTTAAAAATAAAAATAGAATAAAATATTTATTTATTACAAGAACAACCACAGTATTAGGTACAGTATCTTATAGTAACTAGACATTATAATAGTTATCCAACTTATTAGAAAAAACTATCCAAAGTTATTACCGTTCTTAAACTAATGGCTTCCTGTTTGAGCAAGCAATGTTAAAAGGAGATACACCGAGTTTCAAGCCGTGTGGTCCCCGGCAGAGTAGAATAGGCCACCCTCACTCTTACCGAGGTATCGTAAAAGGCGACTAAGGTAAAGCTGCTGGCATGATCATCAGCACCCAGAGAAGGAAAACTCTGCATTTATATCAAAACCCTCGCCTACCCGTCTGCCAAGCGTGGTGAGTATGGCAATTACCCCTCAAGTGATTGAGGGAGGCCCGTGCCCCAGCAGTGGGGACTTAAATGGGCTGATGATGATGATGATGACACCGAGTTTGTTTCCAGAAGCAATCTTAGATCGCGTTTTATAACAAGGAGGTTAGGGTAATTAATAAGCTTACAATAGTAATTTTGCAAGGGGTAATAGAAAGATAGATAGATAGACACTTTATTGCACAAAATTTACAGATCTTTGTCTAAGTTATTATACTAAAACAATGTAGGCGGTCTTATTGCTAATAGCGATCTCTTCCAGACAACCTCAGGGTCTACCCTTTTCCTCTAGGAAAAGTATAGTAATATCTTAGATTTCTACTGACATTCTCACATCAAAAATACGGACTAGTAGCAAACTAAACAATAATTTATTCCAATTTTATCTGTGCGATTGCTGTGTGATTATGTTTACAATGCAATAAGGTTGCAATGATTCCTACTATAGGCTAAGCCTGTCCCGTAGGTAAATATTTTTTTAAATTTTCAAGTCACAGTTACTTGCTTCTGAGCGTTATGTGCATTTGAGAGTGCGGGTAAGTGTGTATATATCATTTATATGTCAAAATGTGTGAGTGTGTAAGGGTGTGTCATGATTTTCTAAAATTAATTGATGTAATTTTAGGCTTCGAGTAATTTAGTAGTGTTTGATTTGACTGTTGACGGTATTGAGAACTAATGTAAGGACTGTCATAACCGGAAACGCATCGATCGATAATCGATAGGCGCGCCAAACCGACACATTGACTTGTCGGTTGACGGGCGAACAGACAGTTTGATTTGAGCAGCCGTCTGGTACGGACGTTTCGAAATAGGTCTCGTAAGCTAAAATTTCTGAGTGGATATCAATTTATCTATGAATATCTGTAAGAGCAAATTACGGAATAAATCACATGAGAAGCGGACTCTGGAGTTTCATTACAGGTGTGTGAGTTTGTGTTTGTGTTAAGAGCGTGTGAGTGGAGATATGAACGATGCATGAGAGTGCATAGGTTACGGTTGTATTCGTTTGTTATTGTTGATTGACCAGCCCTACGTCGTGAGACTTGGGATCGGAATCATGGATGTGTACCATGATTCCACTAGCGAGCTTAACCAGCCGCCTCTATTATGTTTTCAATGTCTCCGTAGGAGGGACCAGCAATCCAGTTTTTGAGTTTTATTTTTAATTCACGGGCTGAGCAGTTCCCAATAAAACATAGTGAGTTAACTTTATTGTAGATGTAAGGATGTAAGAACGAGCTCTGTTTTCTTGCGAGACTTAACTTCATTGAGCGCAAGGCAAGTTTGTAAATTCTTTTCTTGAATATATTATTGTGCTCCTTGGTTCCACGGATTGAACGGTGC
This sequence comes from Marasmia exigua, assembly GCA_019059595.1. Lineage (NCBI taxonomy): Eukaryota > Metazoa > Arthropoda > Insecta > Lepidoptera > Crambidae > Marasmia > Marasmia exigua. The sequence goes on along the minus strand of CM032469.1, from coordinate 3,515,517 downwards.
ACGCTTGATGTTACATGCTGTATAAACAGTTTAAAAAAATAATTTTCATTTTCGCCCAAAACAGCCAATATTCCCGGAAAAACAACACCCCGATCACCCCAATATTATTTTCCACGCCATTCTCCAATCTGCTTTATACGCTCCGTTCGTATCAAATCGACGCTCGATTTTCATACAAAAACATATACATTGAGCCGTGACGGCCGTTTTCAATCAGACCCTGGCAGCCAGCCACGGATTACTATGCTGCCTATTAAAATAAATCTGGATTTAACAAGTCAACACGATGATGACTTGTTCAGGCATACGGTAGGTTGCGTAAAGTCGGCTTTGCTGTTCCCTATATTTTAGACCGCATTTTTTGGTCAATATTGGGGACTCGATCTATGAATCTATCGAGAGAGAAAAAAATCGACTGGTTGTGTAGGCAGAATTTTGAAACATACTTACATAATATATAGACTGACTCTAAGCAAACATTTATACTAACTATTTAGTAGTTGTGCATAACTTTTTGATCTCTACCCTTACCAAGTGTTTGAAAAAAACTGTTCTCGCTATCGTAGACTATTGCTTTGTCCCCTTCATTGTAGTGCATGTGAAAGAGACAGAGCAATAGTTTTGGATAGCGAGGATAGTATTTTAAATTCATGGTAAGGTCTCTGTATTCGAAATTTGGATTAACACCACAAGTGGCCGTTTTTGGCGGTAATTCAAAATTCTAGTACAAAAGCAGACCTAAAAGTTGAGTATAAGTGTTAAACAAAAATGGTTTCCAAAAGGCTGGAGTCCGACATTATTAAAAATATTGTTGAATCTAAATGGATTGGCGTCGCTAGTCGTCCTACCCGTCACCTTAAAAATTTCATCTAGTGTTCAGGCAAGATGAAGCGACGTGATCCCCGTTCCGGTTGACTACAATAGCCAACTGTTCGAATCCTACCGAACATTAACTATTTTTCACGTATGACATCCCTGAGGCGCACTTGATCGGTTTCCGTTTTGTTATTAGTATGATGGCACTAAAGGACTTAGAATAATTACAGTTTTATCTCAGCACAAGAAAGGGCCGGCTGATAGAGTTGCTATGAGCATTTAACATATTATACAATATTAGGTTACTGTTACGGGCGTAATACATATTAATTAAAATACAGAAACAACACAACACTTCGCGCCTATAATCACAAAAGTAGTAGTGTATTTTATACAAGTGCATTTAGAATGTCCCTATAATAAAGAACATGTTTCACGCCGATACATATTGTTTACCTGCAAATTCAGCCGTGTGGTGCCCGGCAGAGTAGAATAGGCCACCCTCACTCTTACCGAGGTGTCGTAAAAGGCGACTAAGGTAAAGCTGCTGGCATGATCATCAGCACCCAGAGAAGGAAAACTCTGCATTTATATCAAAACCCTCGCCAACCCGTCTGCCAAGCGTGGTGAGTATGGCAATTACCCCTCATGTGATTGAGGGAGGCCCGTGCCCCAGCAGTGGGGACTTAAAATGGGCTGACGATGACGATGATGACCTGCAAATAAATGTGATTAAAATAACAATATTGCAATAACTAAGAATTTACACTGTGACCTTGAAAAGTGTAATGTGATGAACAGTCAGTGAATAATGAATAAAGCTGTACAACAAACTTGGAAACGATGTTTTTGTTATTAAAATAAATCTCCTGATAGATAGGCCTCCCATTACACGCCAGTAAGTACCTATATTGTATATACAGTTCACATCACACACAAGAAGCTAGAATAACACCACGAAGGTACACATATAGTACGAGTAGAGCCTAGAATCTTAGAGGGATCCCAAGCCTACCCCTTACCCCAGATTTCTACACCAACTAAACTACTGAACGCGTTACTAAGCCGACGAATTTAATAAACGCTTGAATGGACAAGAGTTGGCGTTATTATCTTAAGAATAAATTTAAAAAGATTGCTATAAAAAATAAAACTACCAGGAGACGTTGAGAGCGAGTAGCTTATATCAATGAATAAGAAACAGTTGAGCACGTATCTCAGGATGTTCGGGCACAATCGGCTCGGCGTCGGACAAGACGCGCGGGGAGCGGTGCGCGGGGGACCAGCCGCGATGGGCTCCGGACTTCGACCTTACCAACGGTGGACCACGCACGAGTCCTCGACGATATTTTCTATTTACCACAATAATTATTCTACGTTCAAATCAAGCCTTTCATTCATCTCCGAGATCAGGATCCCAATCACAGGATTTAGCAAATCTATGTTAATATTTGTACCACTAACTAACTGGTGGGTAGGAAACCATCGTGATGTCAAAGAACTCTGCATCAAGCAGCGCCTTTCTTCCATTGTCCAATGCCATATCCTCACCTTCTTTGGACATATCACGCGTCGAGACGACTCATCTGTGGACGGAAGACTTTTAGTGCAAGGCAAAGTTGAAGGCAAAAGAGCGCGCGGCAGATCACCATGCCCAGCGCATTTTTTTGCCACCGATCAGGTAAAAACTGCTCTTAATGGTTCATTCCACGAATGCACTTCAAAATCATATCTGCGTGAGGAGTGGCGGAGGATTGTGAAGCAAGCCATAAACGCTGATGTGACAACCACGATGACTCTGCCAAGAGTGTGACGACAAAGAAGAAGATGGCTTAGACTTGGCTACAATCGCACCTGATGGAAAGCGAAAATGAGATCTAGGATGATAGGTACGTTTTTGCCTCGAAGATGCCTGTTCACTCTTGCCTTAAAGATAATATTCAGATTATAGTTATCAGGCAAACAGATCTCGGCAGGGAGTTCCATTCCTTCGCTGTCCGCATTATAAATGTGGAAAACAAATCGCTTCCTGCGTATAAGTTTTTCAAACTGTGAATCTGCAATACCCACAATCATTGAGGTAATGGTTCTGGATGTGTATCCATGTGGCTTAATTAGAAGCCGAACAAATGAGTACCTAATGAGAAAACCTATCGCATCCAAACAAAGGAGACACACAGCGCATGTGAAAGAGAGAGAAACTCCGATTCGGCCGTAACGTCTGCTTTAATTAATTATTTTTTTTAATTAGGCATTCGTGATCCAGTTGAACTGGTTCCCCTGTGAGTATGAGAGTTTGCTGCTGCTGTGACTTCTTTTTAATTGATTATTGGCTGATTCTTGACCATAATTGCATAGTTGCTTGAGTCTCTGTTAAAATTAGTTTGTTATAGATATGTAGCCAGCAATGTTGCGTTTTCAATAATTTACAATGTACAACCTTATACTTTTGTAATTTAATAACATTGGAAACTTGTTTGTGGTTAGTTAAATAAATTTAAAATAATAATAATAAAAAACAATAATTGCACCTGATGGAAAGTATACCTACTGGTGATGAAGATGGCGGTCTAGGGTGTTACGCGTTTGCCTAGAATATTCCTGTTCACTCTTGCCTTGAAGATATCCAGATTACCAGATCCAGATATAATCTAGCATGCAATAAATATATTGATTGATTGATTATAATAATTGTCTGCATCATCTTATATAAACTATTTATATGACTGCCTCGATAGCGCAGTGGTTAGTGGGTCGCACTTTAAAGCGACGGCTGCTCAAGAGGTCCCGGGTTCGATCCCCAAAAATTTGTACCTAAGTTTCCGGTAAGAAATTCTTAGTGGCAGCCCGGTCAGAAAGTTGGCGGTCTTATACCCGTGCCTCGGAAAGCACGTTAAGCTGTTGGTCCTACGCCCGATCCCTCTCCGGTCGTGTCACAGTAGTGTCCCATCGGAATATGAGGGTAAGGGAATTGAGATTGAGAGTATTTGCGCACACACTTGAGCACTATAAATATCCTGCGTACGTGGCTAATCGTTGAGATTGGCCGCCGTAGCCGTAATCAGTTGGAGGATTACTATTTATAATGAGGTAAATCCTACAGACAGCGGCAATTATTAAACACAGTATTCCGAAAACAAGGCATCGCTTGCGCGATGTTAACGACACCTGACGCCATCTGTTGGTATAAAATGGGACTAATGTTCCGAAACGAAGTGAGGGCGGCCACTAGTCATCTTTATTATGCTACATCTGCTGAACCAGTAATTGGCTTTAAAGACAGCCGTTTGACTTATGATATTACCCAACTTCATTATAACCGCTTCCTAGTACCGGGTGCAAAAATATGGACCAGTAACTTTTAGGTTTCCTTATCACAACGTAGTAGGGCTCACAATCGTTGAAGGGACGACCCTAACATTTTGCTGTAATTAATTTTGGTTGGTTGGTAAGTTGTAAAGTTGTTAATTATGAGCCGACAACAGTAAGTATTAATCGATGACTTGTTACTTTATACAGTAGGATAGGCCAAGAATATTCTGGACATCATCACGTCACTGCAATTTCCCGTGATTTCCCGGAACGACTTTTTGAAGTATTGACCGTGGGAGCCACGCTTCGGCTTCGGAATGGGCCGGCTCGACCGGAATAATACCACGGCCTCACAGAGAACCGGCGTGAAACAGCGCTGTTCAGTGTTTCGCTGCGTATTTGAGGGTACCGGAGGCCCAATCGGGGGGAAAGGGAGATTTAAAAGTTGGCAGCGCACTTGTGACTACACTGGTGTCGGTGTCCATGGGCGGCGGCAATCGCTTACCATTCGATCCGTCTGCTCGTCTGCCGCCTATCACATCAAAAAATCGACCTTGTGGTCGTATTCTGAGACTTTGTTTTAATATTTGAATAAATATTTCACAACATCACACACATTGATCTAACTCCAAGATAGGTAGCTCAAGCTCAAGTTACGGATATTAGGATCAACAGTGGGATAACAAATATATACATTTATTACTTTTCTTTTGTAAATACTCGTACATTACACTTATAATACACAGAAAACCCCCAGACAGACGATACAAACATTCTTCATGCAGGCAAATGTTTGGATCGAACCCGGACAACAGGCAGCGTTCACTACTCTGTTCCAAACGGGTCGTCACATTCATCCATGGATACAAATTCGTCTTCAAACAGCACTGTGCTGAGTTTCGCTGCCTGAGTGAGGGTACCGGAGGCCCAATCCGGGGGAAAGGGGGGTCGCTGGTGTCGCAAGTGTCCATGGACGGCGGCAATCAGTTACCATCAAGTGAACCGTCTGCTCGTCTGCCACCTATCACATAAAAAAGGAGTGGACGTCTGTTGTCTGAAATTAAATTAAATTTAAATGAAATATTCTTTATTTTAGACCATAGATCCATATTTGTGTTAGTAAAATTGCTTAATATCTATTGTTAGTAAGTAACATTTACAGATGAGATAAAATGAATTAAAATAAATAAAATAAATTAGTGCTGAGGTGAACATCCGTGAGAGGGTAGATTCCCGAAATGAAATGATTATGTTTTTTTTTTATAGTGGCACAGTAAATTGGCTCTCCTCAGCCTGATGGTAAGCAAGAGAAAAACCCAAGTTGCAATTACAACGGAAGCGATGTTAAGGCATCACCTTCGTTGGCACCGCCATACTGGCCCGCGATATGCTTCTTCACGCTTCGTTTGAAGGAATCCATATTTTAGGAAAGGGGAAATACATGCGCCGGCAACGAGTTCCATTTCTTAACGGTGCGGCAGAAATAAGAACTGCCAAATTGATGATAAGATGATTGATGATGAGGATAATAACATAGAGTCCATAATACCGTAGTCTGGAAATGGGTTAGATAAATTACCTACTCATAAGATCCGGAATCAAACGCTCATTGCTATTCATACCTGTTCGGTACTTCAATTCGAATCACAATGGCAATTAGATCCAGCTAGCGCGACCAGCCATATTGGGCCGAATGGGATGTTTGGGGAATTGTTATGTTACGATATCACTGAGAACGAAACGCCTATCACACAATATAAAGTATCAGCCTATAAAGTGTCCCACTGCAGGGCAAAGGCCTCCATCATAGAAATCAAGTTGGATTAGGCTTTGTCTAATACGGATTGGTGTTTACAATCCCGAGCTATTTTCGAAAAAATCGAAACATATCTTTGCTCGACCTGGGAATCGAACCCAGGATCCTGAGATCACGGCCTGGTACATAAATCACTAGACCAACGAGGCGGCCCACGCTTGCCTAATACGGATTGGTGATCACAATCCCGAGCTGTGTTCCAAAAAATCGAAACAAATCTTTGCTCGACTCCGGAATCAAACCCAGAACCCCGAGATCACGGCCTGGTACTTAAAATTTTATTTAAGTTGTTAGGTGGCAGACGAGCAGACAGATCACCTGATGATAAGCGATTGCCGCCGCCCATGGACACTCGCGACACCAGTGAAGTCACAAGTGCGCTGCCAACTTTTAAACCCCCCTTTCCCCCGGATTGGGCCTCCGACCCTCATTCACGCAGCGAAACACGCTGGTTATCTGTGAGGCCTATATCTCTCTCCTATATCACTCCAGTCGAGCCGGCAGCTTAATGCCAAAGCTCTCCCACGGTGAAAGTTTTTTTTTTTAATCTACGGGGTCACAAAATTCCGGACTTGCTTTTCGCAAGAAAAACCTTGACGTATCGTACATACTCAATACAATAAATGGTGGTTCATATTCAGTGGTCTATAATCCAAATCCAAATAAATATATTTAATGTAGTATAAATATTAATCATTTAATTGTTGTGAGGTATATTAAACGTTTGGACTACTCAAAATATTTCTCAACATCACTTATATTGATCTGACTCCGTGATAGGTAACTCAAGCACCTGAAGAACCAACAGCGGAATGTACAATACGACAAAAAAACATGTATGTATTATATTAGTCATCTCAAAACAAGTATAAAAAAAAAGAAAAAAATATATACGAAATGATAAATACCATTTCTAGATTAGACTCATGGAAATTAATAAATTCAGATTTTTTAAACAGATATTAATGGAGAAAAAAAATTTAATGTAAAAATTCTTCTGTGACGTTATCACTCGGCATGAAAAATTAAAAACGCTTTTGCTCACGTTGATTAAGCAAAAAAAAGTAAAATCTCTGATCATAAAATGACAAGACAAAATGATGACAGTGACAGTAAGTAACTTAAAGTCACCTAATTTTTTTACTGGACGTATAGCACCGACATCACCATGCGTTAAGCCTCAGGACTACGTCACTTCCGGCAAATTAATGAATAATTTAAAAATAAATATTTCAATAAATATATTTAATGATAAAATAAATATTTCAATAAATATATTTAATGATAAATAAAAAATATGGGTCATCTTTTTTCTCTTTCTTTATTCGAAAAGCGTATAAAAATGCAAATATTTTTTTCTGGATAGAGCATATATTTTTTAGTAACCTACTTCATTCCAATCAATAGGTAAAAGCCAAGTGCGTCGTTGCGGAATAAAATATTAGCTAAGCCTACCTAATGTAAGATTTACAATATGTGCCAGAAATACCAGTCCTACTCCGGAAAAAAGCAAAATCAAAGGGGAGACGACAAATCTCGGGACCCAAGGCTTTATGGCCACACTAACTCCCAGAACAATATCGAGTAAGCCCGAATTGGCAATGTACTGTAGGGCCCAAATTCCCGTGCCGGATCACCGGCTAATCTGTGTATAGTGCGTGACGCGGGTGTCGCCGCCGCAAGGGAAATTAGCCAGTGTAGTACCGAGTGGCTCGCGGGTGAAGAGCCAAACGGGATTTAGAAGACAAATTGACAAAAATATTAAGGCATTTTCAAAATCCTTTGAAGAGGATTGAAACTTGGTCGTTGGAGGGATGGAGTGACAGTTTTGGTTTGAAGATAAGGTGGGCAGGAAAACCAGGCGCGTATGATTTTCCGTTCGTGGAAAAAAACATCATCATCATCATCATCATCATCATCATCATCATAATCATTATCATCATCAGCCCATTTAAGTCCCCACTGCTGGGGCACGGGCCTCCCTCAATCACATGAGGGGTAATTGCCATACTCACCACGCTTGGCAGACGGGTTGGCGAGGGTTTTGATATAAATGCAGAGTTTTCCTTCTCTGGGTGCTGATGATCATGCCAGCAGCTTTACCTTAGTCGCCTTTTACGACACCTCGGTAAGAGTGAGGGTGGCCTATTCTACTCTGCCGGGGACCACACGGCCAGCAAAAAAACATACAACAACATTATAGATGATGATGATGAGGTGGCAGATTAGCAGACGGATCACCTGATGGTAAGCGTTTGCCGCCGCCCATTAACACCCGCGACCAATTTTCTGTGAGGCCGTGGTTTCACTCCAGTCGAGCCGACCCATTCTTGCCGAAGCGTGGCTCTACCACGGTAAAAACTATTTACAAAAGAAAAGTATTATAATAATAAAAAAAAAATCTTTTATTTCAAGACCAGAAGTCCATATGGGTTAGTAACAGAAAGGCCTTAAAACTATGTTAGTGATACATGAAAGGAGTATGGTAAGGGATTCTCTCATTTCATCGCTTTGCCTGCTTAAATACATGCAAAGCGATAAAACGGGGAAATGCAGACGCGTCCAACCTATTCGCCACCATCATCAGGATTCCATTGTTGCTCCCCCGCAGCCTTCGTATAACAGACGCACTGTTCTTACGAATCATCATCATCATTATCAGCCCATTTAAGTCCCCACTGCTGGGGCACGGGCCTCCCTCAATCACATGAGGGGTAATTGCCATACTCACCACGCTTGGCAGACGGGTTGGCGAGGGTTTTGATATAAATGCAGAGTTTTCCTTCTCTGGGTGCTGATGATCATGCCAGCAGCTTTACCTTAGTCGCCTTTTACGACACCTCGGTAAGAGTGAGGGTGGCCTATTCTACTCTGCCGGGGACCACACGGCCAATGACTGCGTGGAAATCGTCTATGCGCGCGTCAGCAAACATTCCTGATGCACTACAGTAGCGAGGAAGCCCCAAAAGATAATATGTACATGTATATCTATAATTCTGCTGTTGGTTCTGATATCGGTAACATAGGTGCTTGAGCTACCTATCTCGGAATCAGAACAATATATTATTTGCACTGCCTGGTTATTTGTACTCATTATTTTGTTTTTCCTTTGTTTTTTTTTTCTTTTTTTTTTCTGTATCTTTTTTTTTGTTGTTTGTTTGCTTGTTCTTTTGTAATTAATGTTGTACTCGTATGTAGTGTTGTGATGTCCAAAATAATAAAATTTTTCTTTCTTTCTTTTAATGTGATGTTAAGAAAAAAACGATCAGGGTTGTTGACCTCATATGTTCCTGGGAATGTGACGAAACTTTCAAAACTCTGCCAAGTCAACAGCCTACTAATCACTTATCTTCATATTTGTTTAACATCATAACTTTTGCCTATTGTTCCCGATGTGGGTAGATATAACCCCTTAATGCGTATATTTATGTATCGAAATGTAACAGTGGCCAGAATTGCCCGCGATATGGGAATGCTTTTAGCCTAATGAGTGGCGCGAACACTTATTTGCCAGGGCATTTTGGAGACTTACGCAGATGTCACTTGTGCTAGAACGGCCTTTAGCCGCGATATTAATTTAATTTAAATTAATTCTAGCATGTCGCCAATCCGGCCTTATAAGGTGACCGAGATCTTTATCGACCTGGAGGCCAATTCTCGGGCTCGTGACATTTATCATCAGACCACATATATCAACAAAACATGGCGGATATCGTATGAAAACGTTTTTGATTATTCTCGCGATGTCGAATGATGACATATGTCACATATTTTCTTGCGACACGCATCGTATGGTCTTGACCGTACGATATGAAGTATCACGGTGATTTTGGTGTGATATTTCTTCAATTCAACGTGACGTTTGAGTCGTTTTGCGTTTTATTGTTTATAGACGTTTGGTTGTTAAAATCACATAACAAGTTTAAATTAACTGCACAAACTAAGAAGATGATTGATTCTCAGTGTGAACGATTGTTTAGCTGAGAATTATTAATTTTCTTTGATTGTAACAAATTTTCACCAGTATTGCCTACATACCTTTCAATATTCGTTATTAAGCCTTTTTATCTCAGTAATAAAATCAGTGTAAAGAAAATTCTTTATTTATTTTTTTTCTTTTAACGCGTCTTTTTGTCACAGAGGTCATCTCTTTTTGCCACAGACTGAAAATAAATCTTATGGCTTTCGGTCGGTGTAACGGAATTACAATTTCATAAAATCAATTTTCTTTTTCGTCCTTTTTGATTGTATTTTAAAGTACTTATGATAATTATGATGTTATACAAACATAAAATTGATTGTTGATATAAAAAGGTTAGAAAATGTTGAATTAATACTTAAACAATAAACATAAAGATTCCTCGATTGTATATTTGTGTCAATCGACAAAATAGAACGTATTAGAGGAAATGATATGGGCCACATTCTCTATGGAAGTGACTTTTACTATCGCATGGGCACGAGAATAGAGTTTTTTTTACTTTTGTGACATTTTCGTACGACATTGGAAAAGTGATATTACAGAAAATATGACATTTTATCGCACGTCCCGAGAATTGGGCTCCTGGTCTATCCAGCGATATCTCGGGCGCCCTGCTGGGCGCTTCCCGGATGATGACAGAACAGAACAAAATGGCGAATTCTCGTGTTGGAGGCCAAGATCAACTAAGGGTCGCTAAGCCAGCGTTGTAAGTAAGTAATTTTAGCATCATTAACAGATTCAGATTTTTATTTGCATAACATGTACAGTATATAAGATGGTGGTAATATATTTGAATCTAGTACATGACATCACGTATCATCGACAACACATCGCAGTCTAGGAGCCCAATTCTCGGGTTTGTGACATTTCAAAAACATGGCGGATATCACTTGAAAATCATACAAAAAAACTATGTTTTAGTGATATATGTCGTATGAAAAGAAATGTCACAAACCCGAGAATTGGGCTCCAGTGCTGGTCGTGGGCCTGTCTTCCGCCTTCACAAAAAGGGTATAGTAAAAAGAAAGCCACGATACGATTTACGATATGTTAGAGTTTATTGTTAGCGATTCATCATCATTATCATCAGCCCATTTAAGTCCCCACTGCTGGGGCACGGGCCTCCTCAATCACATGAGGGGTAATTGCCATACTCACCACGCTTGGCAGACGGTTTGGCGAGGGTTTTGGATATAAATGCAAGGTTTTTCCTTTTCCTGGGTGCTGAGATCTGCCCAGCTTTACCTTTATACAACAACATTATAGATGTGATGATTGAGGTTGGCAGATTAGCAGACGGATCACCTGAATGGTAAGCGTTTGCCGCCGCCCATTAACACCCGCGACCAATTTTCTGTGAGGCCGTGGTTTCACTCCAGTCGAGCCGACCCATTCTTGCCGAAGCGTGGCTCTACCACGGTAAAAACTATTTACAAAAGAAAAGTATTATAATAATAAAAAAAAATCTTTTATTTCCAGACCAGAAGCCATATGGGTTAAGTAACAGAAAGGCCTTAAAACTATGTTAAGTGATACATGAAAGGAGTATGGTAAAGGGATTCTCTCATTTCATCGCTTTGCCTGCTTAAATACATGCAAAGCGATAAAACGGGGAAATGCAGACGCGTCCAACCTATTCGCCACCATCATCAGGATTCCATTGTTGCGTCCCCCGCCGCCTCGTATAACCAGACGCACTGTTCTTACGAATCATCATCATCATCATCAGCCCATTTAAGTCCCCACTGCTGGGGCACGGGCCTCCCTCAATCACATGAGGGGTAATTGCCATACTCACCACGCTTGGCAGACGGGTTGGCGAGGTTTTGATATAATGCAGAGTTTTCTTCTCTGGGTGCTGATGATCATGCCAGCAGCTTTACCTTAGTCGCCTTTTACGACACTCGGTAAGAGTGAGGGTGGCCTATTCTACTCTGCCGGGGACCACACGGCCAATGACTGCGTGGAAATCGTCTATGCGCGCGTCAGCAAACATTCCTGATGCACTACAGTAGCGAGGAAGCCCCAAAAGATAATATGTACATGTATATCTATAATTCTGTCTGTTGTTCTGATATCGGTAACATAGGTGCTTGAGCTACCTATCTCGGATCAGACAATATATTATTTGCACTGCCTGGTTATTTGTACTCATTATTTGTTTTTTCCTTTCTTTTTTTTTCTTTTTTTTCTGTATCTTTTTTTTTGTTTGTTTGCTTGTTCTTTTGTAATTAATGTTGTACTCGTATGTAGTGTTGTGATGTCCAAAATAATATTTCTTTTTATTTTTCTTTCAATGTGATGTTGAGAAAAAAACGATCAGGGTTGTTGACCTCGTATGTTCCTGGGAATGTGACGAAACTTGCAAAACTCTGCAAGTCAACAGCCTACTAATCACTTATCTTCATATTTGTTTAACATCATAACTTTTGCCTATTGTTCCCGATGTGGGTAGATATAACCCCTTAATGCGTATATTTATGTATCGAAATGTAACAGTGGCCAGAATTGCCCGCGATATGGGAATGCTTTTAGCCTAATGAGTGGCGCGAACACTTATTTGCCAGGGCATTTTGGAGACTTACGCAGATGTCACTTGCGCTAGAACGGCCTTTAGCAGCGATATTAATTTAATTTAAATTAATTCTAGCATGTCGCCAATCCGGCCTTATAAGGTGACCGAGATCTTTATCGACCTGGAGGCCAATTCTCGGGCTCGTGACATTTATCATCAGACCACATATATCAACAAAACATGGCGGATATCGTATGAAAACGTTTTTGATTATTCTCGCGATGTCGAATGATGACATATGTCGCATATTTTCGTGCGACACGCATCGTATGGTCTTGACCGTACGATATGAAGTATCACGGTGATTTTGGTGTGATATTTCTCCAATTCAACGTGACGTTTGAGTCGTTTCGCGTTTTATTGTTTATAGACGTTTGGTTGTTAAAATCACATAACAAGTTTAAATTAACTGCACAAACTAAGAAGATGATTGATTCTCTGAGTGAACGATTGTTTAGCTGAGATTTATTAATTTTCTTTGATTGTAACAAATTTTCACCAGTATTACCTACATACCTTTCAATATTCGTTATTAAGCCTTTTTATCTCAGTAAGAAAATCAGTGTAATGAAAATTATTTATTTCATTTTTTTCTTTTAACGCGTCTTTTTGTCACAGAGGTCATCTCTTTCAGGCTTTCGGTCGGTGTAACGGAATTACAATTTCATAAAATCAATTTTCTTTTTCGTCCTTTTTTATTGTACTTTAAAGTAGTTATGATAATTATGTTATACAAACATAAAATTTACTGTTGATATAAAAAGGTTAGAAAATGTTGAATTAATACTTAAACAATAAACATAAAGATTTCTCTATTGTATATTTGTGTCAATCGACAAAATAGAACGTATTAGCGGAAATGATATGGGCCACATTCTCTATGGAAGTGACTTTTACTGTCCCATGAGCACGAGAAAAGTTTTTTGACTTTTGTGACATTTTGGTGACATTTTCGTACGACATTGGAAAAGTGACATTACAGGAAATACGACATTTTATCGCACGTCCCGAGAATTGGGCTCCTGGTCTATCCAGCGATATCTAGGGCGCCCTGCTGGGCGCTTTCCGGATGATGACAGAACAGAACAAAATGGCGAATTCTCGTGTCGGAGGCCAAGATCCACTAGGGTCGCTAAGCCAGCGTTGTAAGTAAGTAATTTTAGCATCATTATCAGATTCAGATTTTTATTTGCATAACATGTACAGTATATAAAGATGGTGGTAATATATTTGAATCTAGTACATGACATCACGTATCATCGTCAACACGTCGCAGTCCACTGCTGTTCGTGGGCCTGTCTTCCGCCTTCACAAAAAGGGTATAGTAAAAAGAAAGCCACGATACGATTTACGATATGTTAGAGTTCATTGTAAGCGATTGTTTAGTTATAATTTTAAGGGTTTTGTTAGTAAAATGTAAATCCATTTTTTGCGGTATGTTTAGCGTATAAGCGTATAAGCTAAGTGTACAAATTTTTAAGAGCTGTGGATTTTAACTTTTTTTCAAATAAAATAAAATATAGACTTTTTACGTCCGTGTCTTTTTGCAGTGTTTTTTTTTAAGTAAATTAAATTAAATAATTATTTATTTCAGATCTTGAATCCATATAAAATGTGTTAGTAACATCATACACTTATTCTAGTGTTAGTACTATTGTAGAAGATATCAGTAGTGTGGAACAGTATCACAAGTGTAATATATTTTTAGTAGTTATCCATTTTTTTAGCGTGACACTTGGCAGACGAGTCGCAAGCGCGCTTGTCAATCTTTTAACCATTAAGCCTCCCAAACTCTCACATACTCGGTGAAACACAGTACAGGCGCCTCTTCAGGCCGATTTTTCTGAGAGGTCGTGGTATCACTCCGGTCAAGCCAGCTGCAGCCATTGATTTCAAAGTGAGGCTTTGCCACGGGCATTTTTTTATGTGATGTTTAGCAGGCAGCAGACGAGCAAACGGATCACCTGACCTGACCAACGACACCAGTGGAGTCACAAGTGCGCTGCTAACCTAAAAACCCCCTGGATTTTGCCTCTGGTACCCTTACTCATGCAGCAAAACACAACGCAGTGCTTGATGCTTAACGCCGGTTTTCTGAGAGGTCGTGATATCACTCGGTCGATCCAGCCCATTGATGACGAAGTGGGGATCTCCCACGGGCATTATAATGCCACATCCACAATCCCTACGTGCAGCTCCTCAAAGCTTCCCGCGACCACATAACACGAGGGGCAAACGCGTCCTGGAAGTAATGTGTGTAATCAGTCCGTGTGTACCCTGACCCGCCTGAGGGTGACCTCCTACGTAATTGTATTACACTGACTGCGTTTGACACTAGCAACTTGTGAATCCTCGCTGTTTAAAACATATTTGTTGGCAGTTTACCAACATTTATTCACAATTTAGGCACAACCAGAAAATTTAAAAGTGTTTTTTAAAAGTTGACATCCTGAACACGATAAGGCCTCTTTAGTCATTACGGGCAGGCACCTCGTCTGCCCTATTCCTGCGTATTAGGTAATGTGGCATATGCATTTGTATTTTTTTTTTTATGGTGTTATCCCGCGCACGGTTACGGCCGCGCGTGTGACTCCGCCAATGTCAAGTGATGCATTTGTAATTCCGCTATTGGTTCTGACATTCGTAACAAAGCATTGTATATGTCACTGTACTGTCACTGTTATCATAATTTGTTTGTGAATGAAAATTGTAATTACCATATTATTTGAAAAGATTAACTTGCTGATTCTTCTCGGTAGAAATTGACATTTCGAATCAGCGGTAGATTACATAATATTTGACATTCATAAATGTTCTGTATGGACTTAAATTGAATAAAGACATATTTATTTATTTATATTAACAGGTGCTTGAGCTACGTATCTCAGAATCAGATCAATGTAGTTATCTGATGTTGTGAAATATTTATTTATTTAATCCTTTTCGACCTCGTCTCGCCAGCGGTAGTAGCCAACTAGCCTTTATTACGCAGTTAGCCGGTTTTTATCATACGTTTTGTCCTAAATGACCTAGGTGTGAGTAGGTGGAGATTAGTCAATATGTAATTTCCCCTTTGACCCAAACATTGTAACGAAGCTGAATAGGAAAACAAATCGACGGTCTCCAATTAAAACGGGATTGCTGCGTGTAATTCGGTACAAATTCAGATGTTACCTGCGTCATTAATTTCCATTTTACATAATCACGGCATCTCTTATGATTAATGACGTTTTCGTCGGCCGGGGTTCCAATGACAGCGGAGAGGAACATTTACTGGCAGCCAGTCTAACGCATTCCACTGTTGGATATGTTTATCTTTCGATGTAAGATAAAATTTCTTATCTCAAAACTTGTTTCAATCAAGAGGAACATGTATCTACCTACACATCATCAATCACCATCCGGCTGTCCCAGTTCTTTTTATGTGATAGAAGCCAGACCAATCACTTCATCACCTGATGCCAAGCGATTGCCGCCGCCCGTATCCTCACCATCAGTGGAGATACAAGTGCGCTCGCAATCTCTACTCCATAAATTCATTCAATCTTTTTCCTTCCCCCTTATGCTTGCTTGCACTATGTACCCCCGTTAGGGGTTCCAGATGTTGGGCATCTGGAACCCCTAACGGGGGTACATAGCGCAAGCTCAGTGCTGTTTAATGGGAGGTGAGTTCTTATCACGAAACTCAGTCCACCATACTCTAAGGGTCCGTTTCCAGCACCACTTTTCCAACACGTCGATTTTCTTCTTCTCGGTAAATCGTGACTTTTTAAACATTCAACAACTATTTCCCTCAAGCACAGATCCCAAGAAATATAGGGTCGAATTTAAAAGAAAATAATCACTTCCCCATACTAAAGTGATTAGCTGATTGATGCAATTTGTATGGGAAGACGAATTTTTCATTTAAGATACCCATCTACCTTATTTATAAATCACGATCTGAAGTTATTACCGTACAAAAGCTCATGTCATCCCGTTCCAACACGCAATGTTAAAAGTGGCTGAGACGAATATGTTTCAGGACTATCCTTAGTTCACGAATTATAATAATGGGGTATGTTGGTTGGGGAAAAATGTTTATCTTCGTTAGTATGACATCGTCAAGAAGTTTCTTGGGTGTTCAATAGACACGGTGTATAGGAACTATCTAACCGCTGTCCGCTATCGCTCATGAAACGCCACTGCCTTGTTCTCTAGAACTCTATTAAAACGGATTCCGATGTTGATTCCCTGTGTATTTGTTCTAAACATGGAAACACGTTTTTGTTATGAAAACATTTCTAACATTATCATTTGAGATCAATTTGCCTATTCATTGGTGTTATGAAACGTGGAATTATGAGCGATGGTAAGTGGAAAACCACGTGCTCTTCTGGCTCTACCATGGTAATCTAAATCTATACCGTTGTTTTTTTATCGTTTTCATCCTGAAAACCTCAAAATAGGTATCGTCAGTTGTCATCATCAGCCCATTTAAGTCCCCACTGCTGGGGCACGGGCCTCCCTCAATCACATGAGGGGTAATTGCCATACTCACCACGCTTGGCAGACGGGTTGGCGAGGGTTTTGATATAAATGCAGAGTTTTCCTTCTCTGGGTGGCGTTGATCATGCCAGCAGCTTTACCTTAGTCGCCTTTTACGACACCTCGGTAAGAGTGAGGGTGGCCTATTCTACTCTGCCGGGGACCACACGGCCCGTCGGTCGTGAATCAGTTGTTCCATATGAAATAGAATAACCACCCGTTAATAATATTATGGACCAACAATTTTTTTTTAGCTTATTTTGTTGATCTTACATGCCAAATGGGCTTTATTCACGACGCCTATTATGAGGTTTTCAGGATGTAAACGATAAAAAAAAACAATGGTGTATTTATAAGCGAAAGCTTACTCAGTGATCAATCAACGCAGAGCCCTAACTATGAGGTCTCTTTAAGGCGACGAGTAGCCCTAACTATCGACACCATTCGTTTTTAATTTTTAGCTACTAAACTGGATCTATTTTAAACGATTTCGGGGTTACAACCTCTCGGCAAACACTTATACTATTTATTAAATAACCATGCACAAATGCTGGGTCCGTTTTTGTACGCGAAAAATCGATTACCGCCAAAAGCGGCCACTTTTGGCGAGAATCAATTTTTCGCGTACAAATGTTGGGTCCGCATTTGTGCATGGTTATTTAATAAATAGTATAAGTGTTTGCCGAGAGGTTGTAACCCTGAAATTGTTTAAAATAGATCCGGTTTAGTATCTAAAAAATAAAATCGATTGGCGTCGCTAGTGTGCCCTACCCGTCACCTTAATAGCGTAGGAGAGCACTAAGAAGGGATTATTATTCACCCCCTAAGGAGGTAAAATGGGGGTACACAACGAGGAAAAACATTAGGAGGAAACCTGCACGTTTCGGATTGTTTCTGAAACGTGTAGCCATGATTTTGCGTTATGGTGGACAAACCGCCCATGGACATCTGAAACACCCCGAGGTACCGGCTTCCCCTGGTAAGGGCTGGCGAAGATCAGACAGCAGTCGCTTTTTTGTAATCATCTATCGGACTCCTCAAATCCTGAATGATGGTGTAAGCGGACCGGACATTGCACGTGAAATGAGATATAGCTGGTCGCACTGAAAACCAGCGTTATCTCCTATAGTCGTAACTTAAGCTGAGTGAGTGCCATTTACCACAAATGTTAACCCTTGGCACGGCTAGGTTGACACTATTTGCGCCTTTCTTTTTTCCATGTTTTGTTATAATTGTCTTTTTTATGTGATAGGTGGCAGACGAGCAGATGGATCGCCTGATGGTAAGCGATTGCCGCCGCCCATAGACACCCGTGACACCAGTGGTATTAAAGCCAACGCGCTGCCAACCTTTCGACCCCTCTTTCCCCTGGATTGGGCCTCCGGTACCCTCACCCACGCGGCGAAACACAGCACAGTGATGCTTCACGCCGGTTTTCTGTGAGGCCGTGGTATCACTCCGGTCAAACGGTCCCATTCATGCCGAAACGTGGCTTATTATTGTTTGTGGAGTTTTAATAGTTTTTTTTTTGTTAATTGTAAAATATCTATTAGTTAGTAATTAATGCGTGTGTAATTTTATATTGTTTCGATTGTGTTGTGGTATCAAATTAAGTAAATGTATTTTTTTTTCTTCCTTTTCTTTATCAGTAAAAATAAACTTCCCACAAAAAGCTTGAATTCCCACTTAAAAATAAACTAAGTCGGTTACAGACGGAGAAAACAATTTAAAATAACGGATAAATAGCCATTCGTAGCGGCCATTACTTACAATCTCATTGGGGCAACTTCGGTCCACGCAATATTTCCTATTTTATTGTATATTGTTCAACTTAACTTCCCAGCGTAAAGTTTCATTGAATATGAATGAGGGGGTTTATTTAGGGAAATGGGATGTACGAATGGGGTAAGGTATGTGAATTTCTAAACAGGGTGTGACAAGTTTGGCTAGATCGTAGGCGTAGCTTTCACCATAAAGCTACTGTTACATGCTCATTTGTAGCATGCTTAAAAAGCATGCTAAATATGAGCATGCTTAAGGTACTGTCTACACTTGTTATCAATAAGCATGCTATTACCCATATTTTAGCATGCTTAAAAATAAGCAAACCTGTTTACACGTGCTAAGGCACTCCGCCACACTCCCTCTTCCACCCGCAGTACAGGTAGCATGTCTAAAAATTAAAGTTAAAAACATCTGTGAAAAAAAAACTGCCTTCAAAAACCACGAACTAAAAAGTGTAAAATAATATTTCTAAAATTTTTTTTCAAGCTTTTTTGTGTATCATTTTTTGGCAGCTTCGGCAGCAGCAGCGGCAATAACTAAAAAACTAATTGTGAGTATATTATTAAAAGAGTTATACTTCAACTCTTTACCGTTGAGGAGTTGACCTTCCATCATCAGCAGAGTCACAAAATTAATACAGTCAGGCGTAAATACTGGTGCAGTTTTGAAAAAATACAAAAACATTACGTGTCCCTATAAAATTTGAGAGTTCCCTTCAATTTTTCCAGGGATCCCATCATCAGATCCTGATATCCTGATCATGGTACCAATCCGGGACTATCTACTTTTCAACAAAAAAAAAATCATCTAAATCGGTTCATAAATGGCAGAGTAATCGGCGAACAAACATGGTTTTTTTGTCCTATTCTCATTTTCTTAGTCTGTATTCTCATTTTTTTTTTTGTTGTCATTTGAATATTTGTACTGTGATTTATTTTTATTAAATTTAATAGCCCTCATGACCGAATTTTTCGCATAACATCCCAGAGAAGTGGAAGTGTCTGAAAAACAGCGCTGACAGGGTAACCACCTGGTCCACCACATGAATGTGCTTTTATTACTGTATAATTATTTGTGACCTTTTATAGGTACCATTTTTTAGCAAATTAATTAATTTAAAATTTCAACTAAAAAATTCAACTCCTATGTAATTTTATTTACCTTATATAGGTACCATTCGTAAAGCAAATAAATTAATTTAAAATTTCAATTTAAAATTCAACTCTTAGGTAATTATTTGTGACCTTTTATAGGTACCACTCTTTTAGCAAATAAATTAATTTAAAGTTCCAATTTAAAAATTCAACTCTTCATACAAAGTTGGTCACGTGACAAGGTCAAGGTTAAAAGTATTAAATGTATATATTAATTTTGTAATTTCGCTGTTGGTTCTGTTATCTGTAACACAGGTGCTTGAGCTACCTATCTCGGAGTCAGATCAATGTACGTGATGTTGTGAAATGTTTATTTTTATTTTGTTTGTCGCGGCGGGGGAATTGCTTACCATCAAGTGATCCGTCTGCTCGTTTGCCACCTATCACATAAAAATATCAATAAATTGTGTTTCTCTGTTTCGTTCTTCTACAATATCCGCAGAATATCCATCTCCGTTTCCTACTTCCTCGCCCATGTTGTAAGTATGTTTAACTTTAAGCTTGCCGTAACAAGAGTTTTTGTTTTTCATGAAAAATTCAGATTAATTTGTGTGCGCCCGGCGAGTTTCGCCCGCAGTGCAGTTTACGACGCACTAGCCTTGCCAACTGGCTTTGCTTGCACCCTACGCTTGTGCGTTATTGTAAATACAACTTAGTCAGGATAGTGTTTGTATAATTTTTAATTCATTTTACTCTTTTTTATGTGATAGGATTAGCAAACTGAAGTGGCAGTGGGCTGGTCATATTAGCCGCAGAACTGACAGCCGTTGGAGCCGTAAAGTCCTTGAGTGGAGACCACGACTCGGTAAGCGTAGTGTAGGACGCCCTGCGACATTCGAAGGCTGGCTGGTGTGGGCTGGATGAGAGTGGCCGAAAATCGGGAGCAGTGGCGTGCATTAGGGGAGACGTATGTCCAGCAGTGGACGAGTATGGGTTGCTGATGATGATGTTGATGGTGATGTGATAGGTGGCAGACGAACAGACGGATCACCTGATAGTAAGCGATTGCCGCCGCCCATGGACACCCGCGACACCAGTGGAGTCAGAAGTGTGCTGCAGATATACATGTCCATGATCCATGGGTTAAGTACAATTCAAATTAAAACCATAAATGAGTTGGTAGAGTAACTAAATTAATTGAGACAGAAAACCGAGTCGCAGAGTAAGTGAGGGTACCGGAGACCCAAACAGGAGTGAGAAGAGTGTAAAAATTGGCAGCACACTAGCGACTCCACTAGTGCAGCAGACAAAGCCCGCCTTAGACCACATCTTTACTTATTAACAGTGATCGGATTTCGGTGTGCAATTTTTAACGAAATCTAAATATGAACACGTCAACGGCGCTTATAAATGGATGAACATTTCGATAAGTGTTGCTTATACTGAATGTAAAGTTTAACTGACTTAAATAATTGTTTATCATTTTTCAGCAGCTTCGGCAGCAGCAGCGGCAATAACTAAAAAACGAATTGTGAGTATATTATTAAAAGAGTTATACTTTAACTCCTTACCGTTGAGGAGTTGACCTTCCATCATCAGCAGAGTCACAATTAATACAGGCAGGCGTAAATACTGGTGCAGTTTTGAAAAAATACAAAAACATTACGTGTCCCTATAAAATTTGAGAGTTCCCCTCAATTTTTCCAGGATCCCATCATCAGATCCTGATATCCTGATCATGGTACTAATCCGGGACTATCTACTTTGCAACTAAAAAAAAACATCTACTTAAATCGGTTTATAAATGGCAGAGTAATCGGCGAACAAACATGGTTTTTTTATTTAGATATGAACACATCAACGGCGCTTATAAATGGATGAACATTTCGATAAGTGTTTCTTATACTGAATGTAAAGTTTAACTGACTTAAATGATTGTTCTATTTTTAAATTTTTCATTAGAAAAAATGTGTTTTACACAGATGATTACCGAAATCTTGAAATTCCGCGAGCGTATCCATACTTTTGTAAAGTTTGAGGTCGTTGACCCTAAATTGCACTACCTATTCTTATCACCGCTTATTAGACATAGTCATAGTATTTACTATTGCTTTCGTATAGTACACAATAGATCTTAAAACTAATTACAAGTCCTGAACATAAACCCCGCAGGAGCACTGCAATGTCACATATCCATTATCACAGAAATAATTAAGAAAAATATTTTAAACTTTGATAAGTTGTGATTGAGGTCAAATAGGTACTTGTCCGTCGTAAAATTAAAAAAAATCTTTGAGCCGACAACGCATATGTGATACCTCAGGTGTTGCAGATGTCCATGGGCGGCGGTGATCACTTTCCATCAGGTGTGCCGTCTGCTCGTTTGACCGCTATAATGTAAAAAAAATAAAAAAATCCATCGGCTCGTCTGATATATATTACATAAAAAACAATTATTGAGGCTATTGAGGTTAAATGCAGTGTGTTGTGAGGGAGGGCGTAGCAGAAAAGCACACCCCAGTTTTCGAAGCGTTATGGTTTAGGGGGTGACACGCTAAAATGGTGAGACTGGGAGTTCCCACACTGGCGGATTTAGCGAGCGTTTCCAAAGCGAAGCGACGACGCAGCGAACACGTCGCGGCTGCGCAGCGGATGCGCAAGAGATTAGCCGCGGATGCGCAACGGATTCGTCGACGTTTTTTTGCGTGGCCGCCACAAAAAAACAATGGCGTTCAGACTTATCTCAGAGGCGTGAACGCTGCGCAGCCGCAACGTGTTCGCTGCGTCGTCGCTCCGCTTTGAAAACGCTCTCAATACGCCAGCCTAATACATACATGTCATCCCTCAAGCTATATCTTCGATATTATACCCTTTCTGCGAGAGCTCGAAATCTTTTCTTGCCCTAACCCTAACCATAGACAAATTATCTAGTATTCGGTTTCCCTGCAAAATTTCCGTACCGGCGTATCCGACTCCCCTGCAGTTTCCTTAACCGTCTTTTTGCTAAAGTTTCCTCATCACGAATATAAAATAAAAAATATTCAATGATTAATCCAAATCAGAACACCTCTAACTATAAAGTTACAACTTGTCTGCATTTCTGTCAGTAAGTTATTCGCAGGATTTTCAATTCCGGATTTAGAGCCAATTTTGTTTCCCAATTAGCGGGAGCCGAGCGAGCGGAGCGCGCTGAGCGGAATAAATCTGTTTTTCTGTTCATTGCCCTTTTTACACTTTAGTGAGTGTAAAAATATTAGCTGCGAGTAAACAGTTAAGTGTAAGGGGGTTCCAAACCAAAATTTAAAAGAGATTTCATAGTTTGTGCAACGTACCTTATTTTTGAGTTTCCAATATTTCGGCACTGTTGCAAGCGCCATAGAATCAAGCATACAATCAAGACTGGCCAGGGAAGCGATTGAATTTACAAGTACAAAAATTTCAATCGTGAGGTTGGGTTTAAATTATCAAAATTCTGGAATCCAGTGATTCGAAAATAAAGAAAAGAAAGACTGCGAAGGAGGGTAGGCCGATTTTTTTTATGTGATAGGTGGCAGACGGATTTGTCTGCCAGTACCAACTTACCCGCAAAACCTTCAGTTACTCCGTGACCATAGCGCTTGCAACAGTGCCGAAATATTGGAAACTCAAAAATAAGGTACATGGTAGAAATCTCGTAAATAACTATTCTAATGTTAGTGACCAAGCAATATATTTTCAAATGTATGTGTGCTTTTCAATCACTTGCTCAGCAGTGAAGAAAAATATTGCGGGGAAACAAACAAGTTTCGAAAAATTCCTGAAATCTCGACCTAAAATTTGTTTCAGGGCTGATTCGACCAATCTTAGGCTCGATTCGACCTATCTTAAACCAAAAATAAATCTATGATATAGCACTGTCATTCTATACAAATCTGACGTAATACCATAAATTTATCCACGGATAAAGATTGGTCGAACCGGCCCTTCGGCAAGGGGACAGCTAATTAATAGTTTACATAGAAAACGTTGAATTATACTTAACTAATATAGTGGGTTAAATACCCATTTTTTAATTATTTTTTTTCCCAGGGGAAACCATCATGGGCGTCACCTTGCTACATGTAGGGAATTAGGTGGTGTGTGGTACTCAAACCCTAACTAAAACCCCTGGGGTGTCCATATCCGCGCAATCGCGGTCGGAAACCCCAGAGCCGAGACTAGACCGTACCTCTAATCGCGCTCGCCGCTTCACCCCTATCTGGCGCAATACAGCCCTTCAACGCTGTACGACCTACCAGGACACCCAGTAATGTCGTCCCCCGCGGAGTCGTATGCTGAGCAAGCCACTCCCCAGCAGTGGATACGCTCACGTACTCCGAAAGCCCGTTTAGTCGCCTCTTACAACAGGCCGGGAAAACCTTGGCAGTATTCTTAAACGCCCATAGCCACAGGGCGTGAAAAAATGCTTTATCATCTGCTCTGGATTTGAACCGCCGCCCTCTCGCTGAGCACTTTAGCGCCCTGCGCTTTGCACTCTCGGCTTCGATCTTATATTATGGCTCTACCTGAAGATATCTTGCCTATGTAACTTATTGTGGAAAAGTAGCCACTTTTCCACAATAAGTTACATTGACTAGCCAGTCAAGAGTCGAAGTCAGTCAAAGTTACAGTCACACAATAAAACGCCGGTGTTTTGCGTTTTATCGACCTGCGGATTCTGCCGATACCACTCTAAACACAGTTTTAAGACCCTATTGGGTCCAAGCAAGTTGTCCTTGACAACTTACTTGACACAAAATAGCAGTGTTAAAAACGATACAATTCAACGGTTCTTATTATTAGGATCAATTCGCGGTATTTCACTGCACAAATCCTACAACTTTTTTCCCACGTAATATCATGTCAAACTAAGACGCGAGAAAATAACCGGATTACATCGTCTCGTTAGAACCGAGCCGGGTTAAGTCGGATTAGCAGGACGAGTATATTGAAGTGAGAACGCCACACCGGGCATCCATTGCTGCCAATAAACGCGTACTAAAAATACAAAAAAAACGAAATCGCAATCGGTTTAAAATGCATTTTGCACCATCCCTGGGTGTGTGGGACTCCCAGAGGTTTACCCACTAAAAACCCTCCGATTTCGATTCTTGCGTGGGCGGCGTTAGGTTTTTAGTGAGTATACCTCTGGGTCATCTTTCCAGAGGGAGTCTCAAACACAGCGTGAGGTTACCCGACCTGACATGACGGGACAAAAAAAAAGCTATGGTAGACAGTAGTAGGTTAACATCAATTTGGGAGACCACGCTTTGGGATAAATGGGCTGGCTCAACCAATTCGGACCAGAGCCTGCATCCAGCATTCTCAGAATAAATAGCAACAGAAAGTAAGAGTTCATTGAACTCTGCGTAGTTCGTAAAAGAATGAAATGAATATAATTTTATTTATTTGGAATACAGTAGGTGATAGGCTCGTGATGCTAATGGACTGTAATGAATGAGAACGCGGTTTAGAACATAAAATAATGTAATAATAGGAAAAATATAATGGAAAATATACACAACAATAATGTGACGCACTAGGCTCCACCAAAAATTCACCATGCCACTTTTGAAAAAAAAACCAGTTATCAAAAATAAATAGATAGCCTTCAATCTATGTATTTATTTTTGTAGAATATAGATAGAAACATTCACTGAAAATACGACACACCACATTTTACAGATAAGAAAGTAAAAAAGGCCACCTAAATAGGTCGCACGGCAGCCAGCCGCAACTAATAGGCAATATTTCGAATCGTGTCTTTCTCGGACACATTCCGTGTAGTCTCTTTCTGTCTCACGCTGAACCATGCTGAGATCACTCTATCTTTCAGTTTGTTGTTTCAAAACGCAATTCACGAATGGACAAGTTCCACAAATCCATCCGATGGATATTCCAATTACAATGTCCCACCTAATCTACTTTACTGTTTCTCATAAACAAATAACTTCCAATAACTTTGCCGCACCGAAATCCCCCTGGTAATGCATCAACGGAGAACTAATGGAGAAGAAGACCCTATGGCCGGAATACAAAGCAGGGCCCGAGACACTATTGACCTAGACAGTAAAGCAAGCTGGCTCCTTCATATTATTACACCAATAACAAAGTTGGGAACTTTTGGGCGATTGGGACACGGGGCAAGTGAGGGAAGAAAGCGGATGAATAAATTAATAAATTCTTACATCTCATATATTGACCTCATTCCGTACTATACGGATATCGGGAATCACTTACAAATCTAATAATTAAAACATCATCATTTCAGCCAATAGACGTCCACTGCTGGACATTGGCTTCCCCCAATGATCTCCACACAGGTCGCAGGAGAGCTAAGGTCACAGACATAGCCCAAAGGCATGCATGTCTCAAGTGGCAATGGGCAGGGCACATAGCGAGGAGAACAGACGGCCGTTGGGGCGGAAAGGTCCTCGAGTGGAGGCTACGTACAGGAATAATTA
The DNA here is from genome assembly GCA_019059595.1 of Marasmia exigua. Classification (NCBI taxonomy): domain Eukaryota; kingdom Metazoa; phylum Arthropoda; class Insecta; order Lepidoptera; family Crambidae; genus Marasmia; species Marasmia exigua. The sequence continues at coordinate 3,489,128 of CM032469.1, read as the reverse complement.
AATACCGGCACTGAATAAAAACAAATGTTTGTCGTAGTATGGCTGTACCTTCGTTTTTTGTAGGTACCCACCAACAAAAAATATTACGCAATTATATCTCCATTCAGATTTATAGTACATCTGTAGCAGTGTCATTTTGGCTCTATTGACTTATACACCTACACAACAACCAGCACAACTAAAACATTTATACGTTGTTTATTAAATGTTCACTTACTTAACTATTACCTATATATTATATAACTAACTAACTATTATATACATTGCATCATCAGCCCATACGTTCCGATATTTAGTTAATCGTTTACTGCATCGGTGATCCAATCGCTGGGCGAGGAGAGTTTAAAGATTGGCAGCGCATTTGTGACGGCTCTGCCGTGGCAGGTATCCATTTAGCTTGCCATCAGAAGATTCGTGTTCTCTTCCTCATCTTAGCGTGTAGCCCAGGGTATGCTCATCATGATTCAGTATTAGGGTTCTCTCGTAATTACAATGAAGCGACTGCCGTCTGGTCTTCGCAACCTTTGTCCATGCATTACATGAAAAAAAAACTGGCACATTTGTTTTTCCTGATGTCTCTAATGACTTGAACCCCTCGTGGTGTTGTGAGTCAGTCCCTGGCACTACTCGCCCCATACATTTTTGTTTCTCCTGTCTTGTACGATATATGGGCCTCAAGATACCCCCAATGGAAATTGCTATGTTATTATGTCTCATACATGAATGAAAGTATACTTTTGATGGAAATTGTATAGAAGCCGCTTAGCAAGCCTGCTTATGAAAGTGCTGAAGGATTGTATGGTAAATTGATTTTGGATAGTTGAGTATGGAAAGGATATTTTATGGTAAGTATAAGTACGAGTAATAATATCATCCTCCAATTGATTACGGCTACGGTGGCCAATCTCAATGATTACTCACGTACGCAGGATATGTTATAGTGTTCAAGTGTGTGCGTAATCGCTTACCATCGGTGATCCGTCTGCTCGCCTGTCACCTATCACAAAAAAAGTACAAGAAATAAAAGTACTCTTTATATTAATCCTTACTGACTCGACCATGAATGGAATTCTGAACCTTCCACGTGTTTTATCAACGCTTCAATGCTAGGTCCCCAGCAGTGGGGACTTAAATGGGCTGACGATGAACAATTTTTAAGTATGGTTTTAATATTCATTTCCAATGCCTTTTACAATTTTAAGTAACTGATTTGAATATTTTTTTTAAAATAGCAGATTTTTTTTTTTACAAATACGCTTCGAATTCCATTAATTTTCCCCAATTTACCTAAGGACCCTCGCTGATCCAAGCTGAAATATGTATTTTTTTTTCATATTTTTTATTGCTTTATCCGTAAGAACCACGTTCCTTAAAAATTTTCCCCATGAAATCTATTTTCGCACGAAGTCGTTTAAATGCTAGCGTCGATTCGTGAAATCGCTGGATTTCGCGTGGTCGTCGAAAAATGCTAAGGAACTGTCGAGAGATGGCGAGCTCGATAGCGACCACTGCACGCTAGGGCTAACACTTTAAAGGAACAGAGGGCTTCCTCTGTTAGGTAAGGTATAAAACTTTTTTTAAATAATATATGATTTTTTTACTAGCTAATCACATTTAAGGTATACTTAAAAACTATAGACTTAACAACTATACAACAAAAAAGTTTATTTAAATCCATTTAGTATGTTCCTTAGACAGTGTTAAATTGTCTAACGGCCGCACTCAGAGACGTCATTTAAGCTAATTCATTAATATTTATTAATTCATTAACTTTAGTATCGGTAGTCTTTATGCGTATTAAAATAAGGGTCAATATTATTTTCTTAAGTAGCCAACTAAGTTAATCAACGTCTCTGAGTGTGACAGTAAGAGTATTTTCTGAGATTAGTGCGAACAAATAGACAGACAAACCGGCAGTCATATCGAGTGTTCCGTAATTAATGAATCAACCGGTAGTGACAGATAGCTCGCTTGGAGACCTACGACTAAGTTAAACCGTTTTTCGAAAAACCTTAGGGTTGACACAATGGACGGACAACATTTCAAAATTGCTAAGCTCTGAAACAAAAAATACCATTTCTTTATTTACTTGTCCGCTGCTCGAATATATATTTATTCATTTTTTATATTGCTTATTTACTGAGAAAAAAATTAAAAACTAAAAAACGTAAGATGACGTCATCGGACGGCAGAATGTAAAATATTTCTATGCTTAGCACATTATAGTTTTAAATTTACGAAATGCCAAACCCATGACATGCAACTGTAAAAAAAAAGACAACTTGTCAACTATTAATGAATAAATGACGTTGACAATGTTGACACTAGTATTATTTACCTTTGACAGTAGTGCCTTTTTTTATTAAAACAATGATAAGCAAAGGAATATCGCTGAATCCAGTCGTCCGATGACGTCATTTGGCGCTTACGTCTATTTAGAATATATAGAATTTCAATCATTATTTTGTGCATGAAAATGGACAATTTTGAAAAAAGAAAAAATATGGGTATGTTCATTTTATGTCTATTTTCATATAAAAAAACAATATGGACATGTTAAAAATATGAAATGTTGTCCATTGTATTTTTCATGTCAAGATTCCAAATTTTAGATTTTCTATTAATTATTATTGCTGAATAACTGGCCAACAAAGTCTTATGTAGGTAATTTTAGAAAATTTCATCATTTATTCAGCAGCTTTTTTTTTTAAATCGTAAAAGTTTAATATTTATCACCCATACTAGAAGGTTTGAGTTTTTGAAAGATGACAAAACGTCAAACCTGATAATGTCAAATACATCGATGACATCAGAGATATTTTGGAAAAAATGCAAAATATTTATAAAGATGTGGAAAATTATAATTGGGACGTGCGAAACAGGATTACTGACTACGATGTGGAGAAAGATACTAATTAGAGGCAAACTGAAAACGTGGAGATTTCTTATTGGTCGGTGGCAGGGAGTGAAGTTTAAAATGAGGAAGAATTTGGTTGTACAAGAAGTAGTCCTCAAAAATTACAAGAAGAGAAAGAAGTTTTCGATTGTGTTTTTAGTAGTGGTTTATTTTTAAGATGATTTAGTTTTTGTAAAGTTGTAAATAGCTAAATAGATGTCCGGAAGACGTATGGGTGGAGTATGAGGGCATACTGAATGTAGGATGGCCGAGTGTAGGATTGGTGATCGGTAGATGCATGGCAAGGAACGTTCCTCGGAACGTGTAAGAGATCGATGCTTGAATTAGAATGACATGCGAGAGTGAGATAGACGACGAATGGCCGACGACGTGTAAAGACGGTATAAGACGACGCTAAAAGATTGTAAATATAAAAATACTTATTCAGAAAATCCCTGGCTTTATACCAAACCCCATCCCACAGTTATTTAATAAATAGTATAAGTGTTTGCCAAGAGGTTGTAGCCCCGAAATTGTTTAAAATAGATCTGGCTTAGAAGCTAAAAATTTAATTCGATTGGCGTCGCTAGAGTGCCCTACCCGTCGCCCTAAGGACTATTGTTAGTAAGTAACTTAATTTGAAATTATATTGAAATTAAAATTAAATGAAATTAAATCAAATCAAATTTTTATTCTATGCCATTTTTGCACGAGGGAGGGGTAACTTAACCTGACGCCGTCTGTACCGTTAAATATAATTAATTGGAGAGGCAGCCCTAAGGCCACTGGCTCCGTTTGGTATTGTGCTCTGTCCATATTTCACGCCGTAAGCTCTCTTATCGGGCGCCGTGCGATCGCCGTTAAACGGAGTGTTAACTTGTATTATGCTAGAGTTAACGGTTACTGCGTAGTCACAAAATAGATTGACACAGCGCGGGCTGCCTACATTGCGTGCTAAACAAGCTATGTCCATAAACTCCAGCTTGCTTGCTGTCTCCACCATTAGTCGCCTGCGTTTAGGACACGCGTGCACCCCCGTGTTCTTAAATAAAATCCGAGTTAAAGACTCTTCACTGTGTGAATGTGGTTTAGATAATATATTTTTGAAGATATTTTTCAATTGTCAAAATTATACTATTATGACGACCCGTTTGGAACAGTGGTAGTGAACACTGCCTTTGGTCCAAGGGTTGCGGGTTCGATCCCCGCACTGCACAAACATTTCTGTGCTTGAACATGTCTGTTTGTATTGGTCTGGGTGTTTTCTATGTATTATAAGAAAAGTAAAAGAAAATTATTATATTTGTAATCCCACTGTTGATTCTGATATCCGTAACACAGGAGCTTGAGCTGCCTATCTCGGAGTCAAATGTACGTGATGTTGTGAAATATTTATTTATTTATTATACTTTCTCGCTGTATGAAGTTCTACCCCCATGAATTCCCCGCCCTATTAACTTTTCTTTTCTTTTATCTTTGTACTTCTCCTCTGTTATAGAATATGTATGTATATTATTAAATATACCTAATATTAGACTATGAAAGAAACTCCCACTTAAAATTTTGTACCGTCTATGTGTTTGTTAATACGTTTTGTTGTATCTTTTTGTTTTAGATGGTGTAAGTAAAAACTCAAATTAAAATGATATCCAGAAGAATTATAATCTCATCCATACCGGTCCATATTCTTATAAATCGTCTCTTTAATCACTCGACATTGGCAGAGTTAAAAATGTGTTCCGCATAAGCAGACACAATAGCAGCCATTAAAAACACTCTTAAACAATTTAACTACTGCATCAGTGTTGTTTCCGGATCTATCCCACAGGGGAGTGTCCTAGGATGCGTGTTATTTTAAGCATATATAAATAGTCTTCATCATCATCATCATCATCAGCCTATCGCAGTCCACTGCTGGACGTAGGCCTCTCCAATTGTTCGCCACTGTGATCTATCCATGGCTTCTCGCATCCAGCTCTTGCCAGCCATCCTGCGCAGATCGTCCTCCCACCTAGCCAGAGGGCGCCCTACATTACGTTTGCCAAGACGCGGTCTCCACTCCAGAACTCGTTTACCCCATCGGTTGTCGGTTCTGCGGCTAATATGGCCAGCCCACTGCCACTTAAGCTTGCTAATCCGGTGAGCAATGTCGATAACTTTGGTTTTCTGCCGGATCACCTCATTTCGGATTCGATCTCGGAGAGAGACGCCGAGCATTGCTCGTTCCATAGCCCGCTGAGCGACCTTTAACTTGTGGACCAGCCGTACCGTAAGTGTCCACGTTTCGGCTCCGTATGTCATGACGGGTAGGACGCACTGATTGAAGACTTTCGTCTTTAGGCACTGTGGTATCGACGATATGAAGACACGACGTAGTTTTCCAAATGCTGCCCAACCTAACTGGATTCTTCTATTCACCTCATCCTCGAGGTTGTTTTTACCCAATTGCAAAGTCTGCCCGAGGTATACGTATTTTTGAACAACTTCGAGGACGGCACCGTGAATTGCAATCGGTTCCGGTAGAACATGTTCATTGAACATGACCTTGGTTTTGTCCAAGTTCATCCGTAGGCCGATGCATTTAGAAGAGTCAGCCAGGTCATTCAGCATCTGTTGTAGGTCCCGCAGCGTTTCTGCCATTATGACGATGTCGTCAGCAAATCGCAGGTGAGAGATGTATTCGCCATTGATGTTGATGCCACGTCTCTTCCAGTTCAGCGTCTTGAACATATCCTCCATTGCATTTGTGAACAATTTCGGGGAGATGACGTCCCCTTGTCTCACTCCTCGATGCAATGGTATAGGACTTGTTTGCTGATTCTGTACTTGGACGGACATAGTAGCGGCATCATAGAGACATCTCATCACCTGGATATATCGCCAATCGACTTGGCATCGCTGCAGGGACTCCAGAACAGACCAGATTTCAACCGAGTCAAAGGCTTTCTCATAATCCACAAATGCTAGACACAGGGGCTGATTATACTCTTCTGTCTTCTGTATAATCTGCCGCACTGTGTGGATGTGGTCTATGGTGCCTTATCCGCTCCGAAACCCAGCCTGTTCCGGTGGTTGGAATTCGTCGAGTCTCCACGCAAGACGGTTCGTGATCACTCTTGAGAACAGTTTATAGACGTGGCTTAAAAGGGAAATGGGTCGATAGTTCTTCAAAAGGGTTTTGTCCCCTTTTTTGAAAAACAAGACGACCACACTCTTACTCCACGCCTCCGGAGTTCTCCCTTCGAAGAGGACATCGTTAAAGAGCTTTTGGAGTTCCCTCAGTACGGGTAATCTTCCAGCTTTCAACAACTCTGTTGCAACGCCATCCTCTCCAGGGGCTTTTCCATTTTTCAGCTGTCCAAGAGCAATCTCGATTTCGCCAATGCTGACTTCTGGCAAGTCTTCGGTGAAATGGCGTGTTAATGTGGCCCTAGAGTCCTCATTTTCGGGATCAGGTCGAGATGCATGCGAAGCGTATAATCGGCCATAGAAGTCTTCCACTTCTCGAAGGACCGACGGCTTTGAAGCAACAACTTCTCCACGTGATGTGGTCAGCTTGGTCAGGTGGCTTCTTCCGAGAGATTGTACGAAAACCTTCGACCCCCGATTCTGCTCGATAGCTCTTTCAATCGAGAGAGTATTGGAGCACCGGAGGTCGCGTCGCACAAGTTTACTGATCTCCCGGTTTAGAGTCCGTTTTCCTGACGAAGTGGACGGTGGTTGCTTACGTCGTTGTCTCATTAGCCCCAAGGTCTCATCAGAGAGTTTCGACTTCCTACCTTTGCGCTGCATGTTACAAAATCTCGTGCCTTCTTCCCTGAGGACTCGAACTACATTTTCGAGGTTCTGGTCAACGTCCGTTGTGGTTTCCACGGCATTGAATCGGTTTTCCAGGTTTAACTGAAACTTTTCAGATCCTTTCATGGATTGCAGTAGAGTAGGCCGGAGTCTTGACCTCATCAAGCGGACTCGTTCGGCTTTAAAGTCGATATTCAGAGTGCCTCGGACAAGTCTGTGATCGCTACCGGTGTCGAACCTGTTGATCACGGAGACATCTCTGAATATATGCCGCCTATCCGCCATGATGAAGTCGATCTCGTTTTTAGTCATAGTGTCGGGGCTCTGCCACGTCCACTTTCTTTGGGGCTGCTTCTTGAAGAAAGAGTTCATCAAAAAGAGCCCCTCTCGTTCGAGAAAGTTGACAAGCATCCGCCCCCTATGATTCCTAACTCCAAATCCATGGGATCCTACTACCGATTCGTTGCAATTCTGTACTCCCACTTTAGCGTTGAAGTCCCCCATGACAACATTGTAGTGGGTTTTGGTGGTGAAGTGGAGGGCCCTCGATATGTCATCGAACATTTCCTCCACTTCATCGTCTGAGTGTGTCGAAGTCGGTGCGTACACTTGCACCACCTTGAGGCTGTACCTCTCGGTGAGCTTGATGATGAGGTACGCTACCCTGTTCGACACGCTAGACATTTCCACTACGTTGTCAGAGAGGGACTTATTGACCAGAAACCCGACGCCGCCTTGAGAATGTTGGTCTCCCTCGCGGAAGTACATTAGGTGGCCCGACTCCAAGGTTACGGTGTCCTCGCCCTCTCTTCGGACTTCGCTTAAACCAAGGATGTGCCACCTTATTTTCCCAAGTTCCACCTCGAGTTGTGCCAGATGCGAATCAAGCCGCAAAGTGCGTCCGTTGTACGTCGCCAGGGTCAGTTTGTTGTGGTGGCCTTCCGTAGCCCGGAGATTCTTCGCACCCCCCGTCCCGCCGTTACCATGGCCGCCACCATGACCAGGAATAGCGAGACTGCCGGGAACTGGGGGCCGTGGCTGCAGTTTTACTCTCATTGGAGGGTTTGCCCATAATCGCCACGCTGGGCAGGCGGGTTGGCGATCGCAGGACGTGGATTTTTGCGCCAGTGACGCTGCTGCCCGTCACTGGCCTGGCATATTTGGCCACGTCATAGCTGTGGTTATACCGCCATCGGTCGGTCGCCAGAGCCTCGTTGGTAATTTAGCAGGATGCACCACGGGCAGGTGAGGTACATAGTGAGGTAAATAGTCTTACCACTATAATACATAATATACATATGCTCACTGCATGCGAGTATTTTCTACGGTATTTTTACGATAGTTCCACATAATAGGATAAAAAAGATTCCGACAAACTAAGTGTTCCCTTTCACTTTATTATGTGAAAGACAGCTGCCTAGCTGTTATTAGATTTGTTTCTTTTTGTCTTTTTGCCCAAATCAGTAGATTTTTTTATTTATTTTTAAATTACGGTTCAGACTGCAACACATGAGGTTACTACAACATGTCAAAATTCCTCAATTATTTTGAACCGAACGTGTTTGACATTTAAGGTGACACCGTGACGATATTATCGCCGCCAAGTGATTTATGTTCATTGTGGCGAATAAGAGTTTTTTAAATGTTTTTGCGACAAATGTTATAATTTATTCCTACAAATAACGTAATCTCCATAATTGCTAAAAGTGGCTAGTTTTAGAAATTATGGGAATTATTGCATTATTGGTACTTGTAGGTAGTAAATATTAGTCTCACAATATTATTAATACTTTCCTTAAACTATTTTATTTTTTTATGTGATGGGTGGCAGACGAGTAACTGTACCTACAACAGTATTTTAACCGACTTCAAAAAAGGAGGTTCTATGTTCGACTATATGTATGTTTTTACTATCCTATATATATTTGTGTATAAAATATGTATATGTATGTATATTTGTGTTCCTCTATTGTCTGATATCTGTAACACAAGTGCTTAAGCTACTTTGTACGGAATCAGGTCAACGTATGAGATGTTGTGGGAATTATTATTATTATTATCCTGGCCTGTATGACTATACGGTAAGCGATTGCCGCCGCCCATGGACACCCGCGACACCAGTGGTGTCACAAGTGCGCTGCTTACCTTAACCCCCTTCCCCCGTATTGGGCCTCCGGTACCCTCTCACGCAGCGAAACAATGGACAACATTTCAAATTTTTAACATGTCCATATTGTTTTTTTATATGAAAGTAGACATAAAATGAACAGACCCATATTTTTTCTTTTTTCAAAATTTGTCCATTTTCATGCATAAAATAATGATTGAAATTCTTTTTATTCTAAATAGACGTAAGCGCCAAATGACGTCATCGGACGGCTGAATACAGCGATATTCCTTTGCTTATCATTGTTTTAATAAAAAAAAGGTACTACTGTCAAAGGTAAATAATACTAGTGTCAACATTGTCAACGTCATTTATTCATTAATAGTTGACAAGTTGTCTTTTTTTTTTACAGTTGCATGTCATGGGTTTGGCATTTCGTAAATTTAAAACTATAATGTGCTAAGCATAGAAATATTTTACATTCTGCCGTCCGATGACGTCATCTTACGTTTTTTAGTTTTTAATTTTTTTCTCAGTAAATAAGCAATATAAAAAATGAATAAATATATATTCGAGCAGCGGACAAGTAAATAAAGAAATGGTATTTTTTGTTTCAGAGCCTAGCAATTTTGAAATGTTGTCCATTCGGTCCAGCCGGCCCCTTCCGAAGCGTGGCTCTCAAACGCATGGACCTAATTCTCTGTATGGACCTAAATTTAATAAAGATTTTAAGAATAAAGATTAAATATCTTTTATATTTATCTTTATTATGAAGGTAAGGGAATAGAGAGTGCACTTGTGTTTGCGCACACAGTTGAGCACTACTTGTTATAATATAGATTGGCTGCCGTAACCAGAATCAGTTTTTTTTAATATGAGAGGTGGCAGACGAGTAGACGGATCACCTGATGGTATGTGATTCCGCCGCCCATGGACACCTGCAACACCAGTGGAGTCACAAGTGCACTGCCAACCTTTCCCCTTCCCCCCCATTGGGCCTAAGGTAACCTCACTCACACGGCGAAACACAGCACAGGCGCTGCTTCACGCCGGTCTTCTGTGAGGCAGTGGTATCACTCCGGTCGAGCCGGCCCATTCATTGTTATATAAAATAATGAACAATATGATCGATTCCCCTTACTTGTTAAGCAAATTGTTTTATAAGTGTTCCAGACCTAGCGCGCGGCATAAGAATACGTTTGCTACTCCTTTATGTAAATGTAATGGACAACATTTCAAAATTGCTAAGCTCTGAAACAAAAAATACCAATTCTTTGTTTACTTTTCCGCTGCTCGAATATATATTTATTCATTTTTTACATTGCTTATTTACTGAGAAAAAAATTAAAAACTAAAAAACGTAAGATGACGTCATCGGACGGCAGAATGTAAAATATTTCTTAGCTTAGCACATTATAGTTTTAAATTTACGAAATGCCAAACCCATGACATGTAACTGTCAAAAAAAAAGACAACTTGTCAACGTTGAATGTATGAATGACGTTGACAATGTTGACACTAGTATTATTTACCTTTGACATTAGTACCTTTTTTTTTATCAAAACAATGATAAGCAAAGGAATATCGCTGTATTCAGCCGTCCGATGACGTCAATTGGCGCTTACGTCTATTTAGAATAAAAAGAATTTCAATAATTATTTTATGCATGAAAATGGACAAATTTTGAAAAAAGAAAAAATATGGGTCCGTTAATTTTATGTCTATTTTCATATAAAAAAACAATATGGACATGTTAAAAATATGAAATGTTGTCCATTACAGGAAAAATAGTTTTATTGTTAGAGCTTGTAATAAATTTAATAGCAGCTATAACCGTATCGACAGTTTTCATGATAAGATTACAGTTTTTAAAAAATCTTTAGTCTTGAATTAAATTAATAAGTACCAAAAATAATCATCCTTTTTCGCATTTTTTTTTGTATTTTTTTTTTTTTTTTTTATGATATAGGTGGCAGACGAGCAGACGGATCACCTGATGGTAAGCGATTACCGCCACCCATGGACGCCTGCAACACCAGTGGTGTCACAAGTGCGCTGCTTACCTTTTAACCCCCTTCCCCTGGATTGGGCGTCCGGTACCCTCACTCACGCAGCGAAACACAGCGCATGCACTGCTTCACGCCGGTTTTTTTCTCACAACACTAAACGTATTAATTTGTAGTGGAAAATTTAAATTGCTGATGTATTATTTTAGTAATTTTAGAACAGAGTACTATTTAACAGCTGTATTTTTCCTTAATAAAGAAAATAAAAATAAATAAAATAAGCGTGACTCTCCCACATTTAAAGAATCAGTTGGAGAATACAATCCTGGCCGGATATGGCACATCTTTCATGTATAGTAAATGCGGCGCTATGGGAACGAGAGCTAAAGGGCCAACACATTTGCTGGCGTTGGCACGCTGGCGTCACATCGCTCACCGGCGTGTGGTCTGGCCGCTTAACGCCGTAAACTGTGGCTGCGCCTGTCCTGCCAAATGGCACAAGTTTTAACAAAGCTACTGTGAAAATCGACCCGTTTGGAACAGTGGTAGTGAACGCTGCCTTTGGCCCAAGGGTTGCGGGTTCGATCCCCGCACAGTACAAACATTTGTGTGAATGAACATGTCTGTTTGTATTGGTCTGGGTGTTTATATGTATTATACGTATGTATTTACAAAAGAAAAGTATTATACGTATTTATTTGTAATTCCGCTGTTGGTTCTGATGTCCGTAACACAGGTGCTTGAGCTACCTATCTCGGAGTCAGATCAATGTATGTGATGTTGTGAAATATTTATTAAAAAAAAAAAACACTGCATACACGGTATACCGTGACGTATCGAATTTAGTCGAAAATATTTTCTACTCCCCATACAAAATCACGTGACCGACTTTGTATGAGAAGTTGACATTGTTTTATGCAAATTTCCAAAAGTCATAGAACCAATGTTGTTCAGAATGGTTGAGAGAACACGTCCCATTTAAAATATCCCACCATCGCATGATCTCAATAAAAAGTGCTAGGTTATGAGATCTGTAAACATTATCATGGGTGGCTGCAATCACTTGCTCGTCTGCTCCCCCCTATCACTTCAAAATCCGAAGTCCGCTTAGGTTGATGACCTAACTTTGTAAATTGATTTATTTTTTATATTTTTGCTCTCATCATCATCATCATCAGCCCATTTAAGTCCCCACTGCTCGGACTGGGACACGGGCCTCCCTCAGTCACATGAGGGGTAATTGCCTTACTCACCACGCTTGGCAGACGGGTTGGCGAGGGTTTTGATATAAATGCAGAGTTTTCCTTCTCTGGGTGCTGATGATCATGCCAGCAGCTTTACCTTAGTCGCCTTTTACGACACCTCGGTAAGAGTGAGGGTGGCCTATTCTACTCTGCCGGGGATCACACGGCATTTTTTTTATTTTTGCTCTACCCGAAGATATTTGCTTATTATACATACAGTCCTAACTCAATATCCCCTTCCCTTTAATTGGCATAATGTGTTTTGTCCTAAAATGGATTGGCATAATTTATTTAGCATAATATTAATTTGGCCGCATTTGGTTTTAGCATAATATGTACTGTGTCATAATTATTATTTAGCATAATGCATTTATGCATAATTTTTTCGGATCAATATTTTTAGGCATTAATGGTTGTTAAACTGAAAAATAAAAAAGTAAGCAGGTAACAGTATTTCCTATATTATATAGAGTAAAAGTAGGTTTATGCGCGGCGAGGGTAGCCCTTGAGCCACCCGTAAGCCACTTTTTAATGACTTATAGTTAATTATTTTATGCATAATCATGTTTATGCTTATTGCTGTTACTGTTGTGCTTATTAGTATTATGCGAAATTATCATTAGTAGTAATTACATTATGCTAACTTCTTTTATGCTTAAAATTTTTATGCTTCTTGACAGTGAACCTGGGGAGAGCACATAGCGAGGAGAACAGACGGCCGTTGGGGCGGAAAGGTCCTCGAGTGGAGGCCACGTACAGGAAGTCGCAGCCGTGGCAGGCGTGGCAGACCGACGATCTGGTAAAGGTTGCGGGAATCCATTGCATGCGGGCGGCACAGGAACGACCTGTGTGGAGAAAATTGGGGGAGGCCTATGTCCAGCAATGGACTTCTATTGCGGGGTTTTACCTTTTATCGATTCTGTCTTGTATCCACTTTAAACACAATCGCGGGTTTTAACACTCTATTTGGTCCAAGCAAGTTGTCACGAGACAACTTACTCGACACACAATAGCAGTGTTAAAAACGATACACTCCAACGATTCTTATTATTAGGATCACTTTGCGGCACCTCACTGCGCAAATAAACACCAAATTTGAACACTAAAAACCACTAGACACTAATTTTAAAACCTTTGAATTGCATCAGCCCATGCGGCTTGTTTTAGCCCTACCCGCCGAATCCATATAAACTTCTAAAAGAAAGAATAATTCAATTCCATTTGCCACTTATGTCACTGCAAAATGAAGTCCCGAAATGAGGACAGGCTCCTACTGAGTGCTAATACCGCACGGATGAACAGTTCGAAAATTCTGTTGGGACTCCCCTACACCCTTCTCCAAGACGCCATCTTATTTCGCATGACAAAATCTGAATGTCCTATCGAAATATTATTACGACAGCCGTGCATAATGACAGCAAAATTAGCGACACCCTCATCAAAACCATATCGATTCATCGCGCTTCATCACTGCCGCCATTAACACAACATGGCGTTCCCCCACCCCCTCTCATATAGAGCGTCCGGTAAATGTACAAGGGCATAGAAGGGCCGAGCAAACAGCTTTTAGTGGAGGGTGTAAATTTAATGACGATTAGGCAATAGTCAACACACCCTGTATAACTGCTCATGTGGTTTATTAGTGGTATGGTATATTGTTTTATTTGTTGATTTGTTCGGCGGCGAGGCCATGGGCGGCGGATATTGTTTACCATCAGTTGATCTGACTGCCATCTGCATATAACATACAAAAATGAATCCTCCGCTTGTGACCGCGGCTGCTAAAACGTAGCCGAACCGTCAAGCAAAATATGTGAGTACAAAATGTTGTATCCGTAGAAATTATAACATGACTAGAATGATTTTTAGAGTTTCCTTACTGCTGTCACCTCAAAGGTGAGATCCCGGAGTGGGCGAGGAGATTGTACAGTATTTCAAAAATCAAGAAATTGACTTCTATGCGGGGGTTTACCTTTTATCGATCTGTCGTGTATCCACTTTAAACACAATCGAGGGTTTTAACACTTATTTGGTCCAAGCAATTTTGTCACGGGACAACTTACTCGACACACAATAGACAGTGTTTAAAAACGAGTTACACTCCAACGATTCTTATTATTAGGATCACCTTTGCGGCACTCACTGCGCAAATAAACACCAAATTTGAACACTAAAAACCACTAGACACTAATTTAAAACCTTTGAATTGCATCAGCCCATGCGGCTTGTTCTAGCCCTACCCGCCGAATCCATATAAACTTCTAAAAGAAATAATAATTCAATTCCTTTTGCCACTTATGTCACTGCAAAATGAAGTCCCGAAATGAGGACAGGCTCCTACTGAGTGCTAATACCGCACGGATGAACAGTTCGAAAATTCTGTTGGGACTCCCCTACACCCTTCTCCAAGACGCCATCTTATTTCGCATGACAAAATCTGAATGTCCTATCGAAATATTATTACGACAGCCGTGCATAATGACAGCAAAATTAGCGACACCCTCATCAAAACCATATCGATTCATCGCGCTTCATCACTGCCGCCATTAACACAACATGGCGTTCCCCCACCCCCTCTCATATAGAGCGTCCGGTAAATGTTATAACAAGGGCATAGAAGGGCCGAGCAAACAGCTTTTAGTGGAGGGTGTAAATTTAATGACGATTAGGCAATAGTCAACACACCCTGTATAACTGCTCATGTGGTTTATTAGTGGTATGGTATATTGTTTTATTTGTTGATTTGTTCGGCGGCGAGGCCATGGGCGGCGGATATTGTTTACCATCAGTTGATCTGACTGCCATCTGCATATAACATACAAAAATGAATCCTCCGCTTGTGACCGCGGCTGCTAAAACGTAGCCGAACCGTCAAGCAAAATATGTGAGTACAAAATGTTGTATCCGTAGAAATTATAACATGACTAGAATGATTTTTAGAGTTTCCTTACTGCTGTCACCTCAAAGGTGAGATCCCGGAGTGGGCGAGGAGATTGTACAGTATTTCAAAAATCAAGAAAAATCTACTGATTGTTTCAAAAATGCAAAAAAAAAACATTTAACGTGTTGTATGGTGGTACAAAAATGAAAACCATTTATTAATTCTTTCAGTAAAGCATAATATGGCCACATTATGGCGTCCAAACAAAAAAAGAGGTTTTTTTTTATATGGCTCTACCCGAAGGTAATTCGCCTATGTCAAGTAACTTATTGAGAATAAGTAGGTAGTTAACAGTCGAAGTCAGTCAAAGTCACAGTCACCCAATAAAGCGCCGGTGTTTTATCGACCAACGGATTCAGCGGATATCACTCTAAAAGCAATCGCAGGTTCTAACCCTCTATTTGGTCCAAGCAAGTTGTCACGAGACAACTCACTCGACACACAATAGCAGTGTTAAAAGCGATACAATCCAACGATTCTTATTATTAGGATCACTTTGCGGCGCTTCACTGCACAAATAAACACCAAATTTTGTTGGATTGGCATAATAATAAACAACGCCTTGTCCTTACTATATTTTCTCTGTGGTCTCCCGGTGGCGCCACCAGCTCTACTTGTGTCTTCCGGTTGTCATTGTGGTTAACGTGTAGATTGCTCAGTTGCTCTTTCAATAAATAATTTGTTAATCTCTATTAATAGTATTATTTCTACAGGTTATGGGCCGTCCCATATACCATTTTAGAGAAAAGTTAAATATTTACCGTGAAAGAGTAAAAGTAAAACATTTCGCGACATTGTACTTTGCCGGTCTCGTGTCAAAATGGCCACGTCTAACCTACAAATTGAGAAATTAACCGGCCGGGAAAATTATTCAACATGGAAATTTGCAGTAATGTCCTATCTACAATTAGAGGAATTGTGGGAATGTATTGAACCTGGTACCGATGTCGACATAAAGAAAGATATCAAAGCAAAGTCGAGAATAATTTTGTTGGTGGAACCTATGAATTACGTGCATATAGAAAATGCACAAACTGCGAAAGAAGTGTGGAAAAACCTGCAAAATGCATTTGAAGACTCCGGGCTTTCGAGAAAAGTCGGCTTACTGAAGGATTTGATCAATACTTCATTGGACAACTGCGGTAGTATCGAAGAATATGTGAATAAAATTATGAGTACCGCACATAAGTTGCGAAACATTGGTTTCGAAGTGAATGATGAATGGCTGGGAACACTTATGCTGGCAGGTTTATCCGAAAATTATAAACCAATGATCATGGGTCTGGAAAGTTCCGGCATCAAAATTTCATCAGATTTTATAAAAACAAAGCTATTACAGGAAGTACAAGTATCCGAGACTTCTGCATTTTATACAAAACACAGAGGTACCTCCAACAACAATTCAAAACCAAAAGGAAAAGGCCCTCGTTGCTTTAACTGCAATAAATATGGACATGTAAAGAAACAGTGTACGGCACAGAAAAGTAACCAAAATTCTTTTGCAGCAGTTTTTTCAGCTTACAGCTCACTTAACCAAGATGAGTGGTATATCGATTCAGGAGCAACAATGCACATGACTAGACGCTCGGACTGGATGTATGACGAACAACCACCTCCGATTCATAGAATAACGGTGGCAAACAGTGAAGCGATCCCTGTGCAAAGTATGGGTAAAGTAAACATTCAAACCAAATTAAATAAAGTTGAGCATCAGATACAGGTGAGAAATGTTCTGTTTATTCCTGAATTAACTACAAACCTATTATCTGTCAGTCAATTAACAAAGAGTGGTTGTAAAGTTGAATTCACAAACACTGGTTGTAACATATACAATGCCAACAAAAATTTAGTTGCAACAGCAAGGCTGATAGATAATATGTACAAACTTAATGTTGTGTCTGGAAATGCATATGCTGTAACAGATTTGTCTATATGGCATAAAAGAATGGGTCACTTGAATATGGCTGATATTAAGAGGTTACCTTTATGTGCTGAGGGCGTCACTATTAGTGACAAAGAAGTCAATACTGTCTGTATACCTTGTTGTGAAGCAAAACAAACACGATTACCGTTTCCAAATTCTGGTTCTAGGAGCAAATGCATTACTAGATATAATACATACTGATCTGTGTGGTCCGATGGAGACTCCATCTGTAGGTGGAGGGAAGTACTTCATAACCTTCATAGATGATTACTCTCGTAAAGTGTATGTTTATTTTCTGAACAACAAAATGGATATTAAATCAGTGTTTAAGAAATTCAAAGATGAAGTCGAGAATGAACTAGAAAGGAAAATAAAAATTCTTAGAAGTGACAATGGCAAAGAATATTGTAATAAAGAATTTTCTGATTTTCTGGCATCATCAGGTATCAAACATCAGACCAGCTCCCCGTACACGCCCGAGCAGAACGGTTTAGCAGAGAGGATGAATCGAACCCTGGTAGAACGTGCAAAGTGCATGCTGTTTGAAGCAAAACTGCAAAAACCATTCTGGGCTGAGGCGGTCGCCACGGCAGCTTATATTATCAACAGATGCCCATCACGAGTTCTGGCTGAGGTAACACCAATTGAAAAATGGACTGGTAAGAAGCCAAACCTTTCACACTTAAAGATTTTTGGTTCCAAGGCCATGGTACATGTTCCTAAGCAAAACCGACAGAAATGGGATAGTAAATCTCGGGAGTTAATCTTTGTGGGATACTGTGATAACACAAAGGGATACAGATTTTATGATCAAATGTCTAAGAAAATTGTGATTAGTAGAGATGTGATATTTATTGAAAATTCTAATACTTTTGAAAATATCGCTCCGGAAACTGTATCAGTGCCACATCTTGCTACACTTCCTCTTAGTAGTACGATGGTTGATAGTATAGACCCACAGAATCAGACAGAAGAACCAGAGGAAGCAACGGATACCAGTGAGAGCTCACAGAATGAGACATCGAGTACCGAAACTTCATTTGATAGTTGTGTGATGAATGAGAGAACTGATGAAACATATTATCCTGATACCGATGACTGTTATGATAGTGAAAATGAATATGTACGGAGTGGAATTACACTGAGATCACATCAGAGACAGAACAAACAAGCTAATAATTTCATGTGTTTAATGGCAATTCCAGATCCGCTAACTGTTAATGAAGCATTGTCAGGCCCAAATGCAAAGGAATGGAAAGAAGCAATGGATGAGGAGTGCAAGTCATTACTTGATAATGATACATGGGAAACTACTACTCTTCCAGCTGATAAACATGTCATACCATGTAAATGGGTGTACAAGATAAAGAGAAATGAAAACGGAGAAACAGTAAAATTTAAGGCTCGTCTTGTATAAAAGGATGTTCCCAAAGGCCTGGGATCGACTACACTGAAGTTTTTTCACCAGTCGTGAGACTTGCATCTCTGAGATATTTATTTGCTTTAGCTGTAAAGTATGACTTAGATATATGTCAAATGGATGCAGTGTCAGCCTTTTTGCAAGGAGATATAGAAGAGGAGATTTATATGAAGCAGCCGCCTCTTTATGAAAGTGGTGAGAAAGTATGCAAACTCAAAAAATCATTATACGGCTTAAAACAAGCCAGCAGGCAGTGGAACAAGAAACTTGATTCTACACTGAAACAAATGGATTTATTGCAAACCAAACTAGATCCCTGTATATACTACAAAATTGAAGGTGACAGCAATATTACCTTTGTGGCTATTTATGTAGACGACTTACTGATTTTCACAAATAATCAAAAAATAAAAAACCATATCAAAGGAGAACTAAATAAGAAATTTAAAATGAAGGATCTTGGAGATTTGTGTTACTGCATTGGGATACACATTGAACGGGACAGAAAAAATGGAGTAATATACCTAGATCAACGAAAATACATACTAGAAGTATTACAAAAATATGGTATGTCTGATTGTAAAACGGTCAAAACTCCAATGGATGGAAATACAAAGTTTAATGAAAAGGAAAATTTTGTAGAAGGTACAATTTTAACCAATGTTCCTTATCAAGAGATAATTGGATGCCTTCTGTACATATCACAAGTCACAAGACCAGACATAAGCTTTGTGATCAATATGTTAAGCAAGTACAATAGCAAGCCTGAAATGCAGCATTGGCTTGCTCTGAAACGTGTCATGCGTTACTTAAAAGGCACTCAAGATTATAGACTGAGCTATAAGCAAATGCCAGAAGAGACACAGATTCACGGTTACTGCGACGCAGACTGGGCAAGCTCAAGTGATGACCGACGTTCCTGCACCGGCTACACATTCCTTTTTCAGGGAGGAACAATCAGCTGGAACTCAAGGCGACAGCCTACAGTTGCCCTGTCTACCACTGAGGCAGAGTATATGTCTTTATCATCATGCGTGCAAGAAGCTCTGTGGCTTAAGCAGCTTCAAGAAAGTTTTTGGCCACATTTGAAGAATGAAGCCATGATTATATACAGTGATAATCAAAGTTCTATCAAACTTTCAGGTTCTGATGGTTATCATTCTAGGACCAAGCACATCGACGTGAGGCATCACTTCGTTCGCGACAAAGTCCATGGAGGGGTCATTGAAGTTCGCTACATCCAGACAGATGTGATGGTTGCAGATGCCCTGACCAAAGCCACAACGTACTCAAAATTAGCCTACTGTTCGTCCAAGATGGGCTTATGTTTAAGAGAGGATGTTGGATTGGCATAATAATAAACAACGCCTTGTCCTTACTATATTTTCTCTGTGGTCTCCCGGTGGCGCCACCAGCTCTACTTGTGTCTTCCGGTTGTCATTGTGGTTAACGTGTAGATTGCTCAGTTGCTCTTTCAATAAATAATTTGTTAATCTCTATTAATAGTATTATTTCTACAAATTTGAACACTAAAAACCACTAGACACCTTTAAAACCTTTGAATTGCATCAGCCCATGCAGCTTGTTTTAGCCCTACCCGCCGAATTCAAAAAGAGATACCGTAAACTATAAATGACAACCGCTGTCAGATTTCACTTGTCACTGTCACTTTGATAACTCATATCACAATTCTTTTCAAGTTTGTTTCCAAGTCATTCGTCTTGTTCTGTTTGTTGCGTTAATGTGTCTCGATATCTCTAAAACAATTTAGCTTCGTTTTTGATAGTAAAAAGCAGTCGACGACACAATTAATGCGCTACGCGATTTTAAAATTGTGAAAAGTGACAGATTTTACGAGTATAAACAAATGTCATTCATGCCAGGATGGTTTTTGCTGTTAAGGATTGCTATATTTTTTGTGATCGTTTTATTTGTATAAGAAAACGAAGTATTTTTAAAGGAATTGGACGGTTACGAAGTATTTAAGATATATTTGTCTTTTTTTTACCTACTTGACAAGGCCAGGGGCTATACATTCATTTTTTTTTTGATGACCCAGTGAAAATGCACCTTATGCACGCTGAGAGGGGTTCTACTCCGGGTTAGGTCTCTGCTAATGAGAGATCGTCCGGAGGCATACCCAATAAAAACACTGGGGCGTTTCCATCCCTCGCCCAGCAAGCACTCAGACCAGGGTGACCACATAGGCTTCATCCATCGCCCGGTCAGGGCGAAGAGGCTCGCCAGCTCGGCCTCTCTCTCGCTCAACCTCCCGGGTAGCATCCACACTGATTGTTTCAGTGCAAGCAGCACCCAGAGGAGGCACCCCGCTCCGCACATACACTGCTGGGTGCAGTGCAGTGGGAGTTAGGGACAAACCCGCAGGCATCCAACATAATAACGCGTCGCAGAAACCGACTCCGCTGACTACGACGACCTACCACCGCCATCCTCTGGCTGCGACCTTGCGGTGCAGGTCCCCAAACGTGGGCCTTACGGCCACTGCGCCCGGGGGCGCTTCCATCCTGGGTGGAGGATGCTGACGTCAAAGTGCCCCGCCGGAAAACCGCCGCGCAACCCGCGCGGGCGGGGCCGGACACAGCATCTCCAGGTCCGAAGACAAAAATGGCGCCTACAACCAGGCTGTGCGATGGTTTAACCCGCTTTCACGGGCCCTAGTACACCGTCAGGGAGCGACGCGAAGACGCCGGTCCTCAGATCCTCGGCGCGACAATGTAGGCCCTGTAGCGAAGTGCGCTTCGGCGCGATCGCACGCCAGGGCTCGGTCCGTCAGGTGTGCAGTGCATCCTTCGCAATCCACGAATGAATTACTACCCGTCATTGCCCAGGAAAAACCGTGCCCCGCGGTAACCGTTTCTGCCTAATACCAACCGAAGTTGGAATCAGGACAGAACTGATTACCAGCAGCCATACATTCTGGGACAACACCTTTGAAGCACAAATTTGGTTTTTCAAGTTACGTACGAAATATCAACATAAAAATGTTACCATTTACATATTTCCCTAAAACATGGGAAATGGTTATTGTAGTAACTGTAGTATTTAAATAGTACCTAGATTTTTTTTTACAAGTATCTACCTAACTGTGATCATAAATTAGTTAGCAAGTTATGTTTCGATATTTATGATGCCTTCACCCACAATAATGAATAAGAAATAAATAAATAAAGATCTACCGACATATTTCAATGGTTATCACGCTGTAAACATCAGTAGCAACTGATTAAATTACTCAGTCGTCGGAACATCCGTCCGTGATCCGTCTGCTCGTCTGCCACCTATGACAAAAAAACAGACTCCCTAAATCCTGAGCCGGCTATGGTCTGAACGCCATAGTACTTACCCTTAAATATACGAAATCCTGAATTTAGTATATTTACTTTGGTTGGACGTGTAAAACTATTGGCCCATATTTATCTTACTCGTATCTAATAAATAAAACCACGAGATGAATGTTTAACTAAACTGGGATTAGATTTATTAGCAAAGAATAAATCGTGGTCCTTTTATATTAATTATAAAATGTTTAATTACGCTGTGTCTTATGTATTCGGAAAACCACAATGCTTGCGCGATTTAAATAGGCACAACGCCATCTGTTGGTACTTTTGCGCACTAGGTACGTTTTTATACTTTACAATTTTATAATGAGGGTTTTCGCGTGTCAAAAATCCGCTACATGGCGTACTATAGGAGTGAGGTCCATAAATACAATGTGATTGGTTATTTTTAAACGTGATCTGTCAAAATGCCAATTTGTACAAACTAAACAACCAATGCGGTTGATGTTGGACCTCAGTCCAACAGTACGCCTTCTAGCGGATGTTTCACACGCGAAAACCCTCATTGTATGCGATAGCTTTGGGCAGGACGCAACCTGATATTTGTGTCTTTCTCGCTTTTGCGTGTAATTCCGTTAAGGTTAGAGAGAGACAAATCTCATAAGGAAAACCCATGAAAATTGGAAAAGAATTGAGGTTCGTGCGCTTACAGTTATGAAGTCACTTAAGAAGCTCAAGTCGTGAGGGAACTCTGAAAGGAAACACATTTCATTCGTAGCCGTGAAAAAGTTAAAAGGACCGACAGATCATATGAGCGAACGATTCGTTTGGACTGTGTGCTTGGTGAAAGATATCGACTCTAGCGGATATAAATAGGTGATTTTTTTTAAATAGCCTGTGTTGCCCCACTACAGGGCAGAAAATGCCTTTGATTTATGTGAAAGGTCATTGTTGACCAAGACCAAAACCGGTCATTGTTGGCAACACTGAAGGCAAAAGATCACGAGGTTGATCACCAACACGATGGTCTGTCCAAATAAAAGGAACTAGGTACATCCCTACGAAAGTTCTACGACGCTACTTCCAATCTGAATAAATGGAGAAAGTTTGCTTAGTTGATGTGAACAAGGGTCAGACTATAGAGGTAGATTTTCAAAAATGTGTTCTACGCTCTTTTATGGTATGTTTGTTCTCAGATACAACCGTAGATTTCAAACACAGTTTTAGAAGCTCATAGCTTGGCAATGATAGAAGATAGATACAAAATGCAAAAGACAAAGTTATAGAGAATTTAATTATCTTTTATTACTTAGTGCAACAAAATTTCGTACGAAGCACCGTTTTCGAGAAGTAAGCAAAAAACCAAAGAACGGGACCTTCTTTGTGTCGCCCCTTGTCTTTCAGTATGTTTATCTCCTAACTAATCCAAACAAAGTTCCTAAGTCAACGTTTCTGCTTTCGACTTTTCCATCCACACTCCCCTTGTGAGTATTCATTGACCAACCTATTATCATTCCTCCCAAAAGCTGAGTTCTTATCCCTTAAACAACGAAATGTAGAAAAAAATATCCGCTTCTCGTCGCCACTCATACACCGCTCCATCGATCACGCAGTTTCTCGTTACTTCCCCGCCAGCCCCTTCCGTTGTCAAACGGCAAGGAAACGTGAAAATATAGTATTTCATGCCTCTTAAATGTACGATATATTGCCGCTGCGTATCACCGTACAATTACATTATACATGTTAGTATATCAATAGCGCTGGCAACATATGTCGGAGATTTCGGGGTAAACATGTTTTGGGATATCCGTCCACAATTTCGTTAGCTTTTGCTTTTTTTCTGCACCTCGTGTTCTTATAATATTAGGGACAACTTTTGGAGGAGACTCGCGTTAGAAAGAGACAAAAAATTGTCTACGTTACTATCCATCTCTTCAAACATCTCCATTAAAACATCACGTCAATTCGTTACTCTGATTTGTTCTTTTGCATATCACACGGTATAAAGATCTTACAAAACAAATGCATAGAGACTTGTGACGCCCCGTAAGGGCCCCGCAAAAGGCTAAAAAGCACTGCCGCACTCTTAAAATAAAATTCAAACACTCTTAGAATAGCCACACACCGAATTAGCAAACTGAAGTGGCAGTGGGCTGGTCATATTAGCCGCAGAACTGACAGCCGTTGGAGCCGTAAAGTCCTTGAGTGGAGACCGCGACTCGGTAAGCGTAGTGTTGGACGCCCTGCGACAAGATGGGATGATGACATTCGAAGGCTGGCTGGTGTGGGCTGGATGAGAGTGGCCGAAAATCGGGAGCAGTGGCGTGCATTAGGGGAGACCTATGTCTAGCAGTGAACGAGTGTGGGTTGCTGATGATGATGATGATGATGATGATGAGTCACACACACTTTCACATTTATTTCATTTAAGTATTGATATGTATTAAACTAACGGCCTTTTCCGTTTAGAATTAAAACGGTTCCAAACGGAAAAGGCCGTTCTAGTGCAAACTCTCAAAAAAAAGAATGAGATAGTTTTGAGTACAAAGTTTTTTTTTATTGCGAATAATATTGCGGAAAATTTGAATTTTTTTTTTTTTACAAAATACTGAAACCATTAAGTGAATGTTATAATAAGTATTGTTTTGCGCTCTTGTTGCGATTTCCTCAATGTCGCGTCACGAAAGGGCATAGCCCATTTTTGGCACACTGTGAAAATTACGCCCTGAAACCGAACCTTAGATTCGGATTCAGCAATCCAAATAACTTAAAGTAGAGTGAAAAAATTAGAATAACCCCAAAAATCTCCAAGTAATATTACAATTAAATTGAACTTTTTATAAAATAAAGTCGATAGCACGAGGACAAAACGCACCGTGTGAAAATCGGAACGCAATATATTAGCCAAACACTTAATTCTTAAATGGCCGTGTGGTCCCCTGCAGAGTAGAATAGATTACCTCACTCTTACCGAGGTGTCGTAAAAGGCGACTAAGGTAAAGCTGCTCGCACGATCATCAGCACCCAGAGAAGGAAAACTTTGCATTTATATCAAAACCCTCGCCAACCCGTCTGCCAAGCGTGGTGAGTAGGGCAATTACCCCTCATGTGATTGAGGGAGGCCCGTGCCCCAGCAGTGGGGATTTAAATGAGCTGATGATGATGATACTTAATTCATTATTTTGAAATCCCTTAATAAAGGACACACACTTTTCCTACACTGCATATAATACCTACATGTCGATAGTACTTACCTACCTATAAAAATCCATAAAATTGGAAAGCTTAGAGCTCACGTCCACTCTATACCTTAGTTTTTCCGATTGTAATTGGACTGTTCTTGTGTGCCTGTATGTAAGAGCTATCCTATTGGTATAACAAAAAAAATTACGGTGAGGATTCTTCACTGTTTGTGACTATGATCAAATGAAAATACAATGGTGGCATCGTTCAAACTATGTGAGCAGCGGTTTATGCGCGTGTTTTTGGAAATGCGTGTAGGCGCGTATAAGCGCGCCTTTTAGCACACGCTCAACTCGTAAGCTCAATAAGCCGCCAGAATCCATGTTGATACTGACACCACACCAAAAGCCGGGTCGAGCGAACACGCCGAAATACGCTGCTCGTATACTCGGGTATGATTTTTTGAAGCGCGTAATGAAGTTTGCGTGGAAGCGCGTATATGCTGAAAGATTATCACGTAGATTGTGAGGGACAGGGGGATTTTTTTGTTGGAGTATAGTTTATAAGTAACTGATTTATATTAACTTCCTGTTCTGTTATGTGCCATAATAGATAGGAATCAGTAATAGAATAGAAAAATGTTTAATATAAAAATAAAATAAATAAAGGTTTTAAAATGCAGAGTTTTCCTTCTCTGGGTGCTGATGATCATGCCAGCAGCTTTACCTTAGTCGCCTTTTACGACACCTCGGTAAGAGTGAGGGTGGCCTATTCTACTCTGCCGGGGACCACACGGCCTACAAAACGTCATCATACACTAATATTATACTAACAATATAACATACACTTATTAAATAAAACATAACAAATGAGGTTAGAAAAAACAAATTTTGTACCTACAATAGAGTATGGATCTGGGAGAGGACTAACGTTATACTAATATTATATATAATATACGGTCTAATTTGGGTAAAGTATTATATCTAATTAATATAAAAATAATGCATCTATCAATTCGGATTTAATGTTTTTATTGTTTTTTTAGTGTCGTACCCGTTACCTTACCGTCTCCTCTGCACTGTACTCCTGGTGAGTAACGAACCGAAGCAGATCCTATTAGTGATACCGTCGGTCACGCTGGAGGGGATGAATAAACTTATAGAGAGGGGATTCCTGATCAAATTAGGTACTTTAGTATACTGAAGTCGCTCTGTCCAACCTCTACAAATTGATGGTGCGTTTAGTAGTTAGTGTAAGAAAACAATGCTTATACAGCAAATGCAATGGCGTGACATGAAATGGAGAATGAAGTTATGTATAATCACCTGACGTTATATGATGGCCGCCGAAAATAGTTAACGCCTACATATTTGCACATTGCAATTTTATGAATCGCAACAGGACCTTTGCTCGTTATTTATTTTCAGGAAACTGGCAAATATATTATTTTATTTCTTTACAGGTTTAAAAACATTCTCAAAATTTGGAAGGTACTTTATCTGTTACACAATTATTTTATATTGACTAATTGTAAAAGCACAGGCCGTTGTAAACAAAATATGGCTACAGAAGAACATTATTAAAGTGACGGGTAAGGCACACTAGCGAGGCCAATCGATTTAAATTTTTAGCTACTAAACCGCATCTATTTTAAACAATTTCGGGGTTACAACCTCTCGGCGAACACGTATACTATTTATCAAATAACCATGCACAAATGTTGGATCCGTTATTGTACGCGACAAATTGATTCACGCCAAAAGTAGCCGCTTTTGGTGTGAATAAATTTATCGCGTACGCCTTGAGCTCACCATTGTGCATGGTTATTTAATAAATAGTATAAGTGTTTGCCGAGAAGTTGTAGCCCCGAAATTGTTTAAAATAGATCCGGTTTAGTAGCTAAACATTTAAATGTATTGGCGTTGCTAGTGTGCCCTACCCGTCACCTTAACCTCCCTAGTCTTATAATTACAAACAAAAAAGTTTATGCATTGTACATAATTAATCCAAAATTGGTTAAGTTGACATAGAATATATTGAAGCTAGATCCCGACAAAAACAACCGCCGTTGCGAGACTTTCTGCTTTAGTGATGGGACACGAGACTTTTCATCTATGCCTTCATCATCGTCATCTGGGAATATAATACACTTTTTTTTTTTATTGACCCGGTGGAAATGCCGCCGGCTCACTGACAGGAGCCGACGTCGGCGCCGGTTGGTCGGCGCCGCCTTATGCACACCCGGCCGCTGGGAGTCGACCGGGTAGTGTGGGGCTCACCCCTGGATTGGGCCTCTGCTAATCAGAGGCCGTCCAAGGGCATACCCACTAAAACCGCCGGGGCTTTTCCCATTCTACGCCCGCTAAGTCGGGACGGAACACGGGATTACCACCAGGCTACCACCGCCTGGGCGAAGAGGCTCGCCAGCACGGCCTCTTTCCACGACACTGGTCCGTAGGACCCAGGGCCTCTCCCACGGCCCACCAACTCCGCCCCCCGAACAGACTGTGTTGATAGTAGGTATCTACTATTATTAAATCTGTGATAGTAACCCTTAAGGCGACAGGTTACCTTAACTAACGACACATTCGTTTTTAATTATTAGCTACTAAACCGGATCTATTTTAAACAATTTCTGGGTTACAACCTCACACGCGTGGGGCTCGCCTGATAAGCGATTACCGGATCCTATGGACGGCTAAGATTCCTTATAATGATAGTATCATGTCCGCATTGTCATTTCTGATATTTCGATAGCGTCTGCCTTTCTACCGAGCCCTCTACATTAAGGTGACGGGTAGGGCACACTAGGGACGCCAATCGATGTTAATTTTTAGCTATGAAACCGGATCTATTTTAAACAATTTTGGGGTTACAACCTCTTAGCAAACGCTTATACTATTTATTTAAATAACCATGCACAAATGTTGGGTCCGTTTTTGTACGCGAAAAATAGATTACCGCCAAAAGCGGCTGCTTTTCGCTTGTAAATTAAATAAATAGTATAAGTGTTTGGTTTGGAGTACCCAAATTGTTTAAAGTATATCTGATTTACTAGCTCAAAATTAAAATCAATTGGCGTTGTTGTGTACCCTACCCATCGCCTTAAAAGCATTTGGTGGCTCATACTTATTTATAAGCTATCAGAATGTAACCGTTAAATGACTGAAGCGGCGTGGTCGCATCCCTATGTTTACTTCAAACATACCTAACCTGATAGCTTCCCCCGTCTCGACGGATATAAGGAGACAGTACCCTTTTAGGGTATTGGTTGTGGCCCCACGTGGGCAGGTTTCATTGACATTTACGGGTAAATAAATTAGACCTCGCATTTTGGTCGTGATGTTACCTAACGTCATTATGTTTTGAAGCCTCAGCCTGCCTGTATTGACTGCCTCGGTAGCGTAGTGGCTAGTGGGTCGCACAATAAAGCGACCGCTGCGCAAGAGGTATCGAGGTCGATCCCCGGGTCGGACCAAATTTTGTGGCTAAGTTTTCGGTAAGAAATTCTTAGCCCGGAGTTTGGAAGTTGGCGGTCTTGAACCCCCGTGCCTCGGAAAGCACGTTAAGCCGTTGGTCCTGTGCCCAATCCAAATCTGTGCCCAAATTAAGGGAATAGAAAGTGCACTTGTGTTTGCTCACACACTTGAGCACTATAATATATCCTGCGTATACGTGACTGATCGTTGAGATCTGTAATCGGTTGAAGGATTATATGTTTTGAAGCGACTGTGCCAACCAGGCTAGGGCTACCGTATCATGAGCTATTAGGCTTCGTGACCGTAAACAAGATCCCCCCACTATGGATGATAAGAGGGTGCCCAGGGCACACTACCTGGAATACCCTTTACCCTGGCATTCTCCAGGAAATCTTCAGCAACACCAAGGCGCTGATAGGTTTCCTTGAACAACTCGGCTGGTTATAGTCACACCGGCCGACAACACCCTCCGCACGCGAAATGGACACAACTGCTGCCTGATTGCGGAAAAGCCCGCACGAAGAAGAAGAAGTGGGTGCCCAGGGGTTTTAGTCGGTAAACCTCCGCCGTCATGCGGAGGGAGTCCGACAAAACCTATCCCTCTTGCAAGGGACGGATATGTATGTGTATTGCATGCATTTCCCCTGGGATAACAAAAAAAAAAGTATTTTTCGATAGGTGGACGTGAGCCCCAATCAGGTAACTCCGCTTTGTCACATGGAATCCAGACTTATTGATAGGACGAATCAGAAAGTTAGTTGCGTACTTCTTTTGACGGACCGTTTGGATCAGTGGTAGTGAACGCTGCCTCTATTGCAAGGGTTGCGGGTTCGATCCCCGCACAGTACAAACATTTGTGTGCATGAACATGTCGGTTTGTATTGGTCCGGGTGTTTTCTATGTATTATAAGTATGTATTTACAAAAGAAAAGTATTAAATATATATATATATATATATATATATATTTGTAATTCTGCAGTTGGTTCTGATATCCGTAACACAGGTGCTTGAGCTACATATCTCGGAATCAGAGCAGTATATGTAAGGCATGAATGGGCCGGCTCGACTGGAGTGATACCACGGCCTCACAGAAAACCGGCGTGACGCACCGTGCTGTGTTTCGCTGCGTGAGTGAGGGCACTGGAGGCTCAATCCGTGGGAAAGGGGGGCTTAAGGGTTAGCAGCGTACTTGTGACTCCACTCCACTGATGAGTGTTCATGAGCGGCGGCAATTGCTTACATCAGTGGACCGTCTGCTTGTCTGCCACCTATCACATAAAAATAATGTATGTGTCGTTGTGAAATATTTATTATTATTATTAAGATATTTTACTCTCTAGGCGATGGGTGGATGTGGCGTTAATGTAGAGGACTCGGTAGAAAGGCATGCGATATCGAAATATCAGAAATGACAATGCGGACATGATACTGTCATTATAAGGAATCTTAGCCGTCCATATACTGCAGTAATCGACTGCACGCTGCTGCATGCTGCGGCTAAGATTCACGAATTCAGACGGCTTCTATCAGGCGAGCCCTATGCTATGCGTGTTTTGATAGTACGAGTAATACGTAGGTAAATCCTCATATTAGCGAGCGTGTAATTCCCGGGAGCCCGGGGTACGCTTGGACCATGGTTCTTGATTTGGGGAGTCTAGTAATTACAATGTCATTGTCATTTTCAAAATCAATCTGTTACTTATTAATCATTTTAGCGTTTTGTCCCGGTTGTGTTCCAAGCTGTCGCATCGGAGTCCGGAGTCAGCTTTCCTACTTCGACTCCTCCACTTCGCACGGTCATGTGTATCCCTAGTGGTCAGTTTATATCAAGCATGTTACCCCGTACGATGTCAAGCCACTCCTTCTTAGGTCTTCCCCTTCTGTCGGGACCCGGCTGGTGGCATGGTGACATTTATTTCCCATGTTGCTGGTAGACAAATCATTGAATAAGTTATTTTTTTAACTCCATTCATTATTTTAAACGTCGAAAACAACATAACTTTTGTGTCGTATCGGATTTTAGTGCATTCAATTACTGCTATCCGAATTTTTTTTTATACTTTTTTATTTTACAAAACTTATAAGTTAGTATTGGTTACCTAGTAATGTATTAATTCTTAATACAAAAACAGCGAGTGCACTATCTCGTCCCGATAGTAAGGGTCAAGTATACTGGCCTCCCTAAATGTTTTGTTTATACATTTTTTGATTCGAACTAGATTTAGCAATTCAGTGGTCTTTGGACAGTCATAGTGTGCAAATATCGTGGAAAAAATGTGGTTAAAAATCGCCTTATTTTGTGTTATTGGTGCGACGACTTCGGTAAGTAACTTTGGAAAGATCTCGTGAGCATAAAAGTGTTAAATCTATAGGATAATACCATAGACTAAGATCTGCAACCTTTGTGCAAAAAGTATATCTATCTTTCTATCAAAAACACCAAAAGTTTAAAGAAGTTTGTTAAAGGTTGGTACCGCCCATATGTCTCTAGGTCCTGCTTTTATGGGTGTCTATAGGCGGCATGAATCACTTAAGGTGACGGGTAGGGCACACTGGCGACGCCAATCGATTTAAATTTTTAGCTACTAAACCGGATCTTTTTTAAACTATTTCAAGGTTACAACCTCTCGGCAAACACTTATACTGTTTATTAATTAACCATGCACAAACGTTGGGTCCAACGCGTACGCGAAAAATTAATTACCGCCAAAAGCGGCCACTTTTAGCGTGAGTCAATTTTTCGCGTACAAAAACGGATACGACTTTTGTGCATAGTTATTTAAATAAATAGTATAAGATTTTGCCTAGAGGTTGTAACCCAGAAATTGTTTAAAATAGATCCGGTTTTGTAGCTAAAAGTTTAAATCGATTGGCGTCGCTAGTGTGCCCTACCCGTCACCTTAAGATCAGGTAATACGTCTGCTCGTTTTCTACCTTTTGGGATATAAAGGACTTTTATAGTAGTAGGATTGAAAAATATTTGCAACTGAACATATTTTTTAAACTAAACGAACCTAACCGCAGAATGCCCGATAACCGTTTAGATTCTTAAAATTGAAATATTTTCAAAATTAAATTGATTGACCTTTTCATACTTTGCTCGGCTATCAGATATTAAATAGTTTTTTTTTTAAAGTTATTTCAAAATATAGAATATGAAGAGTTGTCTTTGCAAAACATCGCCACTTCTGTAATTGGAAATATGACATCTGCGCAGTTATAATGTAATTTAGGGTAACACGACTATAGTTTATGTATTTTATTGTGATGAAAAATATTTTGTGACTAAAAATATCTTTCTCTTAATCAAG
This sequence comes from Marasmia exigua, assembly GCA_019059595.1. Lineage (NCBI taxonomy): Eukaryota > Metazoa > Arthropoda > Insecta > Lepidoptera > Crambidae > Marasmia > Marasmia exigua. The sequence continues at coordinate 3,457,516 of CM032469.1, read as the reverse complement.
TAACTAATATGAAGATTATGGCGTTCGCAAAAGCCTCACATCTGACGCCAGTTTAACGTCACTATCACGAAAATATCAGATGCCACCAGGATTCAAACAGAAGATTTTTTTTATGTTACCACATCGGTGGCAAACGAACAGATGGATCACCTGATGGTAAGCAGTTGCCACCGTCACACATAAAAGCCGTGAGACACAGACAAGTGTACTACCATCCGGTACAGGCCGCTGCAAATAAGACTAGCGGTGACCTAGAGTGCGGAGAAATATTTTTTTGACTAGAGTTATCTTACAAGTGCGCTTACTAACGGCCAGTATTACACTTACGTACTGCGGACTGTACCCTCACTCACTCAGCGAAACCTAGGTTTCTTGGGATGCCGTTGATCACTCTGGTCAAGCCGGTCCATTCACACCTCCATCCACATTCATCACGAATGTGCCGTCAGTATATTGAGCTATTCAGTGGTTGTGCTGACAGCATAGACATATGTTTAGCTTTTCTCAATCTCGATTCAAAAGAGAATTTAGAAACAGTCTTAGATCATTTAAAGTGAAACTATACATAATAGATGTATAGTTTCAATCACAAGTGTCACTATGTTTCACTCAAATTAGCCTCTATTTTTATAAGTATTTTCGTCTTATTTGTAAATTATTATTTGAATATTTTTTTACTTATAGTCACTGTAAAATATTGTCTGCTTAAAGGATTTTTGCAAAGCGTGTACATATGTAAAGGTTTCAATATATAGCATGTTATTCCTATTGTTTGTAACCTGTTTTGTACATCAATAAATACATAAATAAATAAACACCGAAGCGTTATTTTAATTTGCTGAATACACAATCCACGCCCCTTATGTGGCTAGATCTCTTATTTAATACATACATTTACAACATTGTCATAACATTAAAAATATATGGCCATTTGAGGAAAACTTGGGAATGATATATGTTGAATAATTGCCCCTTATTGTTCCAGTTGGCCACATCATTCGACCTTGGCGGCGTATTGACAGGGAACAGAATGGCTGGTGTACCACTGGGCCGGTCGCTGAGCCAAGGAGAATTGGACGTGGAGGGCGTGTGTTCCGAACCCGGGGTTGCTTGTCAGAACTGCACTTTTGCCATCACTTGCGTGCCCTTACCTGTTGGCTATTTGAAGGTAGATTTTTAACCAATCGATTAAAACCAAGGTATTTATCGTTCCACTGCAGGGCAAAGACCTCCATCATAGGAATCAAGTCATCGCTACTATTGTGATATGGAAAAAGCAATTGTTTATTTAGCACACAAAAGGTATAACAAAATGCTTAAAACTAGACTTATAAGTACAACTTAAATGTGCTAAAAAGGTTCCCACTCAGCATAATGTCGTCGTTACCGGAGCAGGCAACCTCGACGCTGATTTTCAGTGGTCACCATGAGGAACAAATTTTATAGATCAAACTAAAACAAATTATGCGATTAGGCTAAATCACTGCGCTTGCCTAGTGCGGAGGTGAAAACAAACCCGAGCTATAATTAAAATTTAGCCAAAAAAATATCCTTACTTACTTAAACCAACAGATGGTTGTTGATGTATAAAAATAAATAACCCTGATTATGAGATACTGATCGCAAAGTTGATGGAACTACTTTTTATAGGATAGGAAATATTAAAATTTTTCTGTTGGGCGGACAGATCCTCAGCTGAAGACCGCGTAGGGATTTGCAACCATGACAGGCCCTACAAGACCTAACGACCATTTTTCAAATGAAAAATACAATTTCTAGATAAGACTCATAGAAATGTAAGAAAAATAATTATAGAGTTTTAAACATACATTTATGGAGAAAAAAAAATAAAATGTAAAATCCGCCTGTGACGTCATCACTTGGCATGACAAATTAATAACGCTTTTGCTCACGTTAATTTCAAAAAAAATCTATGATTATAAAATAACAAGACAAAACAATGACAGTAACACTTAAAGTCGCCTAAACTTTTTTTTGACATATAGCACCGACATCACAATACGTTGAGCCTCAGGACTACATCACATCAAGCATATTAATTTAAAAAAAAATCAATAAAAACGCAAATTTTGTGGTAACTGGTGTCGCGGGTGTCCATGGGCGACGGCAATGCTTAACCGTCAGGTGATCCGTCAGCTCGTCTGCCACCCATCACATAAAAAAATTACAAAAAAAAAAACAAAAAAATATGGGTCATCTTTTTCTTTTTCTTTATTCGAAAAAAAATATAAAAATGCAAATATTTTTTGTCGTATTGTCCATTCCTTGAATGCGGGTAACACAGGCCTATTTAAAGAGAACATGGGGTCTATGTTCAGCAGTAGCCTATTGTCTGATGATGATGATTGTCAATGTGGTGCTTTTATTGCCACCTTTTATCCACGTTCCAGGTACCACTGGAAGGCTGCACAAGCGCGCAGACCTGCAACGCCCGCCTGGGAGGATGCTCAGACACACCTGTTCCGGAGTGTGAGGAGGCCAGCCAGAAGTACACCCATACTTGTGAACAGGTTCGCATATACTGTAATACCTAGTACTAAGTTTTCATACTGTACTTTGAGTGCAATAAAAGTATATTCATTCATTCATTCATACCTCACAGAAAACCGGCGTGAACCACTGTGCTATATTTTGCTGCGTGAGTGAGGATATCGGAGGCCCGGGGGAAGGGGGGTTTAAAGGTTGACTTGTGACTCCACTGGTGTCGTGGGTGTCCACGGGCGGCGGCAATCGCTTACAATCAGGTGATCCGTCTGCTCGTCTGCCACCTATCCCATAAAAAACCCTCATTTTACCAGTTGCGACTAAAGCTGTCGCTTCAGATCCTGGGATACGCTTGGACCATGATGCAGGATTCGGGAAACTTGGTAACAATGAAGCGACTGCCGTCTGTCGTCCAAGCTAATGGTAGAAATATATATATATATATATATATATATATATATATATATATATATATATATATATATATATATATATATATGTGTGTAATAGGTAGGCAGACAAACAGACGGATCACCTGATGGTAAACAATTGCCGCCGCCCATGGACACCTGCGACACCAGTAGAGTCAGAAGTGCGCTGCCAACCTTTGAACTCCCCCTATACCCCGGATTGGGCCTCCAGTACCCTCACTCACGCAGCGAAACACAGCACAGTGCTGCTTGAAGACGAATTAGAGATTTTTATCTATGGATGAATGTGACGACCCTTTTGGAACAGTAGTACTACGGCCTCAAAGAAAAACCGGCGTGAAGCAACGCCGGTTTTCTGTGAGGCCGTGGTATCAGTCCGGTCGAGCCGGCCCATTCATGCCGAAGCTTGGCTCTCCTATAGCACATAGATATGAAAAATCCAGAGGTGCTCCTCTCCTGCTCATGAAAACATCGTGAGGAAACCTGCACGTCTCAGCTAGCTTCTTAAAATTGTATACAACACGAGCGGATAAAGAATGGGATCAGAAATGGCGGCGCATCTATACCCTTCTCGCTCGCACACTATTTGCGTCTATAGTCGCACCCCACGAGTGCGAGTATAGACGCAAATAGTGTGCGAGCGAGAAGTGAATAGATGCGCCGCCATTTCTGATCCCATTCTTTATCCGCACGGGTTGTATTTGGGATAATGATTCTGAACGCGTAATTGTAATCCAGTTGGTCTTTTTCCACTGTCTAAGGGTTGCCAAGGTCAGACAGCAGTCATTTCATTGTAATTACCAGACTTTCCAGATGAGGGTCAATTGCAAAGCGTCAGCTTTGAAAGAAAGAAAGAAAGAAAGAAAGAAAAATTTATTATTTTGGACATCACAACACTACATACGAGTACAACATTAGTTACAAAAGAACAAACAAACAAAAAAAAATAGATACAGAAAATAAAAACAAAACAAAACAAAGGAAAAACAAAATAATGAGTACAAATAACCAGACAGTGCAAATAATATATTGTGTGATGTGACCTCCAACATAAATGGCCCCCACTCAGCCTATGTCATGACCCTGAAAAAGGTCATGACGCTGATTTTCAGTAGGGCCAGCTGAGTGAGTGCCACGGACGTCAGCCTTGTGTACCTAGTGTGTATATATATATGTGTTGGAAATTACACGCTAAAATGTGGACGACATGACGTCAATGGGATCCTTCCAACCTAAAGAGGTTTTTCTTACGTAGGGGCTAACCGCTAACAAAGAATAAAAAATAAAAAAAAAATCTCTGAGATATTTATTCTATAAATAAGGTATGTTTTCGGAAAACAAAAAAATCTCAAAAGGCATACGGATAAACATTTCCTGTGTCCCATTGAATTACAAATGTAGCCGTGGGCAAACTCATGTACAGGGGGTAATAGTAAACTTTACTTACCTACCTATGTGCGTCATAATAATATCCTCCAGCCGATTATAGCTACGGCCAATCTCAACGATCAGCCACTCATAGTGCTCAAGTGTGTGCGCAAACACAAGTGCACTCTCAATACCCTTACACTCTTTGACTCTTTGACCACCCGTTTGGAACAGTGGTAGTGAACGCTGCCTTTGGTCAAAGGGTTGCGGGCTCAATCCCCGCACAGTATCATATCATATCATAAATCTTTATTGCTTCATTTCGTATACAGGTCTTAAAAATAACATAATGTCCTGAAATGAATCCTGCAAAGGGTATCACAATGAAAATAAAAACATTACAAACATTTGTGTGCATGAACATGTCTATTTGTTTTGGTCTGGGTGTTTTCTATGTAGGTTTTTACAAAAGAATAGTAATATATGTATATATTTGAAATCCAATCCAAAAAGAATAGTAATATATGTATATGTTGATTCTGATATCCGTAACACAGGTGCTTGAGCTGCCTATCTCGGAGTCAGATCAATGTAAGTAATGTTGTGAAATAGTTATTATATTTATTTATTTACTCATATTCCGATCGGAGAGGTATTGGGGGCAATACCAACGGCTTAAGGTGACGGGTAGGGCACACTAGCGACGCCAATCGATTTAAATTTTTAGCTACTAAACCGGATCAATTTTTAACAATTTCGGCGTTACAACTTCACGGCAATTACTTATACTATTTATTAACTAACCATGCAAACATTTTGGGTGCAACGCGTACGCGAAATATTGCAATTTTTCGCCGAGAATAGTTCGCCGAGAGGTTGTAATCGCGAAATTGTTAAAAATAGATCCAGTATAGTATCTAAAAATTAGTGAGTGAGGGTACCGGAGGCCCAATCCAGGAAAAGGGGGGTTAAAAGGTAAGCAGCGCACTTGTGACACCACTGGTGTCGCGGGTGTCCATGGGCGGCGGCAATCGCTTACCATCGGATGACTCTGTTCGTCTGTCATTTATCACTTTAAAAAAAAATCTCTCAGAACTGGTGATTCTTGGAGAAGAAATCATAAGACCATATTTTGGAGTAGATATCTATTTTACAACGACTTTGGTGTTAGATCGTTCTTGGAAAAGCTTACCGTTTTCAAGAAAAATAATCTTTTAGCACTGATGAGATCAATGGGGACTTTAAAAGTTTTCTTTCTGATGGTTTTGTCAAGTAGGTACTGGAATGCATAATAATTCTCACAACATCTCTTACGTTGACCTGATTCCGTACTAAGTAGCTTAAGCACTTGTGTTACAGATATCAGACAACAGAGGAACACAAATATATACTTAAATACATATATTACACCCAGACACTGAACAAACACAAGTGTTCATCGCACGAATGTTTGTCCAGGGTGGGGATCGAACCCACGACCTTTGGCGTAAGATGCAGGGTCACTACCAATTGCGCCATCCGGTCAGTCTCATGCATAATATAATGTTCGCGTAGTAATCTCTCAGAACTGGTGATTCTTGGAGAAAAAATCATAAGACCATTTTTGTGTAGTATAATTGCAACAACTACGGTCTGAGATCAATTTACGAAAAAACTTAGCGTTTTCGGGAAAAATCCAGAACAGTTTTTCTATCCGAAAAACTACAGTTTTTCTTTTCTATATTGTTACCCACGTGACCTATGAGGAAAACAGTTTTCACCCCGCCAGTTTACGATCTTAATAAGGATCTTTGTTACCCCCGTAAAGAGCTAATTAACTCCCCTTGGAGGTAATTATGACCCACAAGTTAGGAATAGATATTTAAATATTTCACAACTTAACATACATTGATCTGACTCCAAGATAGATAACTCAAGCACCTGTGTTACACATGTCAGAACCTACAGCAGAATTACAATTTTATACATTTAATACTTTTCTTTTGTAAATACATTCTTATTATAAGAAAACATCCAGACCACGACCAGTAACGAATCGTCTGCCACATAAAAAAAACTTACTTATAATTCATAGAAAACACCCACAAAAGGTAGCGAAGGTCAGACGGCAGTCGCTTCATTGTAATTCATTGACTCCCTAAATTCTTAATCATGATTTAATTAAACAGCTCCAAAGCAAGCTTTACACGCTAAGATGTTCATTAGACAGATAGATCTTTTAATGTTTCATAAACACGGTAATTCAGCATATTTTTTTAAGTATACAATACAATCGTATCATATGTAACTTGAAGATCATAATCTTCTACACGAAAAGGTCAAGGAAGTATTAAATGCAAAGTTCTGACTTCAAGTTCTCTTCCTGAATTGTACATTCCATAAAATCATTTCATCATACAACTGTCAGTAATGTCAAATTATCAAAAGAATGTAAAATTATTGCGATTGTACTAAAAATATTGTGCGAAATATTTTTTGTTCGAAAATATGCGTAAGATATGAGAGCGAATGAAATAATGTTGTCATTGTACCAGTCAATGTGAGTCAGACCCGTGCACTGAGGTCTCCGTTTAAAGTATATAGTATCAGCCAGGGGCATCTTTACCTATATGCAGGCGGTGCGGGTCACCTGGGCGCCGGAAGTTAGAGGGCGCCGAGAGCCTCTCGCTACACATAGAGCCTCCAATGTAACGCTTCGCAAGGAGCGGGCGCGAGTACTGATCGTTCTCCCCTTAGCATGTGATTCCCAGTTGCGTCCAATGCTGTCGCTTCAAAGCTCGGCGTATGCTAGGACCATGATACAGGATTCGTGATGTCTGATAATTACAATGAAGCGACTGCCCATAGGTACATGTTGTAAGTATTCCATTTCGTTCGCGCATTTTGAAAGAACAGTGTGCCAGGTTATTGATTGCACCCGGGCGCTTCTCGGGCTAGATCCACTTGTATCAGCCTATATGTATACTGCCCCACTGCAGGCCAAAGACCTCTATGATAGAAATCAAGTTACACAGTGAGTTCAAAAAGATTTTCAGTATCCAATATTCAATTTTCTTTTCATTTTATTAGTTCTCAGCTTCTAACACACTTCTTTACCAAAGGGAAGTACTCTACAGTCCGATCATGGTTTTTTTGGCACGTGGCAAAAGTTGAAACAAATCCTGTTTTCGCATAGAAAAAACATTTTACAACGCCCCATATCAATGTCGCTGAAGTGCCTTCTGATTTTGGTCGATCTGTATAGTTATTACAGAGTCTGAAATAACAATCTATAGTTGACAGAAAAATTATCCGTTAAAAGTGGCATTTCTTAGTTCTGAGTTTCCGGAACCCTGAAAGTAGTTTCTGGGGTATGCTAGGCTTTTATGTATCTTACTCGTATTTCAAACGAAAAACCATATTATGTAGTGTACGTACCTACATATCCACTCCATTGTTAGTACGAGTATAACATATTATGGTTTACGTACCTTTCGAAATATTCTATTTTCTCATGCTATACAAACATGATCATCATTCATGTCAGCCCATTTATGTCCCCACTGTTGGGGCACGGGCCTCCCTCAATCACATGAGGGGTAATTGCCATACTCACCACGTTTGGCAGACGGGTTGGCTAGGGTTTTGGTATCAATGCAGAGTCTTCCTTCTCTGGGTGCTGATGATCATGCCAGCAACTTTACCTTAGTCGCCTTTTACGACACCTCGGTAAGAGTGAGGGTGGCCTATTCTATTCTGCCGGGGGCCACACGGCTCACGGTACAAACATGATACTACACCGTAAACTAGGATTCCACCCGTACCATCTAGATAGAGGAGGTCCACCATCGCGCGCTTTACACGTCATTTTTGGCCACGCACCTCCTCACTGTGGAATCAACCTCCCCCAGCGGTCTTCCCGAACCGGTACGAAATTGATATCTCCAAGAAACGAGCCTATACCTTCCTAAAAGGCCATCACCATTTGCACGCCTTTTGGTATGGCTAATATCCATGGGCGGCTGATATCTGGGACCTGCACATCCTGTGTCGTTGAGATCAATCAATCAATCAGCTATCGCCGTCCACTGCTGAACGTAGAGCGCCAGCCATCCCGGACCTGAGCTCAAACCAGCCATCTTTCTTAAATCGTCAGTGCATCGCGCCGCTTGGCGTCCAACACTGCGTTTCCCCACGTGGCGACCACTCCACTCCAGTACGTGTCGAATACATCTTTCATCAGTACGTCTAAAAACATGACCGGCCCACCTCCACTTCAGCGTGCTGATCCTGCGTGCAATGTCGTTAATATGTCCTCTGTCATTCTAGTAGCCGTGTCCTGGCCAGATACCACATCTTCCCGGAAGGTGTAAATGCTATCACCCCCAAGACTATCATGAGGCTTCTGATAACCTTGAGGAACGTAGGTCGCAATATATCTAACTTGGTCTGTCAACGACCATCGTTGAACGCTCCCAAAATCACAATGATTGTAAATTTATATTGTTTTTACCTTGTATATTTTTTTTCTCTACAGGTGGGTATATTCCCTGACGCACACAACTGCCACAAGTTCCATCTGTGTTCACCACCAGAAAATTCACCACTCGAAAGACCAGCAGACCACAGAACGGCCCTCTGTCCACGACATTACGGCTACAATCCTCAGACTGCTCAGTGCTCGGTAAGATCTTTCATCATCCTCCTGCCCTGATCCCAGGTTATCTGGAGTCGGTGCAGTATATCTTCTTCTTCCATACGTTCCTGTCATTCCTAGTCGAAACATCTATCCCTTTTTCCATCATGCCATTCTTTACACAATCCATCCATCTGTTTTTCGACCGTCTTTTTTTCCTCCACCCACTTACAATCATACCCATCGTTCGTTTTGGTTACACGCTCTTCCCCTCTTCTCATTACTTGGCCAAACCAGGAAAGACGATTTCCCTTCAATTTATCGATGCTCGGTAAGATCTTTATTTCAACCAAATACTGACTTATATATAACTACTTCGAAGCGATGGCAGCTCAGTCGATAAGAATGGGCGCCTTCCAAATCGGGTCGTAGGTTTGAATCCAGACACGGACCTCGGGGTTTCTCAAATCACGTGCTATATTATTAGCTCGGCGATGAGGAAAAACATCGTAAGCAAATGCACTTTTCGTATAGTTTCCCAAACTTTTATTATATGATAGGTACCAGACGAGCAGACGGATCACCTGATGGTAAACGATTGACGCCGCCCATAGACACCTGCGACATCAGTTAAATGTGTGTTTTTATTGAAATATTTATTTTTTAAATTATTAATTAATAAATGGATTCAAATGTGGGAGAGCCACGCTTAGGCATGAATGGGCCGGCCAACCGGAGTGATACCACTGCCTCATAGAAGACCGGCGTGAAGCAGCGCTTGTGCTGTGTTTCGCCGTGTGAGTGAGGCTACCGGAGGCCCAAGGGGGAAAGGGGAAAAGGTTGGCAGCGCACTTGTGACTCCACTGGTGTTGCGGGTGTCCATGGGCGGCGGTATTGCTTACCATCAGGTGATCCGTCTGCTCGTCTGCCACCTCTCATTTATAAAAAAAAAAATTGTTGAGCTAATGATTCTGAACGTGTAACCATTATACAGTAGGTCTCGTTCTCCAGGCTCATGGTTGCAAAAGTTACTCTGCAGTCGCTTGAATGTTATGATCAGACCTTTTTGGTTTTTATAATTGTTAGATTAATTATGTCTTAAAAATGATCCAAATAAAATATTTCAGATCAGACTCAAAAAGAATCAATGCAGCGAAAAGTACGTTCCAACTTGTGAGTCCGTTGGCCAGTCCGGCCCCCTCGTCATCAGTCCCAACCACTACTACGTCTGCCTGCGGAGGAAGAACTCCTTATACCCTCAAGTATTCCTCTGCCCCCACGGCTGGTTCTTCTGGAACGGATTCTGTCACCCTACTGAGGAACCCAAAGTAACTTGGGTTACTAAGGAACCCAAAGTAGTTGAGGTTGCTGAAGCATCTACAGAAAAAGAAGAAACGAAGATAAAAGCCAAATTAGATGATACCAGTGAAGAGACGCCTAATATAAAAGCTAAATCTGATGATACGAGTAAGTTAGTATCTGAAGAGAAATCTGGAGAAGAATCAGCGCTCACAAAGAGTTGGATAGACGTCTTCTTCTCGACTGAAAAGGCGACTACTTACGCAGCTGATGCGTTTTTGGCAGACAAGTTTGATCTGACCAACTATGAGACCACTGATGATGAAGCAGCACCTAGCTATGATTTTGCCAATTCTTTTGAAAGTGGAAATGACTTTTGGTGATTTGCCCTCAAGAGCAAAATGTTCGAGGTTACCTTACTAAATAAGTTTATTATGAATTTCATAGTCGTATAAAGTGTATGTTACATTAAGAAGTGATTATTTAAATTAAAATATAAGTACTATCACATGGATTTTTCATTTAAACAAACTATTATTTTAATGAATAACTTCCTCAACTTCTCATCAAGATTAACATTAACTATTAACCATTTTAATAATTAACTGACTTTGAAAATTTTCTATTTTTCATTTCTATGTCTATTTGATATACTGCAGTATTGACTGCCAGTGGGTCGCACGCACATAAAGCGACGGCTGCGCTTGGGTTCCCGGGTTCGATCCCCGGGTCGGGCCAAAATTTGTACATGAGTTTATCTGTTAAGAAATTCTCAGTGTCAGTCCGGAGTCTGGAAGTTTGGCGGTCTTGTAACCCCGTGCCTCAGAAAGCACGTTAAGCCGTAGGTCCCGCGCCCGATCCCTCTCTGGTCGTGTCACACTTGTGTCCCATTGGAATATGAGGGCAAGGGAATGGAGAGTGCACTTGTGTTTGCGCACAAGCACTATAATATATCCTGCGTATGTGACTGATAGATATGATATTGGCCACCTAAGCTAAAATGAAATACGCCGTGTGGTCCCCGGCAGAGTAGAATAGGCCACCCTCACTCTTACCGAGGTGTCGTAAAAGTCGACTAAGGTAAAGCTGCTGGCATGAACATTAGCACCCAGAGAAGGAAAACTCTGCATTTATATCAAAACCCTCGCCAACCCGTCTGCCAAGCGTGGTGAGTATGGCAATTACCCCTCATGTGATTGAGGGAGGCCCGTGCCCCAGCAGTGGGGACTTAAATGGGCTGAGTATTATGATTATTGGCCTCTTGTTATGTAAATGCTGTTTGTTTTCCATGTGATCAATAAATAAATAAATCTCATTACACAATGAGTAGGATAGGCTACGATATCTACAAAATATCTACAAATTGAATCAGGGTCAGAGGGTCGACACACAATATTTAAAAAAAAAACAATTGCTGTCGGTAGTGTGCCCTAGCCTTTTGAATAGATAAAGTAATTCAAGAGGAATGTTTATATTTTATAATAATATATGCTCTAATATGATGATGCTGATTAAGACATGATAATCTATTTATCATGTCTCAGTCAGCATCATCATCTTAGCGTTTTGTCCCGGTTAAATATCAACTTAGGACCTAGGATTTAGGGACCATTTAAGAGAAGAGCGTACTCCTTTTTAAGTTTGTTTGTTTGTGAGTGTGTGTGTGTGTGTGTGTGTGTGTGTGTGTGTGTGTGTGTGTGTGTGTGTGTGTGTGTGTGTGTCTATGGCATCGTAGCTCCCGAACATATAAACCGATTCTGATTTTGTTTGAAAGATGAATAAGGAGGGAGTGTTCTAAGCTATGTTGGATAAAAAACGATCCAAGATGGCCGCCGTCACAAAGATTTGGATTTTATGTTTTAACACAACTCTCACAATATGGGTATCATATAAAATGGCTTGAGTAGCAGAATATATTAATTGTGAAAATTTTCAAATCCAAGATGGCCGCCGTCAGAAAATGACGAATAACCTATTTGTTGTTCCAACTGCCTCAATATAGGTATCAAATGAAAGAGCTATAGTTGGGTCGAGGGTTTTTTAAATTTTCAATTTATTTTTTTATTAAAATGGCCTGCAACCCATTAGCGATCTCTCTGATTTCACGGTTGTTCATGGGTGGCGATGATTACTTTCCATCAGGAGACTCGCTTGCTCATTTGTCGCCTCTAGCATTAAAAAATAACCTGCTCCTACTCTTCCACTTTGCACGGTCTTGTGAAAACATAGCGGTCAGTTTATTGGCAAGTATATGTCATTCCTTACGACGTCAAGCCACACATTCCACTTATGTATGTAGGGATCATGGAATACTGCTCTCACATTTGAGCTCCCAAGAATCAGCTTCTTCATCTGGATCGTATCCTGGGCGGTCAGAATTGTCGACGACCTTTCCGACTCACTTGATCCTCTGTCATTGCGTAGAGATGTATCATCACTGTGCATCTTCTATCGCATTTACAATGGGGAATGTTCCAAGGAGCTGTTCGGCCTTATTCCAGCTGCAAGTTTTCATCACCGCACATCACGTCAGAACCTCAAATTCTATCCACGTCGCCTGGATGGGTTTATATCGACTACAGTGCGTTTTTCACGTCATTTCCTGTACGCACAATAAAACTGAGGAACCAGCTGTCATCCGTGGTGTTTCTGAACAGATACTACGGGGTGACCTTCAAGAAAAGGGCTTATTCCTTTCTTAAGAGGCAACGCATATGTGATACCTCAGGTGTTTTGCCGTCTGCTCGTTTGTCCGCTATAGTATAAAAATAAAATCTTCAAAAATGCGCAGAGTACGGCGGATGATCTCTACATTAGCCTGCTCCTCATCCTAGCGTGAAATTCCCAGTTGCGTCCAAAGCCAGCTTGATCTGAATGATACCACGACCTCACAGAAAATCGGCGTGAAGCAGCACTGTGCTGTGAGTGAGGGTACGGAGGCCCAATCCAGGGGAAAGGGGGGCTTAAAAGTTGGCACTTGTGACTTCACTGGTGTCGCGAGTGACCACGGGCGGTGGGAATGGCTAACCATCAGGTGATCCGGCTGCTCGTCTGACACCTTTCACGTAAAAAAGCGACCTTTTAGGAGCCTGGGGTATACTAGACTATGATCCAGGATTCGGGAAGTCTGAAAATTACAATGAAGCGACTGCCGTCTCATCTTCGAAACTCTTACACAGTGGAAACAGACCAACTGGATCACGGTTATACTTTACTGCCAAGCTAATGGTAAAAATATGCACATAGATTTGAGAAAGCCATAGGTGCAAGATCTCTACATTATCCTTGATATAGTAGTTTCGTATCTCTGACGCACAAACAACATTTTCCTTCGAACAGTAGAAATGATAATTACCCAGTACTTTATACTATTTTTAATGTGGTAGGTGGCAGACGAGCAGGCGGATCACCAACACCAATGGAGTCACAAGTGCGCTGACAACCTTTAAACACCCTTACCCTCGGAGGCCTCCGGTACCCTCACTGTTAGTTTGTAGGGAACGGGGAACGAGTGAAACGTAAGCTTGCTGATAGCACACTGATTTATTTAAAGGTCTGGTCGATGCGGGTGGACGCAGCCATCTACCTACATTAGATAATATTTATTTTACCCTCATACATAACACTCACATACGCAAAGAAACACAGCACAGTGCTGCTTCACGCCGGTTTCCTGTGAGGCTGTGGCATCACACCAGATGAGCTGTTCCATTTATGCCGAAACGTGGCTCTCCCACAGTCTACATTCAACAACAACATGAATCTTAACTGTCAATATTTCAAGAAATAAACTCTGCCTTGTTTACTCTTTGCTGATACCAACAGGAAAATAAACAGACCCTTTTTTTACGACAACATTTTTGACACTCCGCTAATATCTTCAACAAAATAAACGAAGATACTTGACCCAGATGCTTGCAAGAAAACCAGCGGGGCGTAGCTAGCAGATCTAAGTTCGCCATCGCACTGTAGTGATGTGATGGAAATTAAAATTTAACGAGTGATATGACTCAAGTGACTACGGGAAAAGGCTATTTTTTTAATTTTATTATTGGGATTAGATATAGGTACCACAGACTCGAGGTCCGTGCCTTTATTTGCTAGTAATTTTAAAATTATAATATTTGCTTCGCGTGCAAAAATTAGATCTCTTACTTACTTACTCCGATGGCTCAGGCCTAAACCACTGCGCTAAACGGGTCGAATTAATTTGATTTAACTGACGATTTGGTGAATTGATATCTATATATAGTACACCTGCTTTAGCTTTTTGGGACACATAATGGGACAATGTAAATAAATATTTCACAACATCACAAATATATTGATCTGACTCCGAGATAGGCACGAGCACCTTTGAACATCAGAACCAAGAGCAGAATTACTAATATATACATTTAATAATTTTCTTTTGTAAATACATACATAAAAACACCCAGTAAACAATAAAGAGACGGGCTAATAATTTACGTTTTTTTTTTTCAAGTTACGCCACCTACTTTCTCAAATTGTAAACTATTGTGCCGCATTGTGTAGGATACACACAAAGTGACTCAAGTGACTAAGTTTGACTCAAGATGCATCTCTGATAGCTAGCAAAATCTAAGTTCGTCATCTCACAGTCAACGGAACAATCGCAGGGACCCGCCAGACCTTTGTGCAGCAGACAAAGGCGGGCTTATCGCTGAGATCTCCACCAGGCTAGGAGTGCAAGTTATAACCTGTTAGCAAGACCTAGTACCTAACTAGCTAGTGCTAGGTTTGTGACCAAGGAAACTGTATGACAGCACCTGTGCTGTTTTTTGCCGAGTGAGTGAGGGTACCAGAGGCGCCATCCGGGAAAAGGGAGATTTAAAGGGGAGCAGCGCACTTTTGACTTCGCTGATGTTGCGGGTGATGAGCGGTGACAATCATTTACCATTAGGTGATGCATATGCTCGTCTGCCACCTATTACATAACAATGTAAGTGTAATAATAATTCCTCCAGCCGATTTGGCTGCTACGGTCGGTGTCAACGATCAACCACGTATGAAGGATATAAATTATATCTAGTGCACAAGTGTGTGCGCAAATATAAGCGCACTCTCTGCTTTTTTACCCTCATATTCGGATGGACCACCAGTATAGCAAGACCGAAGAGGAATCTGGTGCACGGGGGTGCAAAACTACCATTTTCAGACTCCGGGCTGACACTGAAAATTTCTGATTCAAGCTCACTTTTCAATATCTAATTGAAAAGTACACATTTCGGTCCGACCCCAGGAATCGAACCTAGGAACCAAAGCGCAGGACCAAGGCAGTAAGTATACATAAATAAATAAATATTTCACAACATCACATACATTGACTCCGAGATAGGTAGCTCAAGCGCCTGCATACATAAATATTATACACACACACAAAATTACCCCCTCATATGAAGGCATATGCTTGTCTTTTGAAGGTCCCTAAGTCATAATAATCAGTGCCTAACTTGGCGACTACGTCCTTCCAGCTATATCTCAGACGTGCCACTGGATGGCGTCCCGTTGGTCAACCCAGATAAGCTCGTTTGGCTTTCACTCCCATCCCCATCAGCCACCCTAGACCAACATTTTAGGATGAATATTGAGTGAGAGTACCGGGGAGCCAATCCGGGGAAAGGGGGTTTAAAGGTTGATAGCGCACTTGTGACTCCACTGGTGTTCATGGGCAGCGGCAATCGCTTACCATCAGGTGATGCGTCTGCTCGGCTGCCAACTATCACATAAAAAAATTAAGGCATCAAGATAAATTTAAAAAATATTTCATTTTCCCAAATAATTACTTTCCATCAGGTGACTCGCTTGCTCGTTTGTCGCCTTTAGCTTAAAAAAAACTTACCAATCTAACATACATACATACAAAAACAATATTAAATTCATAATTTTGCTTTACGCGGCGCGTAGAGTCAGCTGGAAGCCGTCCTCTAAAAATTCCGAAAGACTCCCGGCGGCCAGAAGTCGTATTTTATAATGGTCGCTAGAATGGGTGGGCACTCTTACCACAAACGAGCTAAGTCCCCGTCCAGAGCCCGAGCGAACGGAAGGCGTTTTGTAATACAATGCTTCCTTAAAAGGAAGTGTCTTACAGATGCTTGCAACAATTAAGCCAGTGTAACTTAAATTCGCGACGTAATTCGCGACGAATTCGCGCTTCTGGACAAGGTCTAAAGTTCACTTTGTGGCGAGACTCCAACCATTCGATCCACAGCGTCCAGTTGGACTTCTTGGGCGTCTCAACCTTCGTGGTATTTATGGGTTATTTATTATTTTAGCAAAGATTTGGTAGAATTCCGCTCGTGTCTTGCCCCACGCGCCGTCAATACAGGGCTAACGGTGTACAAAAAACGAAAACCTCTGACATTAGACACTAGAATTGCATCAGAGTTCGGTGCGATCCGCGCCGTGGGAATCTTCACTGCAAACGCATGCAGCGGGCCAATCAATATGGAGGAGGCTTTTGTGTGAGTATAACGTTAAATAATATTGTCCACCTTATTTTGGCTATGGACGGCTACCAATCTCAACGATGAACATTTATTATAGTGCACAACCAACTGGGTCATTCTACTCAGGCGGTACCCGCTTTTCTCTTTAGTAGATTAAATAATTATCCAATAATTTGCATCTATGGGTGACTTTTTTATACCGATCAAATCATATTATAAAATTCACTCTTAATTGCAATGGTTTGAGAATTAATATTGGATCCAAAAAAGTAACGAGCGGGTAGGAACCATTGATACCTCCATTTTAGGAACCACCCCAGTACAATGACCAAGTGCACTCTTTATTTCTTTAGCCTTATATTTCGCTGGAACAGAATTGTGACAGGAAGGGCGATCAATTGCAGGACCAACACGGCTTTTTGCGCTTTCCGAGGCACGTGGGTGCATGACCGCCAAAATCCAGGCTTTGGGCTGTTATGGAGATCTTCTTAACAGAAAGATTTTTGCCGGACCCGGAGAACAAACATCATCATCCCTCTGCCCTTTTCCCAGGTTATCTGGGGTCGGCGCAGTATGTTTTCCTTTTCCATACGTCCCTGTCATTCGTCATCGAATCATCCACCTCTTTTTCCATCATGTCATTCTTTACACAATCCATCCATCTCTTTTTCAGCCGTCCTCTGTTCCTCCACCCACTTACATTTAAACTCATCACTTTTTTGGTAACCTGTTTTACCCTCTTCTCCTTACATGGCCATACCAGGAAAGACCCGGAGAACAAACACTTGGCCATAATCATATTATAGTCATATTGGCCGTGACCTAGACATATCCACTATGTTTGAATCTATCATCATTCAGCGTTACGCCACCGGCCTATTACATTCAACGCCGTCTTTGGAGCCCAGAGTACACTTGGACCATGACTCCGGATTTGATAACTCTGGTAATTACAATAATCCGACTATCCTTCGCAATCCTAGAGGACCCAGATTAACTGGATTTTGCACGTTCAGAATCGTTATCACACGAATTGTGGGGACCTATTCACTCTTTGCGACCATAAGACCAACCAATGGGTTTGCCGAGCAACGGGCCTTATGAATGTCGTCGTTGAGATAGCCAGGAAGAAGTGGAGTTGGGCTGGAGACATAGCGCGGATGCGCAGGGACCGTTGGACGAGGCGGGTCGTCGAGTGGAGACCGTGGGAGCACACCAGACCGCGAGGCCGACCACTCAAGCGATGGACTGACGACATTAAGGAACACGCGGGCGTAAAATGGATGACCAAGGCATCTAACTGCTACGCTTAGAACAAGATGAGAGAGGCCTATATCCAAAAGTGGATCAGTAATGGCTGAAGATCATGGTGATGATGATGATTCACAGTTTAAGAAACTATCCGAAACGAGGTTTCTCCTCATTTTCCCTCACTGCTGAGTGACTACGCTAAAATACGTTGAATTTGTCTCAGACACAGTCTCTGTTCGAGTGTTGTGCTCCGGCATAGTCCTGTCAACAAATCGTCACATTGGAATGTGAGGGTAGATAAGAGTATAAAGAGTGCATTTGTACCTCAGTTAGAAGCTGAATCCGTCTCCACATAAGTGTCACACACGGCGTCTTACGCAGACGTCTTAAAACTTCGTCTATACGGTTTCCTGGCTGAATATTTTTGCCACAACAGCCGCCTGGTGCGTCGCTACAGTTAAAAGATCCCAGACATTGACCCCTCTCCCATCTCTCCTTTATGAGAGGGGGAAATGAATGTGAAAACAGCTATAGAATAGTTAGTTTAAAGTTTTTATCTTTTCATGTTTAAGTACTTATGTTATCTTGACTGCCGGTGGCGCGGTGGTTAGTGGATCGCACTTTAAATCGGCAACTGCACAAGAGTTCCCGGGTTCGATCCTCGGGTCGAGCCAAAAATTTGTACCTAAGTTTTCGGTAATAAATTCTTACTGTCAGCCCGGAGTCTGAAAGTTGGCGGTCTTGTACCCCCGTGCCTCGTGCGTCCAAATCCCTCTCCGGTCGTGTCACGCTGGTGTCCTATCAGAAGATGAGTGTAAGGGAAGAGAGAGTGCACTTGTGTTTGCACACACACTTGAGCACTATAATATATCCTGTGTACGTGGCTGATCGAGATTGGCCGCAGTAGCCGTAATCGGTTGGAAGATATTTAGGTACGTTGTAAAGACAAACTCCATGATTTAACGCGACGAAATTATACACTGAATCATGTTTTTTTTGTGATAGGTGGCAGACGAGCAGACGGATCACCTGATGGTAAGCGATGGCCGCCGCCCATGGACACCCGCGACATCAGTGGAGTCACAAGTGCGTTGCCAACCTATATTGCCTTAGACCTGACAATCTATGGGGTTGACGTATTTTGCAGTGCATGTCACAGCCTACAAAACGAAAGCTAAATTATTTTATTTTTATTAGTTTTCGTACTTTGCTCAAAAAACTACTGGATCAATTTTATAGTCCTTGGCGTTCCATTCAGTAACGCGGGCAACAATGCGAGCGGATAGGTAGATACTTTTTCTTTGTTTCTCAGTTAGGTATTAAAAAGTTTATTGTATAAGATATAGTTGGGCCAATATAAAAGGCCACATTTGACACTTCAATAAAATTTGACAACGTAACCTTGTAACAATGGTCATTGAACGTATTAATCTTTCTATGTTAAAAAAGCGGAATAACTTAACTTTTTAAAATTATGTTTGCATTTATTTATTTCAATAAAGACAAAAAAGATAATTTTTTGATTTAATTTCTTTGTTAAACTATTTATAAACTTATTAATCATTTACTTTTCTAGAGAATTGAACATTGGGACAATGTTGTGTGTGTTTTTTTTAAACTCTAGTGATGTACCTACCCCAAATAATCGAACGAATTCAATGTTAATCGTGTAGGAATATTCATCCATAAATAAAAAGCTCTTGTTTATAAATATAAATACATTAATAACTTTGTAAAATGAAATAAAATCTATGGCACACAATATAAGCTCTTTGATTTCGATGAAAAATAAATAAACTGGCCGCGGATCGATATCAAGGATCGGTACCTACTTTCCTCTTTCTTTTCAATAATTTTGCTTGACATTTCTCCAAATAAAAGTACTATTAACTTCTTTTCCATTATTAAAGTATTCGATTCACGTTGTACATATCGATTATTATGTGTGAAGTACATATCGATTATTCAATTTAATCGAAGTTTTTTAGTAGATCACTTCTCTATAAATCTAAGATTTAGGAACGTCAAATGTGGCTTATTAGCTTCGCTCAACTATAGTAGGTTTATTTATATTTATATCTAGTAGCTGTACTGTACAAGTCTTCACCTCACGTAACCTTTCTCTAGTCCGGTTTGCATGTAGTACTCCGTACATACAAATACATAGACTAGATAGGTATACAGCGACGGTTCTCAGCGATTTGCAACAATTAATAAATCAAGCTTCTCCATACAGACGAGCTGGAGGCTCAGATACATTTGTCAGCCGAAATGCCAAGTTGATTCGGTGCGAATCTAAACCGCTATGCTGTATAGTGCGCTCGACGTGGCTTGATACTTACCGTGTTAAGGTATGGCATTTTTTTTAGTAGGAATAACATACGCATCCTAGTAAGAGCTTTAACTGTTCACTGTTGCCTCAACAAGCACGTGGCCACTATAGGACTGAGCGAGACTAGAATCTGCAGAATGTGTAACGAGGTGGATGAAACCCCTATACACATGATCACTGATGCGCAAACGTAGCTTACATCTGGGAAAGCACTTTTTAGCCCAAATGAAGGGATCTCAGTCTCAAACAACTAATACACTTTCTGAAAAGTGTAGGGTTTGGGACTGATATGTAGCACAGTGGCAATCACAATAGATAAAACTAGTTGCAGTGATACTGATCTGAATAGGGCCGCCCACTAAAAAAAAATGGTAACATTTTCTGGCGGTCTTAGAGACCTTCATGGAACCGTGTTATCTACTTACCACCAGGTGTCTTGCTTACTCGTTTGTCACCTGTAATATAAAAAAAAACATACTTTGTCTAAAGGGACTACCATGCCACGCCAAAATTCGAGAATTTTAGTAAATTTTCTATAGTGTAGCCTGTCTGATGATCAAGACATTGCTAAAATTTTAAAGACACGAATTTAAATTACCGTGAAATATATGTCACTGATTAAACCAATACTAAGTAATCTTAAGACGTTCATTGAATCATAAATTATACCTTTCGATCGACCTCTTTGCCAGCACTTTCCAAATGTTTCTACCATGAATTCAATTTGTCTTTTATTACTACGTCGATGGCTTCTACACCTAGAAAAAAATTAATATTATGTAATAATTAAATAGGATTACGTACAATAAATTTGCTAAAACGATTGTGTTACAATAATATGATTCCGTAGCCCCAAGAGTGAGAGACTGGTGCCTGATATAGGATTCTAGAAGAAGCCCGTGCTACAAAAATAAAAGTACAGTCACCCATAGACGATGCCAATTCTATGACTACACCTGACAATGATAGTTGTTCATGATTCATGAATGAAATCGCAATTATTTTATTATTACACCTGAAATAATATTTTCACACTTAAAACATAAATTAATTCAATATGATTATTATGAATCATGATTTCATGACTGTTATTCGTTCACCAGTGAATGTATCTTAGTCATTCTCATATGTCCTTAACCACAAATACCACAACCTTCTCACATGCTTTATTTAGCCATTATTTTTGCTCATAATTCTTGGAAAAATATGCATTACACACCTTATAATTTATGAAACGGCAAAGACATTCTCGTGAGCTATCTACATAAATAACCGAAAATGATATTTAACATGCTGTTATTCTTATTCCTATGTAGTTTATTTCGGAAAATACGGCGATAAATGTTAATTATAATGTTCTAGTGACAGTGTCATTATAATTCTCCCGGATGTATGAAGTCCGGTGTCATTACGTCACGCGTCATGCTAAAAAGGAGTTTAATTTCATACGTTAAGACACTAATTAAAAGTATCAAGCCGCGCCAGTCGAGCTACATTTTAAGCAACACATTTACCGACAAAGCCGTTCAACGAGCACCTTACTACGGGCCATTCATTACGGGCACCGCACTGACTCCACAACCGCGATGCACCCGCGACACTAGCCGTTCCAAATTTGAAAATTCGAAAAAGTATTCCCTCCCGATCGCGCCTGTGATCCATTTTGTTTGCCTGACAGCTGTCAGTTTGCGCGCCATTTTCCGACTGTGTTTTTTTTTTGTGTTTTGTTTTTTTTTTTCGTGAATGCATGCAGGTTGGTTGAGACTCTGAATTTTCGTGGAAATAAAGGTGAGTGAGAAAGTTGCGCGTTGTTTTTTCCATTCTTTTAGAAGCGAATTAAAATAGAGAATTCACAGCGTTTATTTTAAGTTTAGTTAGTGCGTAGTTACAACTGGATTGATTTCGTTTATATTTGAAGACTTGTTTGTTGTTTATGTTCTGCAATTGCGTCTTTCGATAAAACTTTTGACATCTTCATAATTTGTAAAACTTTAAAGGATTTAGCTTCGCATGTAGGTTTATGTTACTTAGTAATTGTATGTTTACAGTGTTTCGTGTAGGATGAAATATTGCAAGACGTTAAAATATATATGTTACGAATTTAATTAAAACTTATTACGACATTGCTTAATACGACATTGTGTTGTTTGAAAGTAAGCGCTTATAAATAAACAGTGCGTGTAGCAACCTTCGGGAATATTACTTCACGAGAACAGGGTTATTTTAAAACTTCCAGCTTAGTTTTTTTTTATGTAATAGATAGATAGATATACTTTATTGCACAAAAAAAAACAACTTTAAAAGGCATTACAGAAACTTAATTGTACAATTTCGGCGGTCTTATCGCTGGAAGCGATTTCTACCAGACAACCTTCAGGCAAAGGACATTTGATAGTAGAGGAGGGGTAGGTGGTGCAATATTGAAAAAGGGAAATGATAGGTGGCAGACGAGCAGATGGATCACCTGATGGTAAGCAATTGCCGCTGCCCATGGACACCCGCGACACCAGTGGAGTCACAAGTGCACTGCCAAACTTTAAACCCCCCTTTCCCCGGATTGGGCTTCCGGTACCCTCACTCAGGCAGCGAAACACAGCACAGTGCCGCTTCACGCCGGTTTTGTGTGGCCATGGAAGTGTGTACCCATTCATGCCGAAGTGACTAAATGAATGAATTTTGACCTTTTTTGAAATTTGACCCATTTTAAATCAATCAGGAGACTATTTTTTTTAAAACTTCTTATAAAAAGTATTTAGTTTTTTTCTGATATATTTTAAGTAATATCCCTGTATACAAAATAAATGAACGCGGTTTGTAATGAAAGCCATATAAGCACGAATATTTTTTTTCATGTTTTAATGATGAAATATGTAACGAACCTTTCACAATGATTAAAATAGTTCTCTTTTACGACTGGACCTAAATAACTAGATGTATGTAGGTAAGGACATAATATACTTGTATTTAATGGTCATTCTGATCAACTTTGGCAAAAAGTGTTAGGATTGTAGAAAACATTTTGTTGCTCATCATAATACATAAAAACCGGCCAAGTGCGAGTCGGACTCGCCCATAAAGGGTTCCGTAGCAGCAAGTAAGATATATGGAAGGTAAATTGCGGTAACGGTTTATAACGTATAAAAAAAAACTACCCACTATATCTAGTTCAAACCAATTTTCGGTTTTAGTTTTCATGATTATGTACATCATATATTTTTTTAGCTTTATACATAATTCATTTATTATAGAAGTTAGGGGGGGGGGGATACAATTTACCATTTGGGTAGCGCCTATTGCGCAAAGTATTGTGTTTAGAAAAAAATGATGTTAAAAACCTCAACATCATTTTTTAATACCTATCCATAGATACCCCATACGCATAGGTTTGAAGAAAAAGACAAAAAAAAAACAGTTTCAGTTTCAAGTATGGAGATCCCCCCCAATTTTTTATTTTTTCCAATTTTTGTGTAAAAATCGTAATGCGGTTAACAAAATACATCTGTTTACCAAGTTTCAATAGTATAGTTCTAATAGTTTCGGAGAAAAGTGGCTGTGACATACGGACGGACGGACAGACGGACAGACATGACGAATCTATAAGGGTTCCGTTTTTTCCATTTCGCTACGGAACCCTAAAAAGGCAAGTATACCCATAATCATTAACCCCCTTATTACAAAAATTGAACTAAGAAAAGTTCCGGAACTAAACTAAAACCGAATTGCGTGTTGGAACGGGATGATATGAGCATTAGTATTAACCGTCGATCGCGTTTTGTAAGGTGTAATGAAAGAAAAGGGCAATTGTTTTCACTTTTAAAAGTATATTTGAACAGGTAATCCGTCTACTTGTCTGCCCCTCATCCCATAAAACACGATGCGATGCGACACGATGAAGTGCGATGAACACTTGGGTTTGTTCGGTGTCTGGGTGTAATATATGTATTTAAGTATATATTTGTGTTCCTCTGTTGTCTGATATCTGTAACACAAGTGCTTAAGCTACTTAGTACGGAATCAGGTCAACCTATGAGATGTTGTGAGAATTATTATTATTATTATAAAATGGTAAGTGGGTTTACAATAGCGCATAAAAAATGTTTGAGTGTTTTTATGCAATCACACATTGCGGTTTCACACATAAATTAACTTCGGCAATAAGGCAACTTTTAATTCCACCCTCATTGCCCCATTCGGGGAAATTGAGGGACTATAAATATTTGTGGGGCCATAAAAATGTATAACGGTCGATATGTAATTTCACGACTGTCGCAGTGGGCGCCACGCAGTTGCTAAGCGCAAAGACTGCGCAAGAAGCGCGAGGCAAACGAAAGATCATCATCATCATCCTCATCAGCCCATTTAAGTCCCCACTGTTGGGGCACGGACCTCCCTCAATCACATGAGGGGTAATTGCCATACTCACCACGCTTGGCAGACGGGTTGGCGAGGGTTTTGATATAAATGCAGAGTTTTCCTTCTCTGGGTGCTGATGATCATGCCAGCAGCTTTACCTTAGTCGCCTTTTACGACACCTCGGTAAGAGTGAGGGTGGCCTATTCTACTCTGCCGGGGACCGCGCTGTAAACGAAAGATAACTTCATTCAATACTGAAAAGTACTCAAGCATTAAAAGTAGCCTAACACTTTTGTAAAATGTGCTTAACACTTTAGTTAGCTAAATGTGGGAGAGCCACGCTTAGGCATGAATGGGCCAGCTCGACCGGAGTGATACCACTGCCTCACAGAAGACCGGCGTGAAGCAGCGGCTGCGCTGTGTTTCGCCGTGTGAGTGAGGTTACCGGAAGCCCAATGGGGGGAAAGGGGGGTTTGAAGGTTGGCAGCGCATTTGTGACTGGTGTTGCGGGTGTCCATGGGCGGCGTAATTGCTTACCATCAGGTGATCCGTCTGCTCGTCTGCCAAATCTCATATAAAAGAAAATCCATGTCGAAGTAAATATTTTTACGAACCCTTTGAAACTGACTATAATAGGCAGAACAGTTACTTTGACATGCTACTAAAGTGTTAAGGTGACGGGTAGGGCACACTAGCGACGCCAATCGATTTTAATTTTTAGCTTCTTAACCGGATCTATTGTAAACAAATTCGGGATTACAACCTCTTGGCAAATACTTAAACTATTTATTAAATAACCATGCAAAAATGTTGGGTCCAACGCGTACGCGAAAAAATGATTCACACCAAAAGCGGCCACTTTTGGCGTGAATCAATTTTTCTCGTACAAAAAACCCGACATTTGTGCATAATTATTTAATAAATAGAATAAGTGTCTGCCGAGAGGTTGTATTCCCGAAATTGTTTAAAATAGATCCGGTTTAGTAGCTAAAAATTAAAATCGATTGGCGTCGCTAGTGTACCCTACCCGTCACCTTAAGCTACTTTTCATCGTGACCGTACATTATAAGATCTTAATATATCCTCCTCATCTTAGCGTGTAATTCCCAGTTGCGTCCAAACCTGTCGCTCTGGAGCCCGGGGTACACTTGGACCATGATTCATGATTTGGGGAGCCTGGTAATTACAATGCAGCGACTGCCGTCTGACCTTCGCAACCCTTTAACCGGGGAACTAAACCAACTGAATCATGGTTACATGTTTCAGACTCTCCGTGCAGGTTTCCTCACAATGTCTTTCCTCACCGAGCTAAAGGTAGAAATACGCACATATATTTGAAAAATCCAGAAGTGCATGCTCGTGTTTGAACCCAGTCCCCTCGTATGGAAAGCGCGTTCTGCGCCACCGAGCTATTAAGATCTTAATTTTATATGAATGAAATATGATACCGACTGCCACGAGTCTTTGTAATCTGGAACCTAGTATTCATACATAGTACGGTATGCACTAGTTTAAGACTTGTTGATCCGTATGGTCCCCGTGTGGTTCCCGGCAAAGCAGAATAGGCCACCCTCACTCTTACCGAGGTGTCGTAAGAGGCGACTAAGGTAAAGCTGCTGGCATGATCATCAGAACCCAGAGAAGGAAAACTCTGCATTTATATCAAAACCCTCGCCAACCCGTCTGCCAAGCGTGATGAGTATGGAAACTACCCCTCATGTGTTTGAGGGAGGCCCGTGCCCCAGCAGTGGGGACTTAAATGGGCTGACGATGACGATGACGATGATGATCCGTATGAATTTCTTGAAGCATTATAAAAGACGCAACTAACATCAGAGGATCTAATCTTAAAACGGCGCTGTGTTTTTCTTTTTTTCGAAACGTTATGTGAAATGTAGGTATATGTTCTACTTCGTTACATTCGTCCATCATCATCATGAGCCCATTGAAGTCCCCACTTCTGGGGCACGGGCCTCCCTCAATCACACGAGGGGTAATTGCCATACTCACCACGCTTGGCAGACGGGTTGGCGAGGGTTTTGATATTAATGCAGTTTTCCTTCTCTGGGTGCTGATGATCATGCCAGCAGCTTTACCTTAGTCGCCTTTTACGACACCTCGGTAAGAGTGTGGGTGGCCTATTCTACTCTGCCGGGGACCACACGGCTGTAAACGAAAGATAACTTCATTCAATACTGAAAAGTACTCAATTCAGCATCAAAAGTCACAATTAGCTAACACTTTAGTTACACATCACATTTAGCTAACACTTTAGTTAGCTAAATGTGGGAGAGCCACGCTTAGGCATGAATGGGCCGGCTCGACTGGAGTGATACCACTGCCTCACAGAAGACCGGCGTGAAGCAGCGGCTGGGCTGTGTTTCGCCGTGTGAATGAGGTTACCGGAAGCCCAATAGGGGGAAAGGGGGGTTTGAAGGTTGGCAGCGCACTTGTGACTGGTGTTGCGGGTGTCCATGGGCGGCGGAATTGCTTACCATCAGGTGATCCGTCTGCTCGTCTGCCACCTCTCATATAAAAAAAATCCATGTCGAAGTAAATTCTTTTTTTCGAAACGTTATGTGAAATGTAGGTATATGTTCTATTTCGTTACGGGATGGTTTAGTTTCGTTGTAGGCACTCAGACCCGCAGTTCTCGTGGCCGCAATGACAAAACTGTGTGACTGAAATAAATTGGTTTATATCCAATTAAGGCACATCACCTGAATTACGGATATTATTGCTGCTATTTTTACGTGTCTATACATGTTTGTGTCGCTATGTATGTGGGATGGGGTTCCAAATAAAACCAGGGACTTGGGAATCAGTTCTTCTATATTTACAATCTTAGCGTCGTCTTTACACCGTCTTTCCATTGTCGGCCATTCGTCGTCTCTCATCTCCCTCTCGCACGTCATTATAATTCAAACATCGAACTACCGATCACCAATCCCACATGTATAGAAATGATAATTATTAGAAGTAACTACCTACTACTTACTTTGTTATAGAAAACTTAAAAAACCCCCGACACAAGTAAAGCTCTTTCATTTGATACCTATATTGAGGCAGTTGGAACAACAAATAGTTTATGCGTCATTTTCTGACGGCGGCCATCTTGGATTTGAAATTTTTCACAATTAATATATTCTGCTATTCAAGCCCTTTTATATGATACCCATATTGTGGGAGTTGTGTTAAAACATAAAATCCATACCTTTGTGACGGCGGCCATCTTGGATCGATTTTTATCCAACATAGCTAAACACTCCCTCCTTATTCATCTTTAAAAAAAAAACAAAATCAAAATCGGTTCATTTGTTCGGGAGCTACGATGCCATAGACAGACACACAGACACACACACACACACACACAGACACGTCAAACTTATAACACCCCGTCCTTTTTGCGTCGGGGCTTAAAAATTGATAATTATCTCGCACTAAAATATGCAGCACTTTTTAGTAGAAAAAAGCAACACAGAGGCGGATAAGTTATTGCAATAAATAGAAATCTAGTATCTAAAAAACTAACATGGATAAATGAACTAGCTGTAGCTCAACCACCTAACTTGGAAATATCACATTGAAATGATCAACAAAAAAATTAGGCCCTTCTGCTTCGTACTGCAAACTCTTGTAAACAAAACGAATGTTGAGACAGCTAAAACAGCATTCTATGCAAAAATATTCTCTATTTTAAATTATGGAATTATATATTGGGGAAATTGTGTAGAAATACTTTCAACTTTTCGACCTTTCAACCATTTCTGTAGAAAAGGTGTATTAGGGCTATTCACGGTTTAAGGTCTGATAAATCATGCCAACCGATTTTCAGAGATCACAATTACCTTACACTTACGGGTATGTATAGTGACGGACACATAAAGCTATACAAATTTGTCAAATTTCTTCATTCGATTATAAATCTTATATCGTTACACATTGAGTTCGAAATCGATTGAGGAAATTTGTCAGTTTTGTATAGCTTGACCTGTCCGCCACTGTACATCTACAACATTTCACTATTTAAACAAAATAGAAGTCATTACCGGCAGAGGAACACAATTACATATAACGGTAAAATGCGCAATAACGATAGAATTATCTGCCCGGCGCAAGAAATGAGCTATTTCGGAGAAACATGCACTTGATGAGTATAAGGATATACAATCACTTGCCAAATGCTATACGAACACTTCAGTTAAATATATTTAAGGTAGAACTAAAAAAATGGATGATTGACGGCTGTTTTTATGATTAGAAGGAGTATTTCGGAGCATAAGCAAAGCACTGAATATTAGAAAAGACTACCTCGACTAGAACAGTCTAAGGCGTTGATACAGGCGTTCAATCAGAGACGAGCTGTAGAAATAATAAAACTGAGTAGAGGACATATTAGGGCACTCGCTCGGACCCTCACGGGGCACTGCAAATTAAACAAGCACCTGCACAACATGGGCCTTTCAGATACCAAAATTTGCAGGTTCTGTCGCGAGGACGAGGAAACGATTATCCACGTCCTCGGCGAGTGCATAGCGCTGCACCGCTGCAGAAGCCGGCACCTAGGAGCACACATGATCTCAGCAGACGAGATCAAAAGCTCCCCCATCAGCTCCATTCTCGGGTTTATCCTGGAACTGGAGCTACATGAGGTGCTGTAATAGGTTACGGGGCTGCCACAACAGATCATCTACTGGTCGCAGTGGCTATGAGACGCGGGGCTCACCCCATTTCTAACAAATAATAATAATAGTATTTCGGTTCAAATAAACATTAATAATTAATTAAAAATATAAAACCTTTTAATTATTCCTATTAGTATTATTATTATTACCATTTAACATTATCTTGACCATATAGTTAAACTTAGACATTAAATTGTTTCAATTCAAACAATCATAATCATAATCATCATCATCCCCAATGCTCCCGATTTTCGGCCACTCTCATCCAGCCCACACCAGCCAGCCTTCGAATGTCATCATCCCATCTTGTCGCAGGTCGTCCTACACTACGCTTACCGAGTCGCGGTCTCCACTCAAGGACTTTACGGCTCCAACGGCTGCCAGTTCTGCGGCTAATATGACCAGCCCACTGCCACTTCAGTTTGCTAATTCGGTGGGCTATGTCGGTGACTCTGGTTCTCTGTCGGATTACATCATTTCTGATGCGGTCCTTCAGAGATACTCCGAGCATAGCCCTTTCCATAGCTCTTTGAGCGACTTTGAACTGGTGGACTAGTCCAGCCGTGAGTGTCCACGTCTCGGCACTGTAAGTCATGACCAGATATTATAATCAATTTCATAAATTATGTATGCCTAAACAGGTAATTGTGCGAACTATGCTATTTGTAAGATCTGTAATTTTTTGTACCACCACAATTTTACAATAAAGTTTTTACTTACTATAACGTGACATTGATATCAGCCGGAAAACAATTCTGGTTCATTGGGAGATTTTAAGATTGAATGTTTTGCATATCTTAGACTGACCGGATGGCGCAATTGGTAGTGACCCTGCCTCTTACGCCAAAGGTTGTGGGTTCGATCCCCACCCTGGACAAACATTCGTGCGATGAACACTTGTGTTTGTTCGGTGTCTGGGTGTAATATATGTATTTAAGTATATAATTTGTGTTCCTCTGTTGTCTGATATCTGTAACACAAGTGCTTAAGCTACTTAGTACGGAATCAGGTCAACGTATGAGATGTTGTGAGAATTATTATTATTATTATTATTATATCTTTTTAGGTAGGTAGTCAAATGAATGGTTTTAATGTGACTACCTACTTTACTAATTTTTATACATAAATGTGGGATTGGTGACCGGTAGATGCATGGCAAGGAACGTGTAAGAGATCGATGTTTGAATTATAGAATGCCGTGCGAGAGTGAGATAGAAGACGAATAGCGTAATGGTCGACAACTATGCGTAAAGCCGTAGCACGAAGATTAAAATTATAGAAGCACTTATTACCGAAACCTGGGGTATTGTTTATTCTGTCCCACATAAAATTATGTTGCAGACGAAACGTAAAGTCACAAGTGTGGGTTAGAGCCACGCTTCGGCATGAATTGGCCGTCTCGACCGGAATGATATCACTCACCTCACAGAAAACCGGCGTGAAGCAGCACTGTTCTGTGTTTTGCTGCGTGAGTGAGGGTCCCGGAGGCCCAATCCGCGGGAAATGGGAGTTCAAAGGTTGGCAGCACACTTGTGACTCCACTGGTGTCGCAGGTGTCTATGAGCGGCGGAAAATGCTTACCAACAGGCGATCTGTCTGCACGTCTGCCACCTATCACATAAAAATGGTATGCATGTGAACAAGTCCAATGTCGTATTTTCCACGCCGCAACTAGCTTTCTAAGTTCTAGGTTCAAAGACCTATGCACTTTCTCTCGACCTAGGTCTCGGTTCCCACGGAGACGAGAGAGTTGTACCCTGCACAAATATCATGGCGAACAAATACAGTTGGCAAAAGTTTTTATTTCACTTTTTTTCTTAACAAACTCTATTTTGATGCGAACAGCTAGCGAGTGGAACTCAACTCGTTGACCGCTGAGGTATTTCCTGACCAATATAACCTGGACTTCTTTAGATGAGAGTGAATAGGCTTTTCACTGGCAAGCATGGCCCACCTAGTCTTCACCTAACATCAGGTGGGATTAGAATGGAATAGAAAAACGTTTTTTTGGCACCAAAAATACAATAGATACATTTTACAATTTCGAGAATCTTATATTATAATTAATCTAGTCTAAGTTATAAATAATATAAATCTAAGAGGCGCCAAAAAGGTCTCCGCTCAACCATTTCTCGGAACACAGTGAACATTAAATGCTTGTTGGGCATAACATTAAAAAAAAAACAATTGTATGTTTTTTGCACGACAAAATTATAGCGACATGTTGCCAGAGGTATTCCGATCTGATACGACTTTTAAACTTTCAAGAAAAGAGTATACTCCTTTTTAAAAGGCCGGTAGAGCACTTATATGACGGTGTTGGTTACGAGGGTTCTTGGGATGTAGCAATCTTACCATCAGGTAATCCATCCGCTCTTTTGCTCCCTATCTCCAATGAAATAGAGTGAATAGGCTACTTTAGGGTAAGCTCGCTCCATCGTAGATTTCCTATCAACTCTAAGAGCAAAGCCATCATCAATAAAAATCCTTCAGCAGGGTTGAAAGGACTAGATTACAGATTCAGTCGCGAATTGCGTTTCATGGCTAGGCCTCTAGCCGCCCTGCTTCCAATGCAATTGGTACAAATTTGGCTATACTTATTTAAAATATTGTTGCGAAAACTAGAACACTAGTGCTTGTTAATAACATTACCCTCTTTTCGCCGCAAAGTCGCTAATAAACGGTTATTAAAGATATCCACTATACTTTATTTGGCGCCTACCGTCTGGCTTTTCATGGCACAATAGAACAACACAACAGTGAGAAGTTTGCATTTTTAATACTCATATCGTATAGGAAGAGCCTGACCACTGCCTTCCATCGTCATTTTAACGTGTTATGCAAAGTCATCGCTTTAGGGCTCGAAGTACGCTTGGACCATGATCCAGAATTTGGGGGGTCAGTTAATTACAATATAGCAACTGCAATCTGATCATCACATCCTTTTTACAGGGGACCCAGACCATCTCGATCATGTCTCCCGTTTCAAAAATATCCGAAACGTGTAGGTTTGTCCACAATGAGTGAGGGCCATTTATACTAGACGTCATAACACATCATAATATTCATTTGGCACTGTCTGGACATGATTGAATATAGTTTTGTTTTTTTTTTCCTTTTGTTTTATTTTTATGTATTTTTAGTTGTTTTATGTTTTGTTTTCTGTTTGTGCCAAATTGTGTTCTGTTTATAATTGCTATATGTTCTGTGTTGTGATGTCTATAATAATAAATATTTTCTTTCTTTCAATGTTTCCCGTCAATTCCTCTGGAAACCATCATTCCAACCATTAGTTGAAATATACAAAGGTTGAAACATTAAGATGACGCACATTCTTGTCACTGAGATACCATCGATATAATATCATCCAGCTCCACGTTCTGAATAAACTGAAACAAAAGCGAGATCCTGTTAATGACTTTACGATAAAATGATATCCATACTAATATTATAATGTGAAAGTGTGTGTGTCTGTCTGTGCGTCTGTCTGTGTTTCGCGGCCAAAGGAGTGACGGATTGACGTGATTTGTTAAGTGGAGATAGTTGAAGGGATGGAAAAAGTAACATAGGCTACTTATTGTCTCTTTCTAACGCGAGCGAGTAATACTAAATAATACTAAATACACTACAATGTGATATTAAATACACGTGTACCCACGCAGCCTCTGGGTAACGGCTGAAAATCGGTGATTTCGCCTCGTGCGGATGCTTCACACAGAGCCTTCTTGACCCACTGATTGCTGCAGCAGACAAACATTAGTTTGTAACTACCTACACAATATACGTTTTTTTTTTGTTTTCCTTACTCTAAAATTGTTACTAAATCGCTTTTTACATGCAATGGACAATATTTCAAAATTGCCGAGCTATGAAACAAAAAATACCAATTCTTTATCTTTCCGCTTCTCGAATATATATTTATTTATTTTTTATATTGCTTATTTACTGAGAAAAAAATTAAAAACTAAAAAACGCAAGATGACGTCATCGGACGGCTGAATGTAAAATATTTCTTTGCTTAGCACATTATAGTTTTAAATTAACGAAATGCCATACCCATGACATGAACTGTCAAAAAAAGACAACTTGTCAACGTTGAATGAATGAATAACGTAGTCAATGTTGACATTATTATTCTTTACCTTTGACAGTAGTACCTTTTTTTATTAAAGCAATGATAAGCAAAGGAATAGGTATCGCTGTGTTCAGCCATCCGATGACGTCATTTGGAGCTTACGTCTATTTAGAATATAAAGAATTTCAATAATTATTTTATGAATGAAAATGGCAAAATTTTGGAAAAAGAAAAAATAAGGGTCTGTTCATTTTATGTCTATTTTCATATAAAAAAAACTATATGAACATGTTAAAAATATGAAATGTTGTCCATTCTGTCTTGTGTTGTGATGTGTGTATGTTGTTGTAACCAATAAACGTTTTATCTATCTATCTAAATAAAAGCTTTTAAAAACTTTATGTACAAACTTACTAGAACATCTCAAGGCAGATGACGATGCACTAAACTGTACATCTTCCCTCACTGTAACATCCATTTACTGTGCTATACTCAATTCACCAGGTAATCTACTTATTATAAATAGTAATTTCTTGAAATTTAATAATACTCTTATCCCAAACTGCATAAACTCATGAACAGAAGTGGTTAAACCTATAAAAAACCGCAAAAAAGGCAAGTTTATCGCTGCGTAATGTTTAAATCGGGTTTTAATATGATCGATATTTTAAATTAATGGACGAATCTGGGTCATATCGTAAAGCAAAGCAAATGAGTGTACTGTTAAGCATACATTGGAACAGATGAGGTTTAACATGATTTAAAAATTTCAGAACGATCGGTGTTTCGACAGCAAAAGATAATTTTTGCCTTAAAAAGATACAATCAGTGCTCGATCTACCTATCAACTGCAGAATATTTTGTAGTATTTTCTTCGAAAGGAGAGTGAGCGTATTCTTTTGTGCCAAAGTTCATATTTATTCTATGGTTTATATAAGTGTTTCATCATCATCATCATCAGCCCATTTAAGTCCCCACTGCTGGGGCACGGACCTCCCTCAATCACATGAGGGGTAACTGCCATACTCACCACGCTTGGCAGACGGGTTGGCGAGGGTTTTGATATAAATGCAGAGTTTTCCTTCTCTGGGTGCTGATGATCATGCCGGCAGCTTTACCTTAGTCGCCTTTTACGACACCTCGGTAAGAGTGAGGGTGGCCTATTCTACTCTGCCGGGACCACACGTATAAGTGTTTAAACAGATTCATTTTATCGATATTAAATAATTATTTTATTTATATATTATTCAATACTTTTATTTAGTGTCGACGACAAAATGATGGTATTCCCCCTTATTACAAATCGCGAACTATGGATAGTCCCGGTACAAAACTCGTGCCAGCCCCTTTTAACATTACGTGTCGGAACGGGATGGCATGAGCTTTAGTATAAAATAAATACTTTATATCTCGATTTGTAATAAGGTGGATTAAGTTTACAAAAATATGGTTTTAGCTTCCTTACACTTCGTAGGGTCGATTTTTTTTCCTCACGCGCCCCATCTTTTGGTTAAAGAAAAAAATTGACAGTACAGTCAATTAAAAAAAAGATATTCTTTCATCATTTAGATGTTTGAATTGAGGAACTGGGGGGCAATTCTCGTACAGTTCTCGTGTTCGAGAATTGCCCCCCAGAGTAAAACCCTCGAGCACTCGACGTTGAAGTCTTTTTTTTTATGTGATAGGTGGCGGACGAGCAGACGGATCACCTGACGGTAAGCGACTGCCACCGCCCATGGAGACGCGCTACACCAGTGCGCAAGTGTGCTTCCAACCTTTAAACCCCCTTTCCCCCGGATTCAGAAATTTCATACATTCGTCCATACAAATCTCTAATTCGACTTCAATGTCGAGGACCTGATAATAGCCTCTCTGTTTTCCACGAGCCTATCTCCCTATGTGAGTTAAATCAATGTATGTGATGTTGTGAAATATTATTATTGTTTGTCAGTAGTTCCATAACTACGGGCAATTATGTCTCGGACTTTTGGAAGGCGTGCGTGGGGCCGAACCAACACGTACCACCTTATTATAAATCGCGATCTCAAGTTATTACCGTACTTGAGGTTATGTCATCCCGTTCCAACACGCAATGTCAAAAGAAGCTGGCACAAATTTGGTTCCGGGACTATCCTTAATTCGCGATTTATAATAAGGGGGGTAGAGACCTGATCAATTGACAAATTTCACTCTACAGACCAGCCAAGATCAGATGGCACTTTAGTGACATTGACATGGGAGCGCTGGGGCGCATCTACATATTGTATATGGATAGATAATCTTTCATCATCATCATCATCAGCAACCCACACTCGTCCACTGCTGGACATAGGTCTCCCCTAATGCACGCCACTGCTCCCGATTTTCGGCCACTCTCATCCAGCCCACACCAGCCAGCCTTCGAATGTCATCATCCCATCTTGTCGCAGGGCGTCCTACACTACGCTTACCGAGTCGCGGTCTCCACTCAAGGACTTTACGGCTCCAACGGCTGTCAGTTCTGCGGCTAATATGACCAGCCCACTGCCACTTCAGTTTGCCAATTCGGTGGGCTATGTCGGTGACTCTGGTTCTCTGTCGGATTACATCATTTCTGATGCGGTCCTTCAGAGATACTCCGAGCATAGCCCTTTCCATAGCTCTTTGAGCGACTTTGAACCGGTGGACTAGTCCAGCCGTGAGTGTCCACGTCTCGGCACCGGTGCCGAGAGATAATCTTTATTGCACAAAAACTAAATACAAGTATTATACAACACTGGTGATGCAGGTGTCCATGGGCGGCGGTAATCGCTTACCATCAGGTGATCCGTCGACTCGTCTGCCACCTATATCATAAAAAAACAACAAAATAAGGCGGTCTTTTATCGCTTACACAATTACAATATTTTTTCTAATGGGAAATGTCAAATGCATTGACATTCTTGTAAAAGAAACAGCGTTAGTTCCAACTTTTGTCACGTGCCAAATAACCATGATCGGACTGTAATGTGATGTGACAACAGCCGGCGATTATTATTATTATTCTTGTTAGTGCGAAAAAGAAAATCCAATAAGTAAAGTTGAAGCAACGCAACAAATAACAGATACCTACTACACAACAAATCGTTAAAAGTTCTAACTTCGACGTCAAGCGGACGATCAGGCTCTGCTACTGCTCAATGTTGCCAGGAGATTGCTTTTGTACCTTTTTAGTAATTTATTAAGTCAACAATGTTTTGTCGAGAGTTTATTTATAGGTATGCTTCTACGAGCAGACGGACCGCCTGATGGTAAGCGAATACCACCGCCAATGGAGACAAGTGTACTGCCAACATTTTTTCCTCCCGATCGGGCCTCAGGTACCCTAACACGCTCGGCAAAACAGCGCAAGCGCTGCTTCATGCTGGTTTTTCGCGAGGTCGTGGTATCACTCTGGCCGATCAGGCCCATTCATGCCTAAACGTAGCTCTCCCACAGTGGCGGTTTTCCAAGTTTATAAAGCTTCATCAATAGTTATCATGAAAAAAAAATCATTAATACTAGTATGTTGGCGTATCATTTCCGACTGCATTCGAAACAGCTGTATCTAAGACCGGGTCCGCTTTCCTACTATGTGGATTCCACTTCGCACGGTTCTTATTTGGCAAAGATTTTTAGATTCCCATGAAATCTATCTCGTGAGATTTTAATTCATAGATAAACTATGTTCCGTACCATATTATTATTTCCTTTATTTTATTTTGTGTAACAATTAAACTGTATGGCTTGGTATGATGATGACACAACATTGTATGAAAGTTTGGCGATTAAAAAGAGTAACTGGCGAGTTTCTTGCCGGATCTTCTCGACCAGAAACAACTTTCCGAGCCGGTGGTAGAATCGCATTATGTTTATTTATTTCTTTAGTATATTTTATGTATCAACATATATATGTATTAACATGTAAATTATACATAAGTACTTATAAATAGTTTTAAGTCATTAAAATGTATGACGATTTGTAAGTGCTGTATACAAGCCTATGCAAATAAAGAATTATTTGATTGATTGATTGATTGATATTGCTTTTAAGTAAATAGGTAATAATTTAAGTGTGTTATTTACTTAAGAATAAATTGCAAAAGATTGCTATAAAAATATCAACATATTGCTTTTAGCTTAAAGATCAATTTTTCCACGAATTATAATTTAACCTTTTAATACCGGAATGAAATTGTATAGACTAATGAGTAGGTAATAGACACATTATTCATTACAGTTAAAGAACATTATTTTGGTTCATCCGTCAGTTCTGTAACTTTGTAAAATCCACAGCAAAATTGAGATGACTGTTCAAGGAGTGACAGATTATAATCAAACTCTTCGAAGAAAATGCGTGTAATGACAATTACATACCATCTCGCTATTTAAATTTTACGATATCATAAATAACTTAGCAATATTGGCTGGCAACACTAATACGGCGAGCAAACGAATAAACTCGAAATGAATGTTTCCAATAGTTGCTTTAAAAGGATAGGGTTGCTTTAATAGTTTAAAAGGATGTTATTGCGAACATTATTGCTAGCAGATTCACTGTAACAAAACATAGTTTCAAACGAACGGATTCTGACAAAAGTAGTGGCGCAAAATAGGTTGTAATTGCAACATGGGGCTCTTCTCTTGCTTACCATCAGGCTGAGGAGAGCCAATATACTGTCACTATAAAAAAAAATACACAGAAATTGGTGATAACTGATATTGGTATAGAAGAGTTCATTATAGTTTTTTATGTGATGGGTGGCAGATGAGCAGACGGATTACCTGATAATAAGGGACTGCCGCCGCCCATGGACACTCTTAACACCAGTGGAATTACAAGTGCGCTACCAACCTTCAAAACCCCCATTCCCCGGGATTGGTCTTCCAGTAACCTCACTCACGCAGTGATATCTAAACAGAGAAAGTAAATCTTGAAATTACCTTTTTGGCTTTAATAAATACATGTAAAAATATATTTTTTAAAAATGTATTTTTCTAACATAGAAAGATTGATAAATTCAATGACCGTTGTTACAAAGTTACTTGTCGAATTTTGTTGAAGTGTCAAATTTGGCCTTTTATTTTGGCCCAACTGTAATACTTATTAAAAGTCCACAAGAAGAATTATTTTGTTTTGGAAAAGCCTCATTTAGAAGGGTCATTGTTTTGCGCGTTAGTAATCTACGATAGCCATCAAGGGTCTCCCTACGGAACCCTCAGCTAAGTAGGTTAATTATTTTTGGATATCCAACATGGGCGGTTTTCCTGCAGATAAATCGGTCAGTTCGAAGACTGACTTAATGATTGTTCCTTAGCGGACGCGGTCTTTTATCCAAAGGAAGGGATGCGCGAGATTCGATCATTGGTAAATCTAGGGATTGTTTCTAGGCGGTTCGGTGACACGTCATAACGGAGGGATATAAAGGGTTTTTTTTTGGTCAATAGGCTAACGCTTGACCACAATCGCACCTGATGGAAAGCGACGATGAGGTCTAAGATGATACGCGTTTGCCTAAAAGATGCCTGTTCACTCTTGCCTTAAAGATGTCCAGATTATAGTGGTCAGGGAAAACGGATAGGGAGAACAGGGTTGCGATGGTTAGACAGCAGTCGCTTCGTTGTAATTACCAGACTCCCAAAATCTTGAAATCTCGAAGACAGCTTTAGACGCAGACAGGAATAACACGCTGAGGTCATGAAATAATCAATTTTGAGTCGACGCATCACGCCTTACGTATCCCTACCACATAAAAAAAACTCATTTTGATCTCACATTTG
Source organism: Marasmia exigua (assembly GCA_019059595.1). NCBI lineage: Eukaryota > Metazoa > Arthropoda > Insecta > Lepidoptera > Crambidae > Marasmia > Marasmia exigua. The sequence goes on along the minus strand of CM032469.1, from coordinate 3,418,354 downwards.
GACAACACTTGTCGAGATAAAGCTAAGTGATGGCCAATTACTGTCCCTTAGGGATTCGTGGGGGAAAGGGCGGAATACCTAGTGAACGGGAGTTCATCAAGCCTATCTTTTGTTAGATTCAGTTTCATCTAAATTGTGAATGAAGGTTGATTGTTGAATTTTGATTTTATGAGATGCTATGAATAAAGACTGGTTATAAATTGAAGATTCGTAACTATTGACATTGAAATTTTAAAGAAGCAAGCCAAACCCTCCGAAAAGGCAGACAACCGGACGTGCACTCCTTCCGGTGCAGCTGATATCTTCAGGTGCCGGTGTTCACATTATTATCCTATAACTCATTTGCTTGTTTTCTCTCTTTCTTTTAAAAATAATTTCTAAACTATAGACTGTTTTTTAATCGCCTGCAATCTTTTCCAGGACATTATACTTCAGATTTGAAATATATTTCAAGGATATTTTGTTAGTAAGCGGGGCTTAGGTTAATACAACGACGAGAATTTCTAATATTCCGAATTTTTAATCAACTAGATTTTATACGTGACAAGATTACGCCTAAACATAATTTAAAGTCACGTAAGAGCTCTAATTAAAATTTACATGAACACTCCCTCTCCCCTGTATACTTATTAAAATTTACTTTAATAACATCCATCAGATAATTTTGCAAGGGAGAAAAAAATCCAATCACACATAATGCAATTTAGGAAAAAAATATATACGTGTATTACCTGCTTATCCAATATGATTATAAATATAAAATTATATGATTATAACATGATCTAGATTAATATTATACAGCTGCTTTATTTGACATTACTCTATTTTAAAGTAGCTACTATTAATATTCTTCTCAGTAGATATCAGCGTTTCTAATATGGCTATACTCGACCCGTAAACGTATATGTAAATGACATTTACGGGTATAAGCCTTACTCGTGCCTAACCGATATTGTTATTCGCTAATTGAACCCAAATCCTCGGGATCAAGGCTCGAACCACTCGGCCATTGGGTCATACCCGACCAAATTCAATTATCAGCCTTATCACTTCAACTTAAGACTTAAGCAGTATACTTGGGTTATTCCAACAAAAAAGCTAGCGGGACGCAAAACTAGCGTTGTGCGTCGGGTTTCCCCAAGTAGCGGTGTCCCGAACTGACCCCGGATGTGGATACGGCGAACACCGTTACCGTATCAAAGTTTTGTTGATTATAATAACACAGCCATGATAATGCGTCAGTCGGTAGCTTTTCGTCCGTAGTGCATGTACTGAAGTGTTGGGATTGCAAGGATTCGAGGGTATGTCGATGACTTAATTATATTTCTACTTTCTCTGAAGGATTTCGTGGAGTCGTTTATGAGCATTACAACTTAGTATATAGTATGTTTTAGTGTATTAAATTTAGTGTTGTTTGTGGGTTTAAATGTATAATTTTGGTTTTGTTTGGGCGATGGAAGTGCCGTGCAATATTACTAATAATTAGGATCATTGAATTGTCGTAAACATGCAAGTCGATGTTAATGATGTTGTGAATAATTTGTCTAACCTGCAATTTCGTTAAGATTACTCTCGACTGAATCCGTAAATCAATAATATGCTAATTACTGACGTTTTATTGAATAACTGATTTCTAGAGTGGACTACCTCATTACTATTTTATGAATAGCTTTCACTTAAAAAAGTCAAAATTACCATTAATATGACAAAAGTCCCTGTAAGTACCATATACAAAAATATATACCTTCTTTGATATCGAATAAAAACGAGAATAATAATAATATTATTTATAATAATTATTATAATTTTGATGATTACGATATCTCTAGAGAATCACATCTTCTTAAAATCGAAAAGAAATCCCTAATTATATTACGTTCTATCCTTGTTTTTATGTCCTTAAATACACCTTTTTAAGAAAATCGTAGCAAAATCGAAATGAAAGGCGTACGTTCTTGAATCTCTTAAGATCGTTACTTGTTCATTAGACAAAATAATGTACGTCGACCTTATCCGCAAGTAATGAAGCTTTTCTGTCAGAGGTATAAAACTCATGGAAGGCAAGACAATAATAATGGGTATACAATAGGTAGGTACCAATAATTTGTTTATGATAAGTATATTATTAGAGGAAGTATGAAAGTGGCCCCCATCTTATAACTATTTATAAAGAGGTAATCCTGCAGACAGCGGCAATGCTTAAAGGTAATCCGAAAACACGAAACACTTGCGCAATGTAATCGAAAGCTCGCGCCATCTATTGGTAGAATTTCGAACTAATTTCCCAAAACGAAGTGAGGGCGGGCCACTAGTCATTAATAAATTGAAGGCAAATCGTCTTTCCTGGTATGGCCATGTAATGAGAAGGGGGAAAGACATGTTCTTAGATAACCAAAAGAGTAATCAGTATAAATGTAAGTGGGTGGCGGAACAGGGGACGGCCAAAAAAGGAATGGATGGATTGTGTGAAGACTGACATGATGGGAAAAGGGGTGAATGATTTGATGACGAATTACAGGGACGTATTGAAAAGGAAGGCATACTGTGCCGACCCAGATAAACTGGGAACAGTGCAGGAGAATGATGATTAGGTATTAGTTTGAGATAGGTGATAGATGATCATATAGATCATCAGATGGTAAGCAATTGGACCTTGTTGATCACTTCTAATTAACAGGGTTGGCACAGCAATCTTGGCCTCCGATAATAAGAGCCTCCACCTCGGTCGGTCTTGCGCATTAGGACGTCCCAGGTCCGTTCTCTTTACTGCACGATCTTCTCTCATACTCTCGAGGTGGCCGAGCCAGCGAAGTCGATGTGCTTTAATCTCGCCAATGATGTTAGGCTCGCAAACCTATTTTTCCAGCTTCCTGTTTTTGCGCCTCCTCCAGGCACTATCCGGTGTTTGTACATGTCCCTGTATCCTCCTCCAAATCTTTCGTTGGCCACCTAAAGCTTGCTCTCTTCTTTAAGGGTCAGTGTCTATGCCTCACAGCCGTACTTATGATCACTTCACTTTGTTCCTTTTTTTCTTCCTTGGTCACTTCTTTATGTATTAATTTATGTTATTTGTTTTTGTTCAACTATTTCTTTCCTATGTATTACTGTGCAACATCATTCTATTTAACGTTATGCGTCCTATTCCCTGTAAATCTTGTATGTGGTCAGTAAATGTTTACTTACTTACTTACTCTTTTCTTGTCTCAACAATCGTCGGTTCCACAGCAGACGTGGCCCACATTCACTCTCCCCGTCTAAATGCATTATGTTATGTAGCTATACCACATTACTATCTATACTTACAAGTGATTGCAACCGGTTTTTATTTGTATCAATAGGTCGCGTAGTACATGCGCTTGCGCATCCGGATGCTCCCGTTACGGGTACTAGGAAAATACTACTGTTACTTATACTTAGTCTAGGTTTAAGCTATAACTTGTGTGAAACGTTTAAATTGAAAATTGCATACTGCTGCTTATCGTGCAGATCAAACTGATTCTATGTTGTAAGTAATACCTTTTATTTATTTCCATAAGCATTTACATGTTAGCACTTAGGGCTGAGTTCACCAACTTTAAATCAACGGTAATCACACATTATTATAGGTGCTTGCATGGTTAAAGCCTGATTATATTTGTTTGAAAAGTTGGTGATCTCGGCCCTTAGAACCGTGGGAGAGCCACATTTCGACATAAATGGGCCGGCTCGCGCGGTGTGAGTGGTAATCGCTTACCATCAGGTAATCTGTCTGCTCGTCTGCTATCTCATAAAAAAGAAAGCATCAGTCACTTGCTACCGTAGTGATTTAACAATGCTGTTAAGGACGAGACAACACAACTTATTATCACCACAGGCCATTTGGTTGGAAACTATAGTCCTAATCGAAAACTATCCACATCATTTATTTTACGTCTTTCACTTCACGGTGTTCTGGTACATTAAGGTGTCGGGTAGGTCACACTAGCGACGCCAATCGATTTTAATTTTTAGCTACTAAACCGGATCTATTTTAAACAATTTCGGGGTTACAACCTCTCAAAATGTTGGGTCCGTTTTTGTACGCGAAAAATTGATTACCGCCAAAAGCGGCCACTTTTGGTGTGAATCAATGTTTAGCGTGGTTATTTAATAAATAGTATAAGTGTTTGCCGAAATTGTTAAAAATAGATCCGGTTTAGTAGCTTAAAATTAAAATTAATTGGCGTCGCTAGTTTGCCCTACCCGTCACCTTAATCTGCTTCATAAAACAACTACTACTTTCTTCTACAATGACAACCCAACGACAGTTGTCATACCAAAGGGGTCGTGGACTCGGACAACGCTAGGACAAAAATGTCTAATGAGATCCTGGTGAAGCGAAAAGAAAAAGGCTGGGACATCCTCAACAGCATCCTGCTCGCCGCCTAGGCGTGCACCGTCCGGGGGCTCGTGCATATAACTTCGTATCAGTTAACACGATCCTCCCACCATGGACTATGAGAGGGTAGTTTTTTAGATTTTCGCGTTGCATTATAACTACAATGTTTTTTTCCAACGCTTGACCACAATCGCACCTGATGGAAAGCGACGATGAGGTCTAGGATGATACGCGTTTGCCTAAAAGATGCCTGTTCACTCTTGCCTTAAAGATGCCCAGATTATAGTGGTCAGGAAAAACAGATCTCGGCAGAGAGTTTCATTCCTTAGCCGTCCGCATTATAAATGTGGAAGCAAATCGCTTCGTGCGGATAAGGGGTATTTCTACCACATAAGGATGAAAGCACTATAATGTATCAAAACGGGAATGAACACGATTTTTATTAAGTGAAACAACATTGTGTACTCAGTGAGTACACAATGTTGTACCACTTACCGCAGCCAAATATGTGAGTACTACTCACATATTTGGCTCGACGTTTCGGCTACGTTACAGCTGCCGTGGTCACGAGCGGACGAGCGTGGTCCGTTTTGATATATTATAGTTATGAGAGGGTACCCAGCATGCAGGGTATGCATAAGGCATTTCCCATGGGAAGCCAAAAAAAAAAGATATCCATGGGTTGTGGCAATTGCTTACCATAAGGTGATCCATCTACTTGTCTGCAACCTATCACATTTTTTTTATTTCAATTAGGTATTCTGTTGACCTAAATGTGGCCGTGTGGTCCCCGGCAGAGTAGAATAGGCCACCCTCTTTCTTACTGAGGTGTCGTAAAAGGCGACTAAGGTAAAGCTGCTAGCATGATCATCAGCACCCAGAGAAGGAAAACTCTGCATTTATATCAAAACCCTCGCCAACCCGTCTGCCAAGCGTGGTGAGTATGGCAATTACCCCTCATGTGATTGAAGGAGGCCCGTGCCCCAGCCGTGGGGACTTAAATGGGCTGACGATGATGATTCTGTTGACCTAACTAGGACATTATCACTCAAAAAACAGTGGTAATTTCCACCCATTCAAGTCTATTTTTTTCTTTAAACAATAGGATTATGTATTCATGTTTCATAGATCCTGGTGTGCCGGATCCAAGGGGTCCGGTTGGATATAGTGGACATGCTTAATAATACAATATTGAGTCACCACTGTAGGATGTGGACATTCTGATAACATTAGGTAATATATAGGAATTAATACTTGAAATTACAGTTAGACTGCTTTGTGTTCCATCGAGTGCGTGAGGGTATTAGAGACCCAAAAAAAGGAAGTTCAAAGTTTGATAGCGCACTTGTGACTCCACTGGTGTTGCAGACATTTTGTTAACTAAGTATAATAATAATAACAATAATAATAATAATAAGGCCTAGGCCCGTACATTTCTGAAAAGCCAGGAAATAGCTGTGATACTCAGCATATAAAGAACATAATAATAATAATTCTCACAACATCTCATAGGTTGACCTGATTCCGTACTAAGTAGCTTAAGCACTTGTGTTACAGATATCAGACAACAGAGGAACACAAATATATACTTAAATACATATATTACAACCAGACACCGAACAAACACAAGTGTTCATCGCACGAATGTTTGTATATATGAAGCAATCACGCAATTCTTACAAACTACTGAATCTTTCTGAATGAGGCTTTCGTCAAACAATAGCATATTTTTTTCAAAGGTTTCAATGTGTTATTTAAGAAAAAATTGTTCAACTATTTAATCGAAAATGCGTTTTACTCTGTGAATTAATATTTAGAATCAAAATGAACTTATTTATTGTGACTTGCTGTAAAATATTTTATTTATTTAATGTCAATTTCGATCATTGTATTTTTATTTAATTATTATTGAAAATTGTATTATTGTAATTAATTAATTTGGACATTTCGCGCTGTTATGAATTTAATTATTATGAACTACCTGACTATGACATCAATTAGTTACTATATTTCCTATGACATTGTAATAATAGTGTAACATTGAAATTTATAATTTGTACGTCAGTGAAAGACAAGGCATAGTGACACAATACTCTCCAACAACATCTGTAATCTACCTATGTTTTACAAATAAATCATTTGTATTTGTATTTGTATTTGAAAAACATTAAATTAAATACAGGAACCTTAAACGGGGAAGTTTGTCTAGTAGAGATTTTCTACAGCTATAAGACCGCCTAAAATTTACAGTGAATCTCTGCATACCTTGCTATTATGTGTTGTGTGTCTATAAAAAGAAGCTATTTATTACGGCAACCTATAAAGGAAACCGGTTAAGTGCGAGTTGGCCCGAACGAATTCTACTTTTATAAATAGCTCAAGAGCCCAATTCTCGTGCTCGTGATATTTTGAAAACAAGGTGGATGTCACATGAAATCCATACAAAAAACGATGTTTTAGTGATATACAGGGTGTATCTGTAAACATTTACATCCCTTTAACCAACTTGTTCTATCAACCATTCTGAACAACATTTGTTCTATGACTTTTGGAAATTCGCATAAAAAAATTTCAACTTCTCATACAAAGTCGGTCACGTGACTTGGTCATTTTGTATGGGAGTCGGAAAAAATTTCGATTAATTTCGAAAAGTCGTAGAACGAATGTTGTTCAGAATGGTTGGTAGAACACGTGGTTAAAGGGATGTAATGTCCACAGATGCACCAAGTATATCGTATGATGTTAAATGTCAATAGCCCGAGAATTGAGCTCCAGGGTCGAAATCGAATCGTAAATTTTTTCTGATATGTTTTTTTAGTTTTTATAATATAATTTTTTTTTTGTTGAGAAAAGTCTATTATAGCTCTAGACCACCAGTAAAAAGCCAAAAAGGTCTCTAGATCCTTTTTCATTACTTGTGACTTGTGTCGCGGGTGGGCGTCGGCAATCGCTTACCATCAGATGATCCGTCTGCTCGTCTGCCACCTATGACATAAAAAATCTTACAAAACAAAACTACCTAGCAAATTCCACTTTGATACAAATCCTGCTCTGCACTGTTTTTTTTAAAAACCTGTAAAATTCCGAAATAAGTCCTCGGCCTCCGCAAAACCGCTCTGCAACCAAGTTCCGCCACCGTGCAAAGTGCTGTCAATCTTAAAATATCGCCCTTAACTCGACGCAGCAAGGTCGACAATCGCTCCCTTCCTCGCCACCGCGGTCGCCGAGAAATTCCGTGTTCGTACCGCAAGAGTAAACTTGTTAAATACTTGATATAATTGCTCTATATTAAATTCACGATCTGGAAAAGCCTTACAAGGCGATGCTGTTGCCAAGAGATGAAATGAGCATGCGCGATTTTTGTTCGCTAAAAATGTTCCGTATGTGCAAACATCATGAACGATGGTAAACTTATGTGAGTAAAATCTCGCCTTCCTCATAGACGTGTGTAACTCTTTACTGAAACGACTCAGTGATCCGACTCAGCCAAATGATACACTGTTACGAATCACTAATGTTCGCTCCGAATGTATCATTCGACTCAAATGGATCTCGAATTCGAGTGAATTAATAATAATAATAATTAATAATTCTCACAACATCTCATACGTTGACCTGATTCCGTACTAAGTAGCTTAAGCACTTGTGTTACAGATATCAGACAACCGAGGAACACAAATATATACTTAAATACATATATTACACCCAGACACCGAACAAACACAAGTGTTCATAGCACGAATGTTTGTCCAGGGTGGGGATCGAACACACGACCTTTGGCGTAAGAGGCATGGTCACTACCAATTGCGCCATCCGGTCAGTCATAGAATGCTCGGAGTCAGCCGAAAGATTCGAATGAGCGGAATGATCCAATGAGCCAAATGATCCGAATGAGCTGAATGCTCCGAGTGAGCCGAATGATCCGAATGAGCGGAATAAATCACAGATCTGTCTGAGAGTCGATGTTCCAAATGAAGCGTTTCACTGTTCCACATCTCTGCATTGATCCAGAGGCAAATCTTTTGAAAGAATACGTTTTTGCCAGGTCTGCTTCCTCACGAGTCGTGGCTCAAATCCGAGCACGCATTTCTACCATTAGCTCGGTAGAGAGCGATAACATTGTGAGGAAGCCTGCACGTCTCGGCTAGTTTCACTAAATTATGGATACCTACAATATTCGAGATAGTGATCTGAACGTGATGATTTGGTTAGTCTGGTTCCCCTGTCTAAGGGTTGCGAAGGTCAGACGGCAGTCGCTTCATTGTAATTACCAGACTTGCCATAACATGGGTGCTTGAGCTACCTATATCGAGGTCAGATCAATGTAAGTGATGTTGTGAAATATGATATTATTTACTTATATTGTTATATGTCCTTTGCCTGAACGTTGTCTGCTAGAACCCGCTTCCAGCGATAAGACCGCCGAAAATGTACCTATTTATTTATTTATTTTTTTAAATTGTGTTTTTCTGCAATAAAGTATATATGTATATCTATCTATTGTTATACATACAGGGTGTATCTGTGAACATTTACATCCCTTTAACCACGTGTTCTACTAACCATTAAGGACAAAATTTGTTCTATCACTTTTGGAAATTCGCATGAAAAATTTTTAACTTTAAAACAAAGTCGGTCACGTGACTTGGTCATTTTGTATGGGGAGTCGAAAATTTTTTCGATGAATTTCGAAAAGTCGTTGAACAAAATGTTGTTCAGAATGGTTGGTGGAACGTGGTTAAAGGGATGTAAACACCCTATATAGCTATCGTAGGTCCGAAGATTTTCCCTTTGAAAAAATAAAATTGAATAAATGTTGAACCAGTTCTAAGGAACCCCAAAATCGGGTTCAATTCGAAATGATCCTTGGTAATTGGTGTTCCGTACTTTTGTAGAGCAATCTCTGCGGGAGGTGACACATAAAATGGTTGGTAGTGACGGGTGATTCTCCGAAACTTAACCTTCCGGTTTCTTCGCGTCTAATTTCCATTCGCTCAAAAATATTGTTCAAATTAGAAGTTTATACTGAAATCTGAAGAGGATTAAATTGAAAAAAGGGTGGGTATCTTTACGTGTTCTTATTTCAATTTAAAATTCTAATTTGAACAATATTTTTGAGCGAATGGAAATTAGACGCGAAGGAACCGGAACGTCAAATTTCTGAGAATCACCCTGACAAGTGTGTAACATTATCGGGTCTGACTCAGCTCTCACCATCACAAACATGCACCCTCTTGCACCCAAACCAGACTGAGCCTTTTCAAATAAAGCCATACTTGAAAACGTCGCGAAGCCGTTAGTACTAGGGAAAAGTGCTGGGCAACATTCTATCTCTACCGCACCCGTATAGAGATGCATTAAAGCTGCGTCAGGGTCGGTTGGATCTCTTTCACACTCTGTGACGTTTTTTCCGAAAATGGCACATTCCATTCAAAGCGCATGTTTTCTAGCTCCATGCTCACCATTAATTCTTAGAGGAGTATTTATGGGGCCTCTTGTCACGTTTTTTTCAAAAAAAAAGATAAACGAAGAGCTATGGCAGGAATAGAGGGCGGCACGTCCTTATCTAATGAGAGAGAGAGAGATAAGAACGTGCGCTTTCTAATCTTGAGGACAGAAGGGCTAGCTCTAACATTCAAAGAATTCGTCGTGTGGTCCCCGGCAGAGACGAATAGGCCACCCTCTCTCTTACCGAAGTGTCGTAAAAGGCGACTAAGGTAAAGCTACTGGCATGATCATCAGCACCCAGAGAAGGAAAACTCTGCATTTATATCAAAACCCTCGCCAACCCGTCTGCCAAGCGTGGTGAGTATGGCCATTACCCCTCATGTGATTGAGGGAGGCCCGTGCCCCAGCAGTGGGGGCTTAAATGGGCTGACGATGACATCCACGCTACGATTACGAGGCAATTCAGGACGAAGCACCTTCGTCGACGTCCTTTTTATTTATTTTGTCTTTTTTAATGTCATAGGTTTCAAATGAGCAGACGACTCACCTGATGGTAAGCGATTGCCGCCGCCCTTGGACACCCGTAACACCAATGCAGTCACAAGTGTGCTGGCCACCCGTAACCGATTGATGTGGCCGAGACCGATCTATGTAATCATCATCATCATAACAATATATTTTAATAATATTAGTGACATTTTCAGTTGATAGAATGCATAAACAAAGTGGTAGATATTTCCGAAAGTCGCCGCAAGGATTTATGCGACATACATTCAAAACAGCGGTTGTCTAGATCAACGGTATATTGCTACAATCGCTTAAATTATATTTAATTAAATATGCAACAGCCGATAAGCTGCAAATTTACATAAATATGTTTTGCTTATCTGCAAGTCTTGGACTAAGACCATCTTTAGCTTAGAACTCAGAAGGATAAAATCTTTTGTTAAGTTATGGTAATCTTGAGAAGTTAAGTTATCTATGGTCTTTAGAAATCCACCAATTACTAAACTTTTTATTCAAGTCTTAGATATTAGGTTGTTCGAATATGAAACCTTCAAGAAAAGAGCATGTGGCCTCTTAAAACATTAGCAGCACACGTGTAAGTACACTGATATTGTGCACACTATTATATATTCAATAGGCCACCATAAAGAATAAAAGGGTAGGTTTCAGTCAAAACCAATTTGGCTTGTTTAGAAGAGCGAACACCATAACCAAAGTGCTAGAAAAGAGCCACTGTACTGGCTACTGCTTACACAAGTAAAGAGAAACCCAAGGAAACTACACCAATCTACCAAAAAGCTGATGCACAAAAACATGTCTCTATGCAAAACGGGTATATCGGCAAAAAGTCTGTAATCAATTCTGACAGTCAGCCAAAAATGCGAGCAACTTACTGTGGCACAAAGTAAGAGATCTAGCGACCGATATTACAAAACAGCCACTCGTTGGATTGACGAAGATAGCCTCATATGGAAATCGATGGTGCAGCATAAAGAAAGCCTACTTTTGTTTTTGGTCAATAGGCTAACGCTTGACCACAATCGCACCTGACGGAAAGCGACGATGAGGTCTAGGATGATACGCGTTTGCCTAAAAGATGCCTGTTCAATCTTGCCTTAAAGATCAGATGCCTGAAAGACTTTCAGCAGTAGATGAGCAAAGATATGTCTTTAAACCTCTTTTCCTTGAGCTTGTAGGAAATCAGGTAATTACATTGAAGCGATCGCTACTGTCCATGTGTTACCCCGCTCTCATGGAAGCCCCATCTCGAGTTAAACTTTACTAAACAAAGCACCTAGTAACTTTTTGTTACCATTCTTCTTGATACCGCCTTGAAACTCGTCCATATATTGTTAAGTATTAACTGTATGTAGCCATAAACGCTGATTTGACGGCCACGACCACTCTGCCAACAGTGTGACTAGAACTAGACGAGAAGATTATCTAGGAATAGTTACTACCGAGCGATGCTGCGGTGCTTTGTTTCTAACCAGACGCCGCAACTGTATTTTACTCAAAATGATATATGTCCTATTGTTGTGACGGACAAATTTGACCATTCGTTCTGTTGTTGATTTAATCTCGTTTTTTTTATAGTAGTAAAAAAGTTTCATTTTATCATCTTAGCGTTAAATGCCGGCTTTTTTGCATATACCTATGTTTTTGTTTTTTTTTAGCTTTTCTCTACAATTTTTCGGAGAGTGTGTGAAAGCATTACATAATCTAATTCCACCGGCCCCCTTTCATCATCAGGACACAAGACGGAGTCCTTATGCGGTAGAAATACCGGCAACACGTACCAAACGGTTCAAATGTACATTCATGTTGCGTACAGCTAAGGAATGGAAATCTCTGCCGGAAGATGTGTTCCCTGAACGCTATGATCTAAACTTATTCAAGAAAAGAGTGAATAGGCTGTTACTAGACAGGCATTATCCATCCTCGGCCACATCATCACTTACCATCAGGTGAGATTGGGGCCAAATGTCTGGCTATTCTAATAAAAAAAATGTATCAACTGCTACAATTTTAGATCGGTTAATGCTTCTTTTCTCTTTAAAACGGAAGCGGTTTTAACACATTGACTGCCATCAAACCAGACACAAATAAACAATCATTGTTTGTCAGTCTCCCATTGGCGCTAAAAACCTTAAATAATAAAGAAGAGTGCTTCTTTAACCTGCTTTTTTCTTTAGCCTGCTCGCGCGTTTCCCTGCCCGGGCCGCACATATTTTGAACTCATGTTACTTTTACTGTTACTAACTGAATCAGCTACAGTTTCAATAGGACAAGTAATTAATCTTAATTACTGCCATCTGCCAGTCATCTTACTTACTGTCTTATTCCTTCTGCCTCCTTAAAACCGCTTCCGCTACCGCTCGTGTCTTATCCCGCCCTCAAGGGGCCGCATCTTTAATTGTCCATCTCGTGTTACGTTTATTACAGTTACTTACTGAAATCTGCTACAGTTTCAATAGGCCAGTAGTTAATAATAATTACTGGCATGTGCCAGTCATCTTAATTACTGTCTTATTGCTTCTGTCCTCCTTAAAACCGCTTCCGCTGGCGCTCGTGTCTTATCGCGCCCTCAAGGGGCCGCATCATTTAATTGTCCATCTCGTGTTACGTTTACTGTAACTAACTGAAATCAGCTACAGTTTCAATAAGGACAGTAGTTAATTCATAATTACTGGCATCTGCCAGTCATCTTAATTACTGTCTTATTCCTTCTGCCTCCTTAAAACCGCTTCCGCTAGCGCTGGTGTCTTATCCCGCCCTCAAGGGGCCGCATCTTTAATTGTCCATCTCGTGTTACGTTTACTGTTACTAACTGTATCTGCTACAGTTTCGAACCGGTTATTTTAATTATTGTCCGAGTCGCGTTTCGGGCATATCCACAAAAAACGGATCAATGGCTGTGATTAATGGGGTCGGGTGGTGCTGCTGTTCGGGTGTTGGTTTAGTAGCAGAGTTGGGATATTTGATTTAGCTTGATTGATCGATCTGTCTTTGATGAGTCTTCTAAAAGCATAATAATATCCTCCAACCGATTACAGCTACGGCGGCCAATCTCAACGATACGCCACATACACAGGATATATTATAGTGCTCAAGTGTGTGCGCAAACACAAGTGCAGTCTCTATTCCCTTACTTTCATAATTTAATTTCTGAGATGTATCCCATAAAAAACAAAACTTGTCAAATCCAAGTCTCGCACTCAGTTGTTCTACCGTGAAAAGTTGTGAGATCTATGTTACCAAGTCGGTTATTAACTTGGAAATCGGTTATTGAATATTTGACTCGGCCATTGCATGAAAACACAACTATGAGAAATATGAGAATACAAATATGAGAATATGCAAATATGTATACATATATAATAATTACAAAGTTATTTATGCAGTTGGTGTATTTAGAACCGTGTGGTCCCCGGCAGAGTAGAATAGGCCACCCTCACTCTTACCGAGGTGTCGTAAAAGGCGACTAAGGTAAAGCTGCTGGCATGACCATCAGCAGCCAGAGAAGGAAAACTCTGCATTTATATTAAAACCCTCGCCAACCCGTCTGCCAAGCGTGGTGAGTATGGCAATTACCCCTCATGTGTTTGAGGGAGGCCCGTGCCCCAGCAGTGGGGACTTAAATGGGACTGATGATGATGATGATGTATTTAGAAAACTGGACCGATATTACAAAAAAAATAAGTTTTCCCATGATTAAGACACTAAATTCTATTTACATTTTAAATTTGAAACTTCTATGTCTGCTAGAACTGCCTTGGACTTATGATGATCGGTGAGTCAGTGAGTCAGTCAATGAGTGACAAAATTTAGAAACTTTAACAAGTTGTCATTGAACTACTGGTTCAAATTGACTGAAATTTTAAATATGACGTGTTTAAATTTACAATGCCTGATTAAAGTAAAGTATCAGCCTATAACTGTCCCACTGCAGGGCAAAGGCCTCCATCATAGAAATCAAGTCAATTCTACTATGATGGGATTAGGCTTAATCACCACGCTTGCCAAATGCGGATTGGTGATCACAAACCCGAGCTATGTTCGAAAAATTCGAAACATACTTTTTGCTCGACCCAGGAATCAAACTCCGAGATCACGGCCCGGTACTTAAACCACTAGACCAACAGGGCGTCAATGCCTGATTAGTTACTGAAAATTCAGGCTTCTTGTTTTATCCACAAAGAAATTACCTATAGGGGGATCGAAAATAGACTGAATTGCTTTGAGAAAAGGATGGCACGGCCGTGCCGCTTTTTTTTGCTCGACTTAGCGTTTTTTTTCTAAGCAAGCGGCTGTGCAGGTCCTATTCAGACACTGGTCTGAATAGGGGCTGCATAACCGCTCGCTATTAGTGTGTAGTATAGTGATACTGGCCACTGCGACCAGTTTAATATATTGTAATCACCGCTGCGCTACATACATGCATAATACATATAAGCCCCAAACCTTGCACTTTTCAGAAAGTGTATTATTTGTTTTTAACTAATATCCCTAGCTTCATTAGGGCTTAAAATTGTGGGTATAGTCGAGCTAAACTAATAAGCCACATTTGACATTTCTAAATTTTAACTTCATAGAGAGGTGACCTTATAAAAAACTTCGATTGAGGTGAATAATCGATATTTGCTTGAAACAAACGTGAATCGAATACTATAATAATGGAAAAGCAGTTATTACTAATTTTATTTGAAGAATATGTGAATCAAAATTTTTAAAAAGAAAGAGGAAAGAAGGTATCGATCCAGGCCACAGGCCAGTTTATTTCTTTTTCTTCGAAATCAAAGCGCTTATATTTTGTGCCATACATTTTTTTTTACAAAGTTATTAATAGGTATATTTATATTTTTAAACAAGAGAATAATACGTTTTATTTTAATCAGAATGTGGCTTTTCATTTATGGATTGATATTCCTGCACGATTAACATTGTATTTGTTCGATTATTTGGGGTACATCACTAGAGCTTAAAAAGAAAATGGGTGGACACATACAACATTGTACCAACGTTCAATTCTCTGTAAAAGTAAATATTGTAATAAGTTTATAAATAGTTTAACAGAGAAAGTAAATCTAGAAATTATCTTTTTTGTCTTTATTGAAATAAATAAATGCAAACACAATTTTAAAAAGTTAAGAAATTGTGCATTTTTAACATAGAAAGGTTGATAAATTCAATGACCGTTGTTACAAGATTACGTTGTCGAATTTTGTTGAAGTGTCAAAAGTGGCCTTTTATTTTAGCCCAGCTGTAGTGTAGATGCACAGATGTACCCTAAATCTTTAATCTAACAAATGGCGTTAATGAACTTTAGATTGCGGCCTTCTAACCTTTGCCGAAGGTCGAAATGGTACGACATTTGTTTAATAACATGAGATTACTCAGGTTGTTGGTAGACTGAGATATTAAACTTTTTGTCAAATGTCACGAAGCGCGCCTATAGCTGACATTTCCAACTTTACTACTTAGTGACTTACACTTACTCGTATTTGGATTTTATTTCATCTCAGCCCACATCCACCCACTGCTGAGTATAGGACTCTTCTGCATTACGCCACTTCTTTTGATCACATGCCAACTTCATTCAATGGCGGAGAATTGGAACTTTTATAATAGATAGATAGATATACTTTATTGCACAAAATACATAACTTAAGTACTAGGCATTACAGAAATTTTGTGTACAATTTCTTATAATTTATAATGATAAATTCTTTAAAAATAATTCAGTGGCTTTTGGTTGTGATAACACTTTAGAGCACAAAACCTTTATTTTACTTTTGTTAATTTTTAGGGTACTTTATATTAGATAGATAGCTTCAATACAAAGAGCCAGGTGGGTCACCTAATGGTAGAAAGTGATCAGCGACGTCCATAAATATATTTTTTTTTTGTGATAGGTAGCAGACGAGCAGACGGATCGGCTGATGGTAAGCCGCGACACCATTAGAGTCACAAGTGCGCTACCGCCAACCGGTAAACCCCACTTTCCCCCGCATTGGGCCTCCGGTACCCTCACTCACGCAGCGAAACACAGCGCAGCTGCTTCACGGCCATATTCTGTCAAGCCGTGGTATCACATCGGGTGAGCCGGTCCATTCATGCCGGAGCGTGGCTCTCCCACAATCTCCCATCTCCAAAGATAATAAATGATGATAGGATTGTATGAGCTGAGTAAATTTGCTTTAATGTAGTATGATAAAAGTCAAGGAGTTCCAGCTTCTATAATATTATAAGTTAAGCAATAATTATGTATATAAACATAGATAATTTTGTAAAATAATATATATATTCTCTTGCTTACCATCATGCTGAGGAGAGTCAATATACTGTGCCACTATAAAAAAAATATTATTTTTATTATTTAATATTATATCCGTATGCGTACCTACCTCTTCATCATGATGATGTTTGTATAACGTTAATATTATATGTAAGGTGCAAACCTGAATAAAAAAGTTATTTACGAGATTTCTACCACCTTTGTACCTTATTTTGGACTTTCCGATATTTCGGTGTTGTTGCAAGCGCCATGGTCACGGAAGGTTTTGCGGGTAATTTGTTACTATGGTTACGCAGTTGCGCGTGGTAAAAGACTGCGAAGAAGGGACGGGATTTGTCTGCCAGTAACAACTTACCCGCAAAAACTTCAGTTACTCCGTGACCATGGCGCTTGCAACAGCGCCGAAATATCGGGAACTCAAAAATAAGGTACATGGTAGAAATCTCGTAAATAACTATTCTAAAAAAAGACGTTTAAATAAAGCTTGTGTTAAAGAAAATGATGGCTTGAGTGTACAGTAGGTAAAAAGTTGTTAAGTCAAATCACACCGACTAAGTTATGAAGTTTATTAAGTAAAAAAATGTTTACAGTGAGTTAATTAACGCTCATGAATTACGCAGTCGGGAAACCGCATATTGATTTTTATTCTAAAATGTGACCCTTCAAAAATTCCAGGTGCCAACCAGTCATGTCACATAACTGCAAGACCCGGTACGCAGCTACGCCGACGAGGGATGCCAACAACAACACCCTGTACCACACGGGCACGGTGCAGGGGTGCGGGGGGAGGACCTACTCGCCTCCAGCAGTGACGCCTAACGGAAACTACCAGGTAATGAGCTCATGATCTTTGAAGGGAATTATTGACTCATGACATGTAGAGGGAAGAATTAACTCTAAATGATCGACCGTGACCGAAAACATTAGAAGGCACTCGTAGGCACTTTACCTTGCTGAGGGACAATATTATTTTATTGAACTTAGTCAAATAACTCTATTAATTGGAAAAACATAAGCGGTCGGCCAAATGGACTTACTTATAAACTTTTACACGGTTAAGGTATCTGATATTTGTCGATAGTAAATAGTAATGAGAAGATAATATGAATTCACACGAAAATCATAATTTTGGACAGGCAGGGGCGTCTTAACTTTACTTATAGTGCATTTTATATATACAGCGCCCGGATGCGGTGCACCCGGGCGCTGGAAGTTAGAGGGCGCCGAGAGCCCTCTTCTTGGATCTTGGATTTGAAATTTGTTACAGTAGATGTATTCTGTTACTCAAACCCTTTTATATGATACCCATATTGTGGGAGTTGTGTTAAAACATACAATCCATATCTTTGTGACGGCGGCTATCTTGGATCGATTTTTATCTACCATAGCTAAGAACACTTCCTTATTATTCATCTTTCAAACCAAAAAAAAAACAAAATCAAAATCGGTTCATTTGTTCGGGAGCTACGATGCCATAGACAGATACACACACACACACAGACACGTCAAACTTGTAACACCCCGTCGTTTTTGCGTCGGAGGTTAAAAAATCAGCTGTTCCATGCAAAACAAAATATCCATCAAGCAGTGATACTTTGGAACAGCTGACTTTTTGTTGATATAACATGCTAAATGGACTTTATTCACGATACCTACTTTTAGGTTTTCGGGAATATAAACGTTAAATAATAGTACAAGACTAACCTCCAGTCAAAACTAACCAGATAGCATAATTTTCTATCAACAATGACGTCTTCTAAAGCACAACAACTTTTGTTGTTAGTTACCTGCAATCAGTGATGTGCCAGAACCGTGGCCGATCAATCAGCCGGTGTCTGCCGATGTTGCGACACACCTGTCTAGCAGTGTAGGGTTGACAGCGGACAGGGTATTTACTCACTTTCTGTAGGTATGATTTGCGTTGTGTCAGACAATTCATCATCATTTCAAACTAGGGCATTACATGTATATAGGTCACGATAGCTTGGGGCGTCCCCCCAGAGCATATAGCCTCTTATTACAAAAGATTACTCTGATACCGGCTTTCATCATAAACTAGCAAGTGCATGATTATTACGATATAACGTTAGTTCATAATTTTTTTATTACAAATCTAACACTCAGTACCGCAGAGTAGTGTCAAAATTGATCGAATCATACAATCATTAGATAGATAGATAAATAAAACGTTTATTGGTTGCAACAAAATACACTACATAAAACATATTAATTCATTCATTCATTTCATTTCGTCATTCGTTCAGTAACGTTTCGTTTTACATAACCTTGTTATGTTGTTACAAGTAAAATTTTTTTTAATATGTTTTAGGCAACAATAAATTATAATAATGTACTAAGTAAGCAATCGCTTCTATTTTTACCCGACTACGGCAAAGCAAAAGGATGGTAATGATTTTGACAGGCTATGTATGTATGTATGTTCATCTGTGGGGTACCGTGTGAGGTATCAAATGAAAGAGCTTTTTTAGCACATTTCAAATATGTAATTATATTTTTATAACTAAAAATAGGTCCAATAAAAATAAAGTTTAAAAACTAAAACCCGACTACCAAAAAACACGATTATAATGAATCTGTTTTGCTACAGTAGGTGGCATACGACCACGGCGATACGGCATAATCATTTCAGCAGAGACAATTTTCTTGTTTTGTACTTTTTAGGTCGTGTTTTTTGGTAGTCGGGTTTTAGTTTTTAAACTTTATTTTTATTGGGATTAAATCCAAAAAAAATAAGTTAGACTACTTTCTCACAAATAATGTACCGCAAAACGGAATTAACTGTCATATGGATAAACTGTCATTGTCACTGAATCGATATTTTGAGGTTATTATTTTAGTACTCATTTTAAACTAGAGTCAGGGTGGTTTAATATAGTTGTGGTGTATTATAGTTGATATACTAACTAACGTTAAACTTAGTTTTGTAATAATATTTATTCTAGTTCTTCAATTATTTCTAATATTAATCCCACTACTGATTTTTAACCAAGTAATGGAATTAGAGGGTTAAAGGTCTCATTATTATGAGACTTTTTTCCTATTGAAACCTTTAACCCTCTTATTCCAATACGCGGTTTAAAACAATTAATGGCACTATATTTAGTGCTCAGCACACTTAAGTAGCTAGGGGCTCGTTTTAAAATTCATACAACATCTCATAAATTGACCTGTATCCATACTAAGCATACTAAGGGTGGGTTTGACCAATCTTCATCCAACGATAAATCTATGGTAAAGCGCAGTTATGAGTATAGCCAATGTAAAATGGATGGATGGCGGTCTAATACTGTGAGTTTTTCGCGGAACTTTCTACCACGTACCTCAGTTCTATGGAACAGTTTACCTACGGTAGTATTTCCCGACTACGACTTAGGGACTGCCGACACAGAAGACCGGCGTGAAGCAGCGTCTGCGCTGTGTTTCTCCGTGTGAGTGAGGTTACCGGAGGCCAAATGGGGGGAAGGGGAAAAGGTTAGCAGCGCACTTGTGACTCCACTGGTGTTGCGGGTGTCCATGGGCGGCGGAATTGCTTACCATTCGGTGATCCGTCTGCTCGTCTGCCACCTCATAAAAAAGGGATCTTCAAGAGATGAGCGTACTCCTTTTTAAAAAGGCCGGCAACCCATGAGTGGTCTCTTGATTTCACGAATGTTAATGGGCGGGGGCGGGGATGATTGCTTTCCGTCAGGTGACTCGCTTGCTCGCATTATCGCCTCTAGCTAACTACTCATCCAACAGTCAACGCCTAATTCCAATGGTAAATCGTTAGACCGCCAATTTTGACAGAATCAGTAATATCGTAGGTAATTCAAAATGGCGTTATCATAGTAACAGCTGTTACAGACCGACCAAGATCAGAAGACACTTCAGTGACATTGGCAGGGGGCCGTTTTTAAACGTTTTTTCTCTGCGAAAATGTCAAAACAGCATTAGTTCCGACTTTTGCCACGTGCCAAATAAACGTGATCAGACTGTATTGACTTTTGACATTACCTGTAAAACCCTACTTAGCAAAAATATTCCAGTGGCATATCATAAATCAGAACACATATTATAATGTTTTAACGGTTTATAATGTCATTCGTTCATTCCCTCGTTAAACAAGGTATAGCTATACCGGCTTTAAAAGAACATAATTTGAGTTTATTACGAAAATAAAGTAACGAAGTAAATTATCCTGCGGATAGGTTATCCTCTTGTAACTGTCAAGTTGGTCAAACCCGCCCTAAGTATCTTGAGCACTTTTGTAGCGGATGTCAGACAACAGAATACAAAATATATACTTAGGCTAGATTCGACCAATCTTAATCCGAGACTACGTCATAGCGCTGTCATTTCATAAAAATCTGACGTCATACCATAGATTTATCCACGGATGAAGATTGGTCTAATCGGTCCTTAATATTTACACCCGTACACGTGTAACATCACACGAATTTTGGTCCAGATGGCTTAATTTAAAGCCGTCCCGCAACGAACTAGAATATACCTGTCACACACAACCCTTGTGAAAGAGAGGGAAACTCCGATTCGGTCGTAACATCGTTTGAAATTAGGCCCTCAGGATGGGTATCGAACCTACGACCTTTGGAATATTAGGCAGGGTCACTGCCAATTTTGGAGCAGACCGTTCTTTTATTATGTTAGAGGCGACCAGCAGGCGACAAACGAGAAACTCATGCCTCTCAACAAAAACAGAACGGTTGCCAGAAATGAAATAAGTATGCTTGTCTGACACCTATATCATAAAAAAACATTTATTTGCACATTTTTTGCAGAACGAAGAAACATGAGTTTGTCGCTAAAAAAATCAATAAAAGAATATTATATATTTTTTTAAATACCTAAATACAATGTGAAACAAAAAAAAACGAATAAAATTATAATATTTTAACTATTTAGTGGTTTTAGCCTAGAGAAAATATCACCAAAGTATTCTTTTAGTTTATAAAACGCCTTGTTGATAAGAAAAACTTTGAGTGCATGTTCAAATTTACTACCATGAACCATGAAGGGCCCTGATGGAGCTAGGTAAGTGGTTATATACCTATATCGCCACATAATATGGTCCATTTTTGTACAGTGTCAAACGTGGCAGGGGTAGTGCTAAGTTATTTTCTCTCCATGAGCTATGTTTTCCTGGTAGGTCTC
This sequence comes from Marasmia exigua, assembly GCA_019059595.1. Classification (NCBI taxonomy): domain Eukaryota; kingdom Metazoa; phylum Arthropoda; class Insecta; order Lepidoptera; family Crambidae; genus Marasmia; species Marasmia exigua. Next base: position 3,396,572 of record CM032469.1, on the reverse strand, counting down.
CTATTTTCTCGAAGTTCGTATGAAGTTTCTATGATTGAAACATTTATGTGCATACAGAGACTCAGCGTCGGAATAGAGTTAAGTCATCATCATCATCATCAGCCCATTTAAGTCCCCACTGCTGGGGCACGGGCCTCCCTCAATCAATGAGGGTAATTGCCATACTCACAACGCTTGGCAGACGGGTTGGCGATGGTTTTGATATAAATGCAGAGTTTTCCTTCTTTGGGTGCTGATGATCATGCCAGCAGCTTTACCTTAGTCGCCTTTTACGACACCTCGGTAAGAGTGAGGGTGGCCTATTCTACTCTGCCGGGGACCACACGGCAGAGTTAAGTGAAGTGATATTTTTGAACTCATGTCTCCCACTCATAGACTTAGGATGATGCCGCCTCTGTGTCTATGCCGGGAGCCATATAACATAGACCCCATAGACTTAAGATGATGCTCATTCTATTCTCCCCCAAGAAAGATAAATTAATGACGCGCAAATCAATGACAACCCTGGTCTTGTATAAAGGATTTTCGCATCGCTGAGCATATGTTATAGTTCAGTACAACCGACGATTGCGTCTCCAGACGTTTCTACTGCCAAACCATTGATTTACTAAAGATAAACTAGTGATTTACTTACCAATGTAGAGCCACGCTTCGGCATGAATGGGGCTAGGCCGGAAGAATGCAAAAATCTCATAGAAAACAGGCGTGAAAAAAAACTATTGATTTACTTTTCCTTTCTTTTATCCTCACTCATTCTACGAAACGGAACAGTGTCTGTAACTATTCCGTTTCGTAGAATGAGTGAGGATAAAAGGAAGGAAAAGTCATCATCAACATCATATACATTGATCTTACTCCGAGATAGGTAGCTCAAGGACCTGTGTCACGGCGGAATTACAAATATATATTTTTTTATGTGATTGGTGCCAGACGATATTTTCTTTTGTAAATACACACTTATAATATATAGAAAACGTATAATACATAGAAAATACAAACGGACATGTTCATGCTCACAAATGTTTGTGCTATGACGCGCAATCCTTGCACCAGAAGCTGCGTTCACTACCAATGATCCAAACGGGTCTTCTAAAGTTTATCTTTGGTAAATCACTGGTTTGGCAGTAAAAACCTCGTGAGATGCAATCATCGTCGGTTATACTGAACTATAACCCTTTGACGACCCGTTTGGATCAGTGGTAGTGAACGCTGCCTTTGGTCCAAGGGTTGCGGGTTCGATCCCCGCACAGTACAAACATTTGTGTGTATGAACATGTATGTTTGTATTGGTCTGGGTGTTTCTATGTATTATAAGTATGTATTTACAAAAAAAAAGGATTATATGTATATATTTGTAATCCCACTGTTGATTCTGATATCCGTAACACAGGTGCTTGAGCTACCTATCCCGGAGTCAGATCAATGTATGTGAAATATTTATTTAATTTAATTATTTATTTATAACATAACCTATTGGTTCATCATGGTTGACTGACCGGATGGCGCAATTGACAGTAACCCTGCCTCTTACGCCAAAGGTCGTGGGTTCGATCCCCACCCATATATATTTGTACAGTGTCTGGGTGTAATATATGTATTTAAGTATATATTTGTGTTCCTCTGTTGTCTGATATCTGTAACACAAGTGCTTAAGCTACTTAGTACGGAATCAGGTCAACGTATGAGATGTTGTGATTATTATTATTATCATCATCATATCAGATCAGCCCACATCCACCCACTGCTGAGTATAGGCCTCTTCTTTATCCCACCATTCCTTTCGGTCCCTTGCTAGCTTTATCCGTTGTTTCCCCACTGCCGTCACAATATGGTCAGACCATCGTGCAGGTGGTCTACCCACAGGACGTCGTCCCATTCTTAGCTGCCATTCGGTAAGCTTAATAGTCCACCTATCATCTTCACGCCTCGCCAGGTGTCCTGCCCATCTCCACATTAGCTCACACAATCGCGTGCCAACGTCTACTACCCTGGTTCTCTTCAGAATTTTATCGTTTGGTACGCCTATTGGTTAGTATTTATTATTCCACTATTGTTGAGGGTGTCCTTAGGACGGCAATCGCTTACAATCAGGCAATTAGTGCGCTCGTCTGCCACTTATTACATATAAAAGAGACACATTGTTTTTTTATTCATCACAGATCATAATGATGTGTGATATTCACCTATGGGTAACGGACGCTGAAATTTTCTCATCAATTTATTCACCCATTAACTTCACAAGACTTTCATTCAGTCAAGATTGCATTCACTCATTCATGGATGCAATAACTCGTTCATTTATTCATTCGCGCAATCATTAACACATTCATTTTAAGTGATGTATACATTCAACTAATTATTCGTGCTTGCAGTTATTCATTATGCAAGTTCTATGAAATATATTTGTTCATGTATGCCACTTCATTTTAGTGCATAGGTACACAACTATTATAAAAGCTACTACAGTCCTTGAAAACGAAGATGTTCAACCAATGTGTGCTTCCGACAATGACGTACGCCTGTGAAACCTGGCCGCTCACCGCAACACTGATACGCAGACTTAAAGTTGCACAGAGAGCTATGGAACGTATCATGCTCGGGATATCCTTTCGAGACAGAGTGCGCAACACCATCATCAGGGAACGCACAAAAGTGATAGACGTAGGGTACCGAGCCGCAAAACTAAAATGGGCGTGGGCCGGTCATGTGTGCAGAAGGAGTGATGAAAGGTGGAGCAAGGATGTCCTTGAATGGAGACCAAGAGACGGAAAGAGGAGTGTTGGCGGACAAACTGCCAGATGGTCCGATGACATCAAGGCTCAAGCTGGAGTAGCGTGGTCCAGGAAAACCGACGACAGAAGAAAGTGGAGAGAAATTGGAGAGGCATATGCTCTGCAGTGGGCAAACACATGATGCTGAAGAAGAAGAAGAGAGACACAACTATTAAAATGTTTAACTGCATGGGTAATGGTATCTGTGGTAGCTAGCTAATGGTTTATTTTCTAAGTGCGTCTCATTTGACTCCGTCTGCTTGTCTGCCACCTTTCACATAACAGTGATCTAAAAATCGACTGCTGGAAAAACCTTGAAAGAAGATTATCCTCATATTAGCACTCGGAAACCATTCTTGAAAGTCTAGTTATTATTCAAGTATTTATTTGCAAACTAAGTGTACAAAGATTGTCTTACAGCTATTATTACAGATGAACTTATGAGTTAGCAACCTTTTTCGGTATTGCAAACAAACGCCGTGTGGTCCCCGGCAGAGTAGAATAGGCCACCTTCAAGCTGCTGGCATTATCATCAGCACCCAAAGAAGGAAAACTCTGCATTTATATCAAAACCCTCGCCAACCCGTCTGCCAAGCGTGGTGAGTATGGCAATTACCCCTCATGTTAAATGGGCTGACGATGATGATGATGAAACAAACGACTAGAGCATTATTAATAAAGGAGATACAAGAACTATCATATATATTTGTACTGTAGTAAGTTTTATATAGTATAATCAGTTTACTTTTTGTTTTTACCCGACTACGGCAAAGCAAAAGGAGGGTTATGATTTTGACAGGCTATGTATGTATGTATGTATGTACATCTGTTTCCACGTAACTTCTAAACTAGTTATCATATATCGAAATTCTTTAAATTTTTTTTCAACAACATACAAAATGACCACACAATGAAAGTCACGTGGCCGACTTTGTATGAAAAGCTGCATTTTTTAATGCACATTTACAAAAGTCATATAGAACAAATGTTGTCCAGAATGGTTGGTAGAACACGTGGTTAAAGGCATGTAGTAAATGTTCACAGATAGATACACCCTGTATTATGATATGAAATAGATATACATTTTATCTATTTTTTTGCAAGGACTTACACAGTGAAGCAGCACTGGGCTTTGTTTCGCTGCGTGAGTGAGGGTACCGGAGGCCAAATCCGGGGGGGAAAGGGGGTTTAAAGGTGGGCAACGCACTTGTGACTCCACTATTGTAGCGGGTGTCCATAGGCGGCGGCAATCGTTTACCATCAGGTGATCCGTCTGCTTGTCTGCCACCTATCACATAAAAAAAATTACCAAATTTGCGCAATGCGCGCGCATATCGCCACCGCACATCACGTCAGAACGCCATATTCCATCCACATCACCTGGATGGATTTATATCGACTACAGTGCGTTTCTCACGTCATTTCCTACCACGCACAGTAAAACTGTAGAACCAGCTGTCATCCGTGGTGTTTCCGAACAGGTACGACCTGGTGACCTTCAAGAAAAGGGTGTACTCCTTTCTTAAGAGCCGGCAACGCATATGTGATACCTCAGGTGTTGCAGATGTCCATGGGCGGCGGTGATCACTTTCCATTAGGTGTGCCGTATGCTCGTTTGTCCGCTATAATGTAAAAAAAAAATATTAGCTGGATCATCGTTCAAGGTAACCATATGGAAACGGAATTAATCGCTCCAAGGGACCCCTAATACCCTAAAACCCTTGATATTTTTCGCCATTGGACCTGGACGTAATCCTTAGCGTTACGCAACACGGCCCGCGCATTTTCGGCGAATTGGATCGCTGGTTGGAATTAACGAGCTGGCTCAATTAGGTCCGCCGTTTTCATTTATGGCGCGGAGAAAGGGTTTTAAGGCGCAGATTTTGTGTTGATACAGTTTAAATTGTGAGCTATGGTAGCTTAGTGAATATGAATGCGCCTTCCATACTAGGTGGTGGTTCGAATCCGAGCATGCACCTCTGGATGTCAAATCTATCTGCTCATTTCTACCATTAGCGTGGGAGAGCCACGCTTCGGCTTGAATGAGCGTGGAGTAGCACTGTGCTGTGCTTCCCTGCGTAAGTGAGAGTACCGGAAGCCCAATCCGGGGGAAAGGGGTGTTTAAAGGTTGGCAGCGCACTTGTGACTCCACTAGTGTCACGGGTGTCCATGGGCGGCGGCAATCGCTACCCAACAGGTGATCCGTCTGCTCTTCTGCATCTATCACATAAAAAAAAATGATGACGGTCTCTTCTAAATATCTAATACTATTGTCCCACCCTCATTTCGTTTTAGTTTAGGACATTAGTTCCACACTGTACCAATAGATGGCGCTAATCATCGATTACATCGCGCCAGTGTTTCGCTTATTCGGTTCGCATAATAGGCGTTGTTCTTGCCTAATGGAGAATTTAATCTATTCTATTTATAAAGAGATAAATTCTAAAGACAGCGGCAACGCTTATACGTAATCTGAAAACAAGAAACGCTAGCGCGATGCAATCGACACCCAGCGCCATCTATTAGTATAATGTGGAACTAATGTCCCGAAACAAAGTGACTAGTTCTTTATAAAATAGTATTAATTACACCTATAATAACACTCGTGTATGTTGTGCAATAAAGAATAGTAATTACAGCCTTGTTATCTTACTGATAAAAAGATTTAATATTTTCTTTTAACCCAGAAACTTGTCCTTAAGGTCGTATTCGCCGCCATATACAGGTTGCTCCACATTCATAATTATAATCTTACGATATTGCTCTACATGACGCACCCAACCAGATTCTTGCTTTTTATTGTAATATACCTCTTTTTGTACGGCGACAATTAGTTTCGTCGCTCAGTAATTTTATTTGACAGTGGACACTGAACTTCTCTTTGGTACATAAAGGTTGTTAACTCGTTAGGTATATCTTAGGCCTCATGGTCAGGTCACGTCACGTTAGTGGGTCGCACTTTAAAGCGACGGCTGCGTAAGTAAGTTTTCGTTAAGAGCCCTTATGGCCCTTATTTCGTTAAGATTCTTAGTGGCAGCCCGGAGTCTGAAAGTTGGCGGTCTTGTACCCCAGTGCCTCGGAAAGCACGTTAAGCTGTTGGTCGATCCCTCTCCGGTAGTGTCACAGTAGTGTCCCTACGGAATATGAGGGTAAGCGAATAGAGAGTGCACTTGTGTTTGCGCACACACTTGATCACTTGTGTACGTGGCTGATCGTTAAGATTGGCCGCCGTAGCCGTAATCGGTTGGAGGATATTATTATAGTTCATAAAAAAATGTTTAACTCTGGTTACAGACTAAAGTCTGGTCTGCTCCAAGGACTACTCTCAGCAGAAATGCCACTTCGGTGTGCGAATTAGTCGGATTATAGACAAGTAATTGTGGAAGAACCATGCTTCGGCATGCAGGTCGGCTCAACCGAAGTGAAACCGGCGTAAAGCAGCGCCTAGGCTGTGTTTCGGTGGATGAGTGAGGATACCGGAGGCGCAATCCGGGAGAAGGGGAAAAGGCTGGCAGCGCACTTATGCCTCCACTGGATGTCAATTTGAGGCAGAAATAGATTACCATCAAGTGATCAGACTGCTCGTCTGTCACTTATGACATAAAAATACCTAAAATTTGCTTGTAACTTTAATATTTATTTTATGTAAGTAGCGCGTCCTCAGTTAGTTTCGGGACCTAAATAAGTATAAAAACGGTTAAGTTTCATATTAACTTTGAACCCCCATCATAATCATCATCATCAGCAACCCACACTCGTCCACTGCTGCACATAGGTCTCCCCTAATGCACGCCACTGCTCCCGATTTTCGGCCACTCTCATTCAGCCCACACCAGCTAGCCTTCGAATGTCATCATCCCATCTTGTCGCAGGGCGTCCTACACTACGCTTACCGAGTCGCGGTCTCCACTCAAGGACTTTACGGCTCCAAGGGCTGTCAGTTCTGCGGCTAATATGACCAGCCTACTGCCACTTCAGTTTGAACCCCTGTTTTCCGCTTATCGGGTGAATTAACGAAAATCCTTTCTTATTGCTTCCTACGCTATAAAATGAACCAATGTGCAAAATTTCAAGTTACTTACCCTTATAGGTAAGGCCCTGCGATGATAAATCAATCAGTCAGCTTCCGATTTGAAGATTTAGATGTAAGTATGTAATACTTTTCAAGTGAAGTCACACTACATCATCATCCTCCTGCCCTTTTCCAGGTTATCTGGGGTCGGCGCAGTATGTCTTCATTTTCCATACGTCCCTGTCATTCGTCATCGTATCATCCACCACTTTTTCTATCATGTCATTCTTCACACAATTCATGCATCTCTTTTTCGGCCGCCCTCTGTTCCTCCACCAAATTACATTTAACTCATCACTTTTTAGTTACATGTTCTTCCCCCCCTTCTCATTACATGACCGTACCAGGAAAAACGATTTGCCTTCAATTTATCAATGACTAGTGGCCCGCCCTCACTTCGTTTTGGGAAATTAGTTCGAAATTCTACCAATAGATGGCGCGATGTGTCGATTACATTGCGCAAGTGTTTCGTGTTTTCGGATTACCTGTTAGCATTGCCGCTGTCTGTAGGATTTACCTCTTTATAAATAGTATAAGATGGGGGCCACTTTCATACTTTTTTTTTGGTGACCTAGGAGAAATGCGTTACGCATACCCATCCGTCTGTAAACGGATGGGTTATGTCGGACTCCCCCCCGCAGAAGGCGGGGGTATACCGACTAAAACTCCTGGGACTCTCCCTCATCGTCCATAGTGGGAGAGGTCGTGGGGTGAGGTACGAAACCTGGCACCACGACCTCTCCCGGACGGAAGCCCGCCTACACGGCGGGCACGGCGCTTCCTCCCCCGGGGTCGGGGAGGGAGTGGGGACAGCCGGGAGAGCTTTGCCGTCCCCACCAGGCGTAGGAGGAGGTCCGTGCAATGCCGGTGGCGGGGTTACAGCCCCACGCACTAGCGGACCTGCTCCTCGCAGGGGAAGGAGACGCAAGTAGGCCACTTTCATACTTCCTCTAATATACTTATCAGAAACAAATTATTGGTACCTATTGTATATACATTATTATTGTCTTACCTTCCTTGATTTTTATACCTCTTTTTTTATGTCAATTTATTAATGATGAGTAAAGTCACACTACATCCATAACAAAACAACCATTTACCACAACTATAGAACTGTTGTTTTGCATTTTGTGTCCAATTTCATTTTCGTCCCGGCTCCCACTACACCGGCTGCGATCATAAAAATAGGGTTCCACTCGTATATGTTAGTGAAAAAATTATTTCACGTTTGTGGCCATGGGCTCATTTGATGCCTCTATCCCTGTGTAGCATAGGTGACTCCAGTGAAACATTGCTCGAGGCACCTTCGAAGTCCAAGCAATGAAATGGTGAAAACCGTGAGTGGGCCACGCTCCGGCTGAATTGGCCGGGTAGACCGGAGTGATACCACTGCCTATGCTGCATGTGACTCGACTGGTGATGCAGGTGTTTATGGGCGGCGGCATTCACATAAAAATTAATACCGGGTTCACTTGCGGGATTGCGTCGTACGTGGTAACTTCACGCACCTGGGGTTCTCCACCTTTGAAAACCACTACAAATATCGAAACCTGGCACCACTCTGGTGCGGGAACATATCCCTAGTAGGGTAACGGGCAAGGGCGATTAACGATATGATATGGTCTAGTCCCGACTGTGAGGTATCCGTCCGCGGTCGCGCTTTAATTGGACACCCCAGGGGCTTTGGTTAGGTTTAGAGTAGCATACATCACCTCGACACCTCGGTAAGAGTGAGGGTGGCCTATTCTACTCTGCCGGGGACCACACGGCTGCTAAGGTAAAGCTGCTGGCATGATCATCAGCACCCAGAGAAGGAAAACTCTGCATTTATGTCAAAACCCTCGCCAATCCGTCTAGCCAAGCGTGGTGAGTATGGCAATTACCCCTCATGTGATTGAGGGAGGCCCATGCCCCAGCAGTGGGGACTTAAATGGGCTGACGATGACGATGATGACATCACCTCGTTCCCTACTTGTGACAAGGTGACGGCTATGATGGTTTTCCTTGAGACAAAAAAAAAGAGTTCATGAGTGGGGACCATGAGTCGCAAAGAATGCCCTCCGGCTAGAAGCAGTAACGATCTGTGAAAGCCTACTGAAAGAAGCTGGATGCATCAATCTAAGGAGAGGGTGAAGTGGTTAAGAGTGGACTGAGACAGGCTGATGTTATCCATCCTTGTTCCTAGTCGTCTTGCGCTAAATGTATAGCACCACTCGCTATAAACTGATCCATCCAGAATCAAAAGATGAGTGGTAATACTGATGGCCATCCACGCTTACGGTTTACCCGACATTTATCCCCTTTAATCATCATCCTGTGCAGTATTTTACAACCAAATCGATGTTTTTATGTGATAGGTGACAAACGAGCAGACGGAGCACCTGATGGGAAGCGATTGCGATTGATGTAAGGCTGATGGATACGAATTAGGGACCTTCAAGATAGAAGAGGGTAGGTAATGCTTTCTTTTCTGACTTCTTTAATTTCTCAGATTATCATGGCCGACGGTGTTCACTTACCATCATTTGTCTCGATTACTCGTTTATCCTGAAGCGACAACAAATAGCCCGCTTCTTCCTAATGCATCAGGAATCCATATGTAGGTAAAATCCAAGACCGGCGATGATCATTTGCCATGAGGAGATTCACTCACTCCTTTGCCTTCCTCTTCCATAAAAATCTCTTAAATGGAGTTGTTTCACTGTAACGCATACATATTTCGGTTTGTGTATCCGGTTTTATGACGCGTTTGGACGGCGAAAATGTTGGGAAAGGAAATATAGCAGTCTCGTTGGCTGTATGTTGGTACAATTGTGTTCTTTCTCTCCGCCCAATTAGAACTGTATGGCTATGGTGATGAAAACTTTTTATACGTTCATCACTGCGGTGACCATCGCTTTTGTGGAAGGACATAATATAAAAAGAATGCTGAATATGCCGGGTGACCGAGAGATATAGTTGAAAGGCCACCAGTCCGCCGGGAGGCGGGCCACCAGCTGGTGGCCCGAGAGATATATTTGAAAGGCCACCAGTCCGCCGGGAGGCAGCTGGTGGCCCGGAAGAAATGATGCACCAGGTCTTGTAAACGAAACTGGTCTATTATTGATAATGCAAATGGCATGATGTGGGAACATCTCCAAGGCTTATATACTAGAGATGACTGACGTCATCTCGTATCACATACGTGGTCAGATCTGCTGACATAGCTAACAGTCGGTGACAGAGATAACAGTCGGTCTTCGAGATAATCCTTATCGTGCGTGCCGAGATGCTACACTGAATGGGGGTTTTCAAAGCGCGAGTGAATAGGTATCTTCTAGGTGATTGTGCTACATCTTAGACCATATTATCACTTACCATCAGGTGAAATATGGTCAAACGCTTACCTATCTACAGTAAAAAAAATATAATAATAATAAATTATTACATCATTGTAATTACCAGACTCCCTCCTTCTGAATCATGGTCAAGCGTACCAGGATCAAGAGCGACAGTTTTGGGCGCAACCGGGAATTATACGCTAAGATGAGAGATATTGTAAGAACAAGGATTGTGTACCTAATATAAAAATATAAAACAAACAATAACCGATCCGTTGGTCTGACTCCATACTCGCACAAACAGTATTATAACTCACTATAACCGAAACGCTTTCGTAAGTTGACCAGAGAAAAATTGTGAAATTAGCACGAGAACTCTTCCATAAGGGCAGGAAGGGCACGATCTTCATTAAGCTGGATACATATATTAATTTATTTATACAATATGTATATACAAGTTAATTTCCCCTCTCCAGCCACCATGGCAACTTAGATTCACAACCAATCGCGAAGTAGAACAACCACTTACTAACTTTGCTTTTAAAGGTAATGCATTTAAAAAAACTCCGATAATCTACCCACTCTTTGTATTCATTGGCTGCGATCTTGACAGCTCGCAAATTGTACATCATGTCCCTAATCTTGCGGAAACACAAAACTCTTCCTATAGACAGCTCTTTGCTGACTAAAAGACGTAATGATATTGTTGGCAAAACAAGTAAAGTAAAACACATTTTGCTAGACATCAATATACTTGCCAATCGTCTCATCTTTATGACAGAGTCAATAAAATTCTTGCAATATATTCAAAGACAAGCTTCGACTGTAAACAGTTATTAGCGGACTGGTTAAAAACGCTAACATACGAGGAAACAGAAAACAATTTTCAAATTTGGATTATAAAGACACCCACTATTACACTTTCGTACAAAACAGACGCACACTCTCTCTCTCTCTCTCTCTCTCACACACACACACACACACACGTAATAGATAAGATTTCTTTCTTTTATTATTCCTATTAATGTTAATAATAATCTCCTATATCAATAAGTTACCACTTTTTTTTATAGGAGAGCGGATTGTCCTGTCACAAGTGTTTTATACGCTTAAGGTGAGGGGTAGGGCACACTAGCCAATCCAATCGATTTTAATTGTTAGCTACTAAACCGGATGTACTTTAAACAAATTCGGGGTAACAACCTCTCGGCAAACACTTATACTATTTATTAAATAACCATGCACAAATGCGGACCCAACATTTGTACGCGAAAATTGTGATTCACGCTAAAAGTGGCCGCTTTTGGGGGTAATCAATTTTTCGCGTACAAAAACGGACCCAATATTTGTGCATGGTTATTTAATAAATAGTATAAAAGTTTGCCGAGAGGTTGTAACCCCGAAATGGTTTAAAATAGATAGAATAGTTTAGTAGCTAAAAATTAAAATTGATTGGCGTCGCTAGTGTGCCCTACCCGTCACCTTAATAGGAGAATCCAAACTCTGATATAGTCAAACAACTTTTGTCTAACAAACATTTTTCATTTTTTCATTTTAACATAATTCTTGCTACTCAATCAGTTGCCTAATACGATAGATTTTTCTTTTTTCGCAACTAGTTGCCTAAAAGGAATTATTTTATAAGTATGGTTCCATAAAAGGAATTTGGATTCTCAGTTCACTACTAAACAAGAAAGGTTTTAGTTTAAGATTTATAATATTGAGCGTGGGAGAGCCACGCTTCGGCATGAATGGACCGGCTCGACCGGAGTGATACCACGTCCTCACAGAAAACCGGAGTACCGGAGGCCAAATCCGGGGGAAAGGGGGAGTTCAAAATTTGGTAGTGCACTTGTGACTCCACTGGTGTCGCGGGTGTCTATGGGTAGCGGCAATCGCTTACCATCAGGCGATCCGTCTGCTCGTCTACCACCTGTGATATAAAAAAAAAACATGGTTACAAGTTCAGAATCATTCATAAAGTGAATATCTACCGTAGCTTGAGAATAGTTTTTTAGATTTTCGCGTTGCATTATAACTATAATGTATCAATACGGGGATTAACACGATATTTATTATGTGAAACAACATTGTGTACTCACATATTTGGCTCGACGTTTCGACTACGTTACAGCAGCCTTGGTCACGAGCGGACTGGCGGAGCACGGCGTCGTCTGTTGGGGCCGTCTGCTGGGGCCGAACGTCGAGCCAAATATGTGAGTACACAATGTTGTTTCACATAATAAATATCGTGTTAATCCCCGTATTGATACATTGTAGCTTGAGAAACCGCCTGAATCGTGCAGATGGCGTGGCGTACGTACCTAAATGACCAGTAACTTTATATCTACCCACATAGTCAACTTCTAACTCCACCTCATCATCTAACATCCCGTCTTCCCACACCAACATTTCTAGAATCGTATATAAATTAAACATTACAATATAATCAGCATACGTCTGCCACCATCGGCCAATCAACGTGGCTGACATTCCTCCCGCAATAACTGTGTTAATCACAGGCGATACTCAACTAATACCTGTTTCAGGGTTGTCATTTACCATCTATTTTTTTTATTTGATAGGTGGCAGACGAGCAGACGGATTACCTTATGGTAAGCGATTGCCGCCCATGGACACCCGCGACAACAGTGGATTGGGCCTCGGTACCCTCAATCACGCAGCGAAACACAGCACAATGCTACTTCACCGCCGGTTTTCTGTCGTGGCAACCTTCAAACCCCCTTTCCCCGGATTGGACCTCGGTACCCTCAATCACGCAGCGAAACACAGCACAATGCTACTTCACCGCCGGTTTTCTGCGAGGCCGTGGTTTTACTCCGGTCGAGCCAGCCCATTCATTCCGAAGCGGAGCTCTCCCACGTTCAAACAACATACGTTATTATGTATTTTGTTATGTATAATATCCTATTCTACGAATGGATACACGACCTGTACCAAAATTTGTTGGTAGGCCCAACGAAGTGGATCGAAGTTATTCGACGTGGGAGATTTCCCGGGTAACACGTCAGGGGCCTTTGCAGCTCGGGGCCCCTGTGTCATTGATACCAGAGTTCACAACCGAGTCTTAGATCCCGAGTCCCGTTACGGGATGGTTTCGTTGTATGCCCTCTGATTCCAAATACATCTATTCTGACTGATCCTATGATAGCACATTAATTTTTAATTTATTTTATTGCTAAATTACGCCATGGACTATGATCACGCCCAAGCAAATCAAAGAACCTAAAAATGTTTAACAGGTCATAAAAATAGTTTTTATCCTCAAGATACACTTTATGAGCTGTTCTACATACATTTGACTCTCGAGCCCTAAATTTTAAGATGCATTAAAGTCAAGCATACAGAAATAAATGAAAATGTACAAATAAAATCTTATCATTGTTTTGACTCGTACAAAAATGTTTTTTACTCACCCCTCGCTGTAAAAGTATCAGCCTATAAATTGTCCCACTGCAGGGCAAAGGCCTCCATCATATAAATCAAGTTATCGCTACTATGATAGGATTAGGCTTCATCACCAAGCTTGCCTAATACGGATCACAAAACCGAGGTGTGTTCGGAAAATTCGACACATACTTCTTGCTTCGACCCGGGAATCGAACCCAGAACTCCGAGATCATGGCCTGGTACTTAAACGACTAGACCAACAGGGCGTCCTTAATCCACTAAACCAACAGGGCGTCTGGCGACAGAATTGTTTTATATGACTCCGAATCAAGTCAATATTTTCATTTCATTTCACTGGATAAAGTTTTCTGTATAACGACATTTGTAGTCAGTGTATAATAATATCCTCCAACCGATTACGGCTACGGCTGCCAATCTCAATGATCAGCCACGTACACAGGATATATTTTAGTGTTCAAGTGTGTGCGCAAACACAAGTGTACTCTCTACTCCCTTACCCTCATATGCAACTAGCCATCCACACAATTTGGCAAATCCTCCCAAAACAGTCCACCAATCAGGACAGCCCTAGTTATGTATCGAACATTAGCAATATTGGTCTAATACCGGCTCACCTATTGTGACCAAACATTTTTTTTTAATAGGACCGTCCCGTTTTGCGATTGTATATTCTAGTGACCTAAAGATAACAGCTAAAGAATCGAATGCCGTTGCCGAAGTCTGTGCTGATTGTAAACCGCTATTTTTTATCGTTTACATCCCGTAAACCTCATAATATGATTTCGTGAAAAAAAGTCAATTTAGGTAGCATATCAGAACATCAATAAAAGCAAAAAGAAAATCATCTGTTCCATACTAAATATTCGGGATATAAAAAAAACAACGGTGTGTATGAATCAGGAACCGTCTAGATATCTTTAACTCAGAAGTGAACAGGCATCTTGGAAACCCGTATATCCTAGGCCTCATCGAGACTTTCCATCTGTTGCCAATTGCGATTGTGGTCAAGCAACAACAAGAAAAAAAGAATCTCATGACGCAAAAATATTTCCATATTCAAAATGGCGTAATCTTATGTTGGTCAGTCTGTACTTTTTGAATAAAGAACCAGATAATAGATTTAACTACTTACAACTAGGCTAAGTCCAGTGTACGACGCTGCTACTTTTGTTCTGCTGACTTAAGGTGACGGGAAGAGCATACTAGCGACGCCAATCGAATTTAAGTTTTAGCTACTAAACCGGATCTATTTTAAACAATTTCGGGGTTACAGCCTCTCGAAAAACACTTATACTATTTTTTAAATAGCCATGCCAAAATGTTTTTTGGTGTTAATCAATTTTTCGCGTACAAAAACGGACCCGACATTTATTTATGTACATGGTTATTAATAAATCGAATCGAAATAAACTCGATTGGCGTCGCTAGTTTACCCTACCCGTCACCTTAAGGAGGACTACTGATAGTGCGATGGGGAAAGCCTGGTATTTTGATTGAATGAGGTACTCGTAGTGTAGTGTTAAAAGTGTGATTTTATAAGTGCATTTTTCATTCAGCACCTCCTTACATTTTTGTAACAGGCGCTATTTTTCGTGCTTTGTCCGGCAGTCTGACCTGACGAAGGAACCGCGTCCTTTATAACAAAATATAAGTTACTCCTTAGATTAAATCTTTAATCTAAGACTTACTCTATTCTTTATAACTCAACATGTACTTTCGAGCATTAGCGCTGAATTCAATTTCGGGGCGGGGATGATTCCCATTTCCGTGCAATTATTGTAGACGTGACGTCACGTGGAGTTGCCGTTCTTGGACTTTGAGCCATCTTTATGTCTGAGACACAAGTGCCATATTTGCACTGTGGAAAGGTAACTCAACCTGTCGCCGCCTGTACACTAGTCGGCGAGGCACAGAACCTATCGCTTACAATGTCATCGTGAAAATTAATTTGTCTTAACTACTGGGTAACAAATCTTGAATATCGCGCTCATGATATGTATTATCATACAACATATATCACTAAAACAAAGTATTTTTGAATGGTGTTGCGAAATCCGCCATGTTTTTTCATATAAAAATCCCGATTGGCTCCATGGATGGATATGGATCCATCCATGGAGCCAATCGAAAGGCATGAATGGGCCGGCTCGACCGGAGTAATACCACGGCCTCACAGAAAACCGGCCATGCGCTGTTTCGCTGCGCAAGTGAGGGTACCGGAGGCCCAATCCAGGGGAAGGGGGTTAAAAGGTAAGCAGCGCACTTGTGACACCACTGGTGTTCCAGGTGTCCATGGGCGGCGGTAATCGCTTACCATCAGGTGATCCGTCGGCTTGTCTGCCACCTATATCATAAAAAATATGTCCGATTAAATAGGAAATAAATTGACCTCACACCTCACACATGCCTATTTATTTAGAATATTTTCATTATATAACTGTGTGTGTTCTACCTGCCTATCGTGTGTTCTCGTACTCACCTTTGTCTGTAGTTTGAATGTGTCAATGTTACCTATGTTTTATAATGAGTGTTCATTGTTATATTATTTATTGTGATGGTCAATAAAATGTTTCTTTCTAATGTCCCGTTTTGAGTCATAGCCAAATGGTCACGTTAGGCATACCCGATACATCAAGCAACCTCATGCGATCGACCGTACGTCTGTTGCAGCAAATGACGGCGAAAGTCCTCTTCGGCAGTGTGACAGCGATCAATGACCTCAAGCGGCAGGAGAAGGCCGAGCGCGAGGTGCGGCGGACGCACTAGCGACATCTCGCGGCGGATTTGTGTGGTAAGTTGTGGGTGGAAGCATGCTTGTAGGGCGGATGGTGAAGTTGGACAGTAGATCGTGAGATGGCGCTTTTAGGCATTTTTGACTAACCTTAGTTTTGTTGTTGAGTTCTCATTTCTTCATAAGGCGATGGTGGTAGCCCTAACTAGCGACACCATTCGTTTTTAATTATTAGTCAGTAGCTAATAATTAAAAACGAATGGTGTGAACCGGATCTATTTTAAACAATTTCGCAATACCATGCACAAATGTTGGGTCCGTTTTTGTACGCGAAAAATTGATTACCGCCAAAAGCGGCCACTTTTACCGTGAATCAATTTTTCGCGTTTGTGCACGGACCCAACATTTTGTGCATGGTTATTTAATAAATAGCGTAAGTGTTTGCCAAGAGGTTTTAACCGAAATTGTTTTAAATAAATCCGGTTTAGTAGGTAAAAATTATAATCGATTGGCGTCGCCCTACCCTTCACCTTAAGTCCGATTCCTTTTTGATATATTAATATGTTTTAATACGGGGACAATTTATAGTCTGTTAGCACCTTATTACAAATCGCGACCGAAAGTAATTGGCGCCACTTAGAATTTAGATACCTAGATTAGGATTAAATTAATAAGTAATGTATAGATCTATATTTTGTTATCTGTATTTTTGGTGCCAAATAAACATTTTTCTATTTCTATTTCTATTTCTATTTCAATGTGAAATGGGGCTGGCACGTTTTTTTTTACGGGACCATCATTAGTTCGCGATTTGTAATAAGGGGGTTATGGTTTCGCTGTATAAATAAGTAGTGCATACAACCTGTGCGGATTAAGAATGGGATCAGAAATGGCGGCGCATCTATTCACTTCTCGCTCGCACACCCACGAGTGCGAGTATAGACGCAAATAGTGTGCGAGCGGGAAGTGAATAGATGCGCCGCCATTTCTGATCCCATTCTTAATCCACACAGGTTGTACTTAGTTTTTTTACCTGCTCTACAACGCGACTGACGCCTTATGGCTGAAAATGAAAACGGAGATAGGCTTGCTCCAGACTTATTAGCCTACTCTATGGGCTTGCTTAAAATATCAGAAAAAGTGTCTCCCAAGCATTCAGCAAAAAGTGGCGCACTTTAAAAATGCTAGATTCATGCTATTTTACTCACAGTGCAACAACTTTCTTTTTTCGTATTGGACTCTAGGTACCTACTCCTGTGTGAGGGTAGTTTTCCATGGCCAAGTAAAAACATTTTTAACTGTGAGTAGTCACCCGTTTAAAGGCCTCCATCATAGAAATCAAGTTAACGCTACTATGATGGGATTAGGCTTAATCACCACGCTTACCAAATGCGGATTGGTGATCACAAGTTCGAGCTATGTTCGAAAAATTCGAAACATACTTTTCACTCGACCCGGGAATCGAACCCGTGATCACGGCACGATACTTAACCCATCAGGGCGTTTAACAATAAGAACTGATTTAAAAATAAATTGTTTAATTTTCTCATTCAGTAAAATTATTATTAGGGTTGTTCCCCAAATAATCGAACAAATGCTATGCTTACTCGTTTAGGAATTTTCAACCATAAGTGAAAAGCTACATTGTGATTAAAATAAAACGAATTATTCTGTTGTTTAATAGTATAAATATTTTTATAACTTTGTAAACAGAAAAAATATGTATGACACACAAAAAAGCGCTTTGATTTCGAATAAAAAGTACTAAACTGGCCGCGGATCGTTATCTAGGATCAGTACCTACCTATTATCTTCTTTCTTTTTAATAATTACGATTCACATTTGTCCAAATAAAAGTACTAATAACTTGTTTTTTATTATTATTTTATTTGATCCTTCGTTGTTTGAAGTACAGTGGCGGACAGGTCAAGCTATACAAAACTGTCAAATTTCCTCAATCGATTTCGAACTCAATGTGTAAATATATAAGGTTTATAATCGAATGAAGAAATTTGACAGTTTTGTATAGCTTGATGTGTCCGCGACTGTACATATCGATTATTTACTTTAATCGAAGTTTTTAGTAGGTCACCTCTCTATGAGAGAAACATCAAATGATGGCGTTTTATTTTGGCTCAACTTTAATATCTACCCTATGTATGTAATATGTAACTAACAAAATAAATGTTTTGATTGATTGATTTAACTACAAAAGTGCTAATAATTAAAAAATATTTTCTCTATGTTTCAGTTGCTGGACCAGTATTTGTGATACGAAATATTCATGGAAGCTAAGGAGTGATCTCGGAAGACAGAGTAATTTTATTATTAATATAAAATTTTATTAAATAAGGACATAAATAGTAGGTAACCTACGCATAATAACATGTTGTGGATACAAACTTTAATATAATAAATAGAGGCAATGTCAGGGATACACGTGTTTATGTGCTTTCATCGGAATACCAGTTGATTTTCCTTGCTATACCTATAAATTTCCATTTTCATTAAAAAAAAACAAAATAAACACTACAAAACGCAGCTCAGGGATGTTAACATTTTCGTCCATATACCTACCTATTAAAGACACCCTGTTGGTCAAGTGGTTGAAGTACCGGTCCGTTTTGGTTCTATAAAAATTGATTCACGGCCACAGCGGCCACTTTTGGCGTGAATCAATTTTTCGCGTACAAAAAAGGAACCAACATTTGTGCATGGTTATATAATAAATAGTATAAGTGTTTGCCGAGAGAGTGTAACCCCGAAATTGTTTAAAATAGATCCGGTTTATTGGCTGTAAATTAAAATCGATTGGCGTCGCTAGTGTGCCCTTACGCGTCATCATAAGTTGACGGGTAGGGCATAGGGCATAGAGTATACCTATTTTTCTGTGGAATATTTGTATGCAGTCAGGTTCAAGAAATATTAAATATTTTTCAAGCATGACGATTTGTAAGAGCTGTGTACAAGACATTGCTAATAAAGTATTTTTGAATTTTAAATGTACCTTTCACATAATACATATAATTATATTTATGTTAATTAACTAATACAACACACGACTGTGATTTGTTGTTTGTGCTAGAGAGATTTATAATCGATTTTTAAGTCGCACAAAATAATAAGATAAACTATTGAGATTTGTATGACAGTGCAGGGTAGATATTTGTAAAATAGGGTCAGTTTAATACAAAATATTAGTCATACTTTTTTATTTGGTCATTTTTTTATGTAACACAGAAGAGAAAAAACCCGTAAATAACTGTTATAACGTTTCTTGTAACTGTTATTCATACCACTTTACTATAATTATCTTTTTATTAAATTCATTTATTCAGATAAATCATCCATTTTGTTAGGAACTGATTTCTTAACCTAGTATTAGCACAGGTATTAGTACAATTTTATTGTTTGATAAATAAAAAATAAAATTAACTTTATTTCAGTAAATCATTAACAATTAAATCGCCGGGGCCTAGCAGAAAGTAATCAGATGATACTTGTGTTGGGAAAGCCTCGCTCTTCCTCCTTTTCAATTCAGATTTACAACGCTAGGTTTACAAACTTTATATATTTACTTATATATATTTAGTCTATTACTTTATTATATCTTTATATATATTCAATATTTTATATATGTATTCTACTTATACCCGAGTCGTGTTTGTGTACGCGTGGATGAGTGTGTGTATGTGTGTGTGCATAAATTAAATCATACATATTTCGAACATTCAAAAACTTGAAGGACATCACGACATAACTACATTGAAATATTCATTATATGCAATATTAACAACAATATTAGTTTATAAACATCATGTTTGCTGGGCAGCTGGTGTTTATCAATACAATGAAAAATTAATTGGTCGAACCTAATCGAACCCGAAGTAATGTGTATAACCTCCTGCAGTGCCTCGATTTTTTTATCCAAAAGTGTCTATTGTTTGTTGCTACTTTTTAGTAGAGATTTATTAATATTTAGTTCAAATACTCAAAATAATATTTCGCTTCATGTAGATTTTTAATGTTGAGTTTAATAACAATAAATTTCATTAAGCGCCGTCTTGCGTGTCATTGGCGCCGCCACCGATTTATTACGATTGTAATGAAATTAAGACAGTAAATTAAAAATTCATCAAGACATTTAAAATAAAAAGGATTACGTCAGTGAAGTTCTAACACCACGTAAGTCATTTAAGCAACTTTTCAGGAAATCCAAAAAACTGATCGGAGACTTACGTGCTATTTCCATTAGAATTCAATTGTTGACTTCCGTTCTGTTACCTTTTCAACATTTAAAAGGTTTTTGATGGCCGCAACTGAGTTCTGATTGATAAAAACGATCCGTCTTTTAAGTCTCTAACGAATAGCATCAAAATGTCATAATCGCCACCAGCAAATTCGTAAAAAAAGAAAACTAAATTGTGACTTACGTGGTCATCTCAAAGCCTAGGTCATGCTGTTACTTTTTCGTAATTTTAAAGGTTCTTATTGGTCGTTTCTCGATTATGATTGGGCGAAACGACGTGTCTATCGATCTAGCAAATGGCATCAAAATGTCAAAACCGCCAAAAAATGACTTACGAGGTGTTAGAATTTCACTGACGATTTGTGATTTTTCAAGCTTATTTTTCACACGCCAATAAATCACAATCATCTCTCATCACCATCGACTTCCTATACGTGGCCTTGAGGACCTTTCCGCCCCAACGGCCGTCTGTTCTCCTCGCTATGTGCCCTGCCCAATGGAGAAGGCTATGCTGGTAGTCGCCTTGGGTGATGGTATCAGAAATGATGAGATCCGCAGGAGAACTAAGGTCATAGACAGCCCGAAGGATTACATGCCTCAAGTGACAATCACCTCTTTAGCAAGATTTCAATATTTTAGTCGCCACCTTTTTAAATTTTTTGCATTAATTTCATTACAATCAATACAAAACAGGCAGCGCCACTGATACTCATAATAATGATAACTCATTTAATGCTAAGGAACGTCTAGTTCATTATATTTGGAAAAAAGAGATTATAATATAGAGCCAGTGTTTAGAAATTCGTACCTAATTTTATATTTTTTTATTAAATGTTTATGAAAATTTTAGCCGTTTCATTTGTTTCCTCAGTCCTTCTGTTGTGCTAATCGGCACATAACCAACGGAATGACGTGATAGCAAGGATCATTGCCGCTCATGAACATGCAACACTGTGCATCTTCTATCGCATTTACAATGGGGAATGTTCCGAGGAGCTGTTCGGCCTTATTCCAGCTGCAATTTTTCACCACCGCACATCACGTCAGAACGCCATATTCCATCCACATCACCTGGATAGATTTATATCGACTACAGTGCGTTTCTCACGTCATTTCCTACCACGCACAGTAAAACTGTGGATCCAGCTGTAAACCGGGGTGTTTCCGAACAGATACGACCTGGTGACCTTCAAGAAAAGGGTGTACTCCTTTCTTAAGAGCCGGCAACGCATATGTGACACTTCAGGTGTTGCAGATGTCCATGGGCGACGGTGATCACTTTCCATCAGGTGTGCCGTCTGCTCGTTTATCGCTATAATGTAAAAAAAAAAACTCTGCGAGTTCAGAGGAGTTGCTTATGCGTTGCCGGCTTAGACAATTTAAACTGTCTAAGGTTGCCGGCCTTACGCACCCGAAGTACCTAAGTACATTGTAGGCACGTGTGGCTATTGATTTGGCAATCAACAAAAGAAATGGTAGTTTCATGGTTTCAGCGATGACAATTTCAGAAATAACGTGAACAAAAAACAAAAGATAGAATATTTAAACAAACTTTTTTAGCAGAAAAATGTACAATGCAGATGGAAAAAAAATACTAAATACCTTTTTAATAGAGTAAGGGTTTTATTCATAAACATTCAATAAACCTTTGTTAGCGAGAACAGTGTTATAGAACTGTTTTAACCCTTTGAAACAAAAAAAAATCATACAAATTTTCGAAAAAAACCAATGAAAACTGCTTTAAAACCCCGTTTCAGTTAGCAAAGGTTTAAGAAACATTCATGAATAAGACCTTTAGTTAAAAATAATAGTCCAGATATTGGCATATATTCTGAGTATCTAATCACTGATTTGTTCCTAGAATGTGCCACATTTAGTGACACGGGTTGTTTTGCCAAAATAGTGCCAAAAAGGTGCTAAATAAATTTTGGTATTAAAAAAAATGAAAAGAGAGCTATATGTAGCACTAATCGTAGTCTGATAATAATAATATCCTCCAACCGATTTCGGGTAAGGCGGCAAATCTCAACGATCAGCCACTTACGCAGGATATATTATAGTGCTCAAGTGTTTGCGCACACACAAGTGCCTATTCCTTTGCCCTTACAATCTGATGGGACACCAGTGTGACACTACCGGAGAGGGATCGGGCGTAGTATCAACGGCTTAACGTGCTTTCCCAGGCACGGGGGTACAAGACCGCCAACTTCCAGACTGCTGACACTGAGAATTTCTTAACAGAGATTCAGGTACAAATTTTGGCCCCACTCAGGGATCAAACCCGGCACTATAAGCGCAGCCGTCGCTTTAAAGTGAGACGCACTACTTACTGGGCCAACGAGACAGTCAAATAAAATAAGACTGATCAGTGGCGTCTTTGCCTATAGCCCTGGGGGTGCGGTGCACCAGGCGCCGAGAGCCCCTCGCTACACATAGAGCCTCCACGGTAACGCTCCGCAAGGAGCGGGCGCGAGTACTGAACGCTCTCCTCATCTTTGCGTGTGAATTCCAGAGCATCTAATGCTGTCGCTCCTAAGCCCAGGGTACGCTCGGACTATGATACAGGGTTCGGGATGTCTGATAATTAAAATGAAGCGACTGCTTCGAGAAGACCGCTTTTCTCCCCTACCATTTCTAAACTTCCTCATTACGTTTCTTTTCTATCCAGCTAAGGCCTTTCATTCTTCGCCAACACCACATCTCGAAGGCATCCAATCTCCTCCCTGTCTCTTTGTTTCATTGTCCACGTCAAATATCACGTCGTACAAAGAATTAAAGGTGCTGGCAGAGTCGAGAGAGGAATAGAGTCTATTCCACCAATAAGAGCGTCGCTCTTAAAGCCACCCCTGAATCTGATAAATATAGTAGTGTAGTATATATAATATCCTCCAAACCGATATTTCGGTCATGGCGGCCAATCTCAGCGATCAGCCATCGACGCAGGACATATTATAGTGCATAAGTATTTGCACAGACACAAGTGCACTCTCTATTCCTGTACCTGCTTATTTCGATGGGACACTAGTGTGATACGACCGAAGAGGGATTAGGCGCAGGACCAACGGCTCAACGTGCTTTCCGTGGCACGGGGGTACAAGACCGCCAACTGCCAGACTTCGGGCTAACACTGAGAATTTCTTAACAGAAAAAGTTAGGTAGAAATTTTGGCCTGACCTGGGGATCGAACCCGGGACCCCAGGGCGCAACCGTCGCTTTAAAGTGCGACCCACTAACTATTGCGCCACTGAGGCAGGCAATAGTATATTATCTATAATTATACTAAATGACAAATATTTTCAGGTGTAGATTTACAAAATTCGAATATATAGTACAGTCCCACATCAAGTTAAAAAAAAACTGATAATTTTCGTCAGTTGATTTCACCTTAATGTCAAACACGGACAGTTCAATATATGTTTTTTTTTTTTGAAAGATTGTAGTGGTGTGTGGCTGTCTGTGCAAAGCATGGAACTAGAAGTCAACGGAATGTGCAATTCTCGGAAAAAAACATCACAGAGTGTGAAAGAGCCGAAGCGACTCTAACGCAGATTCTTTACGGGTGCGATAGACGTCGTCCATCACGTCAATCCATTCAAGGATGTTTAGGGTGCATGTCTATGGTGCAAACACACTTACTACACATAGATAAGGAAGGGCCTCACTTATCCACCATATGACAATGCGTAATTCCCTATAGATGTCAAGGCGGGTTACGATAGCCACCCATGTGTGCGCGCGCCCTACGTGACTAGACTAAATGAGAGAAATGTCGCAAGTGTGACCCTAGCCTGCTTACAGTGGTCGTATGATGGATTGTGATATGATGCGTATTGTGATGTGGTTAGAGGTCAAATTCATTACTTATTAAATTAAACGTGAGGTATGTGATTATGTAAGAACAGTTACTTAGGTACTCCTATGGTTCAGCGACCCAAATTGAGTCTTAGCTTAGTATACGAGATGTCGATATTTGTCTCGGTCTTTTGCAGCTTCTGTGCCGCAGAACCGACAACCGATGGGGTAAACGAGTTCTAGAGTGGAGACCGCTTCTTTGCAAACGTAATGTAGGGCCTCTGGCTAGGTGGAGGGTACGATCTGCGCAGGATCGGCTGGCAAGAGCTGGATGCGAGAAGCCATGGATAGATCACGGTGGCGAACAATTGGAGAGGCCTCCGTCCAGCAGTGGACCGCGATAGGCTGATGATGATGATGATGATGATGTGCAGCTTCCAGTCAATCTCCTGCCTTCAATTCTTACAGGTCCGTGTTCACTACATCCCACCATGGGTAGCGTGGACACCCAACAGGCCGACGACCAGTAGACTGGAAATATGCCTTCTTGACGCCCCGATCTGATACCATTCTTTTGATGAAGCCGCGCCATCGGAGTATATATAAGAAGCACAGTATTACTAAGATGAAAAATAAAGTAAGGACTTCTTTTTTTAACACGTCATTCCACTTCCTTGTCACACACTTCCTCTATAGCCCACCCCTACCCATGTCACACAATTTCACACATCATCGGCTCCTCTTCCTTTTAGGGTATTCCGCAATTGAGTTATGAATGACCCCTTATTAGGCTTACGGACTTTTTTTTCATTTATATTGGCACAAACTGTCATTAAGAAGCATTACATATAAAATTTTGACATACAGAAAGACAAACCCCCCAGCAGCTCCATTCTCGGGTTTATCCTGGAACTGGAGCTACATGAGGTGCTGTAATAGGTTACGGGGATGCCACAATAGATCATCTACTGGTCGCAGTGGCTATGAGACGCAGGGCTCACCCCATTTCTATCAAATAACGTTACTTAACTTGAGCTTGTTTACAAAATAATAGTATTAGACACATAATGGTAATGGTAAAACATTCTCTATTAAAGCATCCCTGAAAATTTTAAGAGAAAATAACTGACGGAATTGACTAGACTGTAACGCTAACGGCCGCACTCAGAGACGTCAAATTAACTTTAATTGGTACTTAAGAAAAAACATATTTACACTTATTTCAATAAGCATAAAGACTCTCCATAATTAAGTAAGTGAACATTTAACGCACAGTACAAACATTTGTGTGCATGAACATGTCTGTTTGTATTGGTCTGGGTGTTTCCTATGTATTAGAAGTATGTATTTACAAAAGAAAAGTATTATATGTATATATTTGTAATCCCACTGTTGATTCTGATATCCTTAACACAGGTGCTTGAGCTACCTATCTCGGAGTCAGATCAATGTATGTGATGTTGTGAAATATTTATTTATTTATTTAGCGTAATTGACGTCTCTGAGTGCGGCAGCAAGTAAGCGAAGTAAAGTCACAGTCGTTCAAAAACCGCCGGTATTGAGCGTTTTTTTCGGACTTACGTAATGGACCATTATAATTCATTCGTTTACTGGTGTTAATTAAAATTCATCCGAAATCAGCGTCTCGTAGGAACAAGAAATCGAAATTTACCTACTCAAAATTTTACTGCTACATTCGATATGAGAATATATTATCAAAGGCTGCTACAGCAAATTTCAGTACCTATTCCAGAAAGCTATCGCTTTGGAGCGCGGGGTACGTATGACTAAGATTCAGAATTTGGGGAGTTTGCTAATTATAATGAAACAACTGCCGTCTGACCTCCACACCAACAGAATCATGGTTACACGTTTCAGAACTATATGGAACGTGCAGGTTTTCTGACGATGTTTTTCCCTCACCGCCCTCCCTCGATTTTTAGAAATGTAGACAAACGATACCTGATCAAGATAATTTACTTATCATATAGTACTTTCAATAATTATAATGTATCAATACGGGGATTAACACGATATTTATTATGTGAAACAACATTGTGTACTCACATATTTGGCTCGACGTTTCGGCTACGTTACAGCAGCCGTGGTCACGAGCGGACTGAGTCCGCTGTGTGAGTACACATTTGGCTCGACGTTTCGGCTACGTTACAGCAGCCGTGGTCACGAGCGGACTGAGTCCGCTGTGTGAGTACACAATGTTGTTTCACATAATAAATATCGTGTTAATCCCCGTATTGATACATTATAGTTATAATGCAACGCGAAAATCTAAAAAACTACTTTCAATAATACCTGGAAGATCTACTGGTAAATGAAGGCTTATACGAAGGGCGACCTTCCTCTGTCACACTGAAGCGAAAACTTATTGACGTCTGTATTCTGCCCATCCTCATCATCATCATCATCATCATCAGCCTATCGCAGTCCACTGCTGGACGTAGGCCTCTCCAATTGTTCGCCACTGTGATCTATCCATGGCTTCTCGCATCCAGCTCTTGCCAGCCATCCTGCGCAGATCGTCCCCCCACCTAGCCAGAGGGCGCCCTACATTACGTTTGCCAAGACGCGGTCTCCACTCCAGAACTCGTTTACCCCATCGGTTGTCGGTTCTGCGGCTAATATGGCCAGCCCACTGCCACTTAAGCTTGCTAATCCGGTGAGCAATGTCGATAACTTTGGTTCTCTGCCGGATCACCTCATTTCGGATTCGATCTCGGGAGAGACGCCGAGCAATGCTCGTTCCATAGCCCATCCTCACCTGAGTATAGTGCTCAGACATGGTCACTAACTGAAAGCCAGAAGTCCATACTCAAGATTGCCCAAAGAGCATCCTATGTATTAAACTAACGGATAGAGTGCGAAATACCATAATCCGCTCACAAACCGGCATTATGGACGTAGGCGAAAAAACCGCAAAGCTTAAATGGAACTGGCCTGGCCTTACTGTGAGAATGCACCCGGAGAGATGGACTCTTGTTGTCTCGAAATGGCAGCCTATAGGTGGCCGTCTTCTAAGAGGTAGGCCGAAAAAGAGGTGACGACCTGGACCAATACTCCCGTAACTGGCAAACACTGGCAATGAATAGGGAGCAGCGGAGGCTATTAGAGGAGGCCTTTGCCCAGCAGTGGGACTTTTAGAGCTAAAAAAAAAGTACTTACATGCGGCTTATTTGTAGCGGTTAATTTTATCCGATTTTAAATCTAAGGTCAGAGAGCGGTCCCGCAAAAAGAAATGCAAAGAGCACAGCACCAGACCGTGGGAGTACCACGCTTCGGCATAAATGTGCCAGCTCGACCGGAGTGATACCACAGCCTCATAGAATACCGGCGTGAAGCAGCACTGTTCTATGTTTCGCTGCATAAGTGAGGGTACCGGAGGCCCAATCTGGGGGAAACCTTTAAGCACCCTTGGGTTAAAGGTTGGCAGCGCACTTATGACTCCACTTGTGGCGCGGATGTCTAAGGGTGGCGGCAATCGCTTACCATCAGGCGATCCGTCTGCTCGTCTGCCGCCTATCACATAAATAAAAGCACAGCGCTGCTTCACGCTAGTCATCTGTGAGAATCACTCCGGCCGAGCCGGCCCATTCATGCCGAAGCGTAGCTCTCCCACGGTCAGCTACTAATGAGGGTTTTCGCGTGTGAAAAATCCGCTAGATGGCGTACTGTTGGACTGAGGTCCAACATCAACCGTATTGGTTGTTTAGTTTGTCAAATTGACATTTTGACAGATCACGATTGAAAATAACCAATCACATTGTATATGGACCTCACTCCTATAGTACTCCATCTAGCGGATTTCTCATTGAGCTAAGAGTTAATCACGGACGTCCACCTTAACATAGTCTGTCTGACGGCCTCGGTGGCGCAGTGGTTAGTGGGTCGCACTTTAAGGCGACGGCTGCGCAAGAGGTCCCGGGTTCGATCCCCGGGTCGGGCAAAAAAATTATACCTAAGTTTTCGGTAAGAAATTCTTAGTGCCAGCCCGGAGTCTGGAAGTTGGCGGTCATGTAACTCGGAAAGCACGTTAAGCTGTTGGTCCTGCGACTGATCCCTCTCCGGTCGTGTCACAGTAGGATCCCATCGGAATATGAGTGTAAGGGAATAGAGAGTGCACTTGTGTTTGCGCACACACTTGAGCACTATAATATATCCTGCGTACGAGGCTGATCGTTGAGATTGGCCGCCGTAGCCGTAATCGGTTGGGATATTATTAAAGTCCGTCTACGAGCGAAGTCATTGACCCCGTCCAAAACGCTCATTTCGCCAAAAAACACAAAGGTGACAACAAATGGCATTGTTTGACGTTTTTGTGGGGGTCTTTAACCGTCACCAGATCGCCCACGTCCGCTGCTCCGGCGACTAATCATTTTCGCCTTAGGCGCTAAGGAAATATTCACACCGGAACGAACAAGCGAGTCGTAAGTGCGAATTTCTTTATTTATTTTATTTATTCACATTCACACACACACACACAGAAACCACTTACTAATTACACCCATAAGTTCCTAGTTATCAATCAAAATGTTATCAATTAAAATGTACAACCTGTGCGGATAAAGAATGGGATCACAAATGGCGGCGCATCTATTCACTTCTCGCTCGCACACTATTTGCGTCTATACTCGCACTCGAATTAGGTCAAAACCTGTAATGATAGTATTTAAGGTATGTTTTAAATAAATAAATAAATAATAATATAATATAATATAATATAATAATTCTCACAACATCTCATACGTTCCCTTGATTCAAAGTCAAAGTCAAAGTATTTATTGCCTTCACGAATGTTATACAAGATCTTATAAAACAATTCCGGTACATCATGTTACCCTTTTGGGCGTAGCATAAATTATAAATTATAAAACGCGAAATGGACCTATTTACTTTACTTATGAATTACTTCACACTTCTTATCGATACTATTGAACACTTAAATGATAATGAAACTAAGTAGCTTAAGCACTTGTGTTACAGATATCAGACAACAAAGGAACACAAATATATACTTAAATGCATATATTACACCCAGACACAATATAAATATAATAAATAAATAGTTTTATTTATTTTATCCGATTGTCATTTTTCAGTTTTTTTTTGTTTACTCCTTGTAGACATTAAAGTTTTGTTATGTATCACATTTTAATTTTTAGCTACTTAACCGGATCTATTTTAAACAATATCGGGGTTACAACCTCTCGGCAAACACTTATACTAATTTATCGAATAACTATGAAAAAATGTTGGGTCTAACGCGTACGCGAAATAATGATTCACGCCAAAAGCGGCCACTTTTGGTGTGAATCAATTTTTCGCGTACAATAACGGACCCAACATTTGTGCATGGATATTTAATAAATAGTATAAGTGTTTGCCGAGAGGTTGTTTAAAATAGATCCGTATAATGCGAACGTCAGATTTGTATATAACGACAGCGCTATACTAGAGTTGTATTATAAGAATATGGTACAACTTTATCGACGTAAATCGTTATCCACGGATTAAAATTGGTCGAATCGGGTCTTTGCCGATCGGGCCGAATTGATAATCATTAGCTCAGTATCCACCGTGGGAGAGTCACGCTTCGGCATGAATGGGCCGGTTCGACCAGAGTGATACCACGGCCTCACAGAAAACCGGCGTGAAGCAGCTTCCGGTACTCTCACTCACGCAATGAAGCACAGTGAGTGAGGGTACCGGAGGCCCATTTCAGGGAAAAGGCGGGTTTAAAGGTTGGCAGCGCACTTGTGATTCCACTGGTGTCGCGGGTATCCATGGGCGGCGCTTACCATCAGTTGATCCGTCTGCTCGTCAGCCATCTATCGCATAAAAAAATGTATATCATTCCCGGTTGCGCCCAATGCTGTCACTTCGGAGCTATGGTTTGAGAAACCATCCAACACTGATGATCAAGAGACGCCAGGTTTGCAGGGTATATAATTGTTAAGGTCTATTAGCTATTACAGTAGATTTGTTGGTTTTTGT
The DNA here is from genome assembly GCA_019059595.1 of Marasmia exigua. Taxonomy (NCBI): domain Eukaryota; kingdom Metazoa; phylum Arthropoda; class Insecta; order Lepidoptera; family Crambidae; genus Marasmia; species Marasmia exigua. The sequence continues at coordinate 3,366,196 of CM032469.1, read as the reverse complement.
TTTTTATGCACTTCAAAGGAAAACTATATAACCGAAGGAAAAACCTTTTTTTTTTTTGTACCTACAGAACATGCGACTCACCGACTCAATTCTGTTAATACCACACCTCTATCGTTTTGCGCTTTCGTGTATCGAATATCAAAAATAATATCTTTAGGTTTTTATAATATTTCTGTAGCATTAACACGTAACCGAAGACCACAATCACACAGAATCGAACGCCACCCCGACGCCACAAACCACAAAACTAAATTACAATCGAATGTATGATTACGACTGGCAGGCAAATCGTATTTACTTTCCTAATCACCATCCGTGGTCATTCACTGCATTGTTTGATTCATTTTTTGTCCCTTCTTTCTCAACTCTCAAATTGTCGGTTTCCGACGACAGGTGCTCTACGGCCTTAGTCACACCGAACCGAGCAAAGAAACTGCTTCCTTCACATACGAGTATTTTAACCAAAAATTAATCTTATCTTCATTAAAGGCATGGGTGATTATGTAAATTTTTAGTACCTACTTAATTTTTTTCCTTAAGTTGTTTTACATAATTTCTTCTTGGTCTTCCTCTGCCTCTATTTCCTTCTACTTTTCCTTCCATTATTATTTTGATGAACATGTCATGTCGCACTAGGTGCCGCCCCATCATATTTCCCCTCCTGATATCTATAGTTTCGAGCAAAGACGCTTCTCCCCTACCATTTCTAAAACTTCCTCATTCGTTTTCTTTTCTATCCAGCTAATGTCTTTCATTCTTCGCCAACACCACATCTCGAAAGCCTCCAATCTCTCTCTCTCTCTTTGTTTCATTGTCCACGTCAAATGTCATGTCGTACAAGGAATTAAAGGTGCTGGCAGAGTCGAGAGAGGAATAGAGACTACTCCACCGACAAGAGCGTCGCTCTTAAATTAGAGAGAGACTTAAAATTTGTTAAATAAGTTCACCTTTCAAAGAGAGTAATAATTACGATCATGTGACAAATCAGATCTTTTTTGGTTTTTTTTCCATAACTCACAGGTGAAAGAAACTGCCGTGGAGTAGCTTTGGAGTCAAATTTAGTTGAAATCACAGACACTTAATAAAACACCGGTCGATCGGATTATATCGAGCCAGATTAAGGTTTTTTTTCTCGCAATGTAGTACAGACATCACTACATCAGGTTACCACATTCTATGAAATTTCCTTAATTAATATTGAACTAACCTTTTTTTTATGCTAGAGGCGACAAACGAGCAAGCGAATCACCTGATGGAAAGCAATCATCGCCGCCCATAAACATCCGCGAAATCAGAGAGATTGCTAGTGCGTTGCCAGCCTTTTTAAAAAGGAGTACGCTCTTCTCTTGAAGGTCCCTAAGTCATAACTCGTTTGACATATAAGTAAAAATCGATTGATTTTTGATAGATTTGTATACATTGATGTGTGTCTTACTGTACATAAAATTTACCATTCGAAGTGAGTAAAAATTACCGTTATATAACAAATCAGATCTTCTTTGCTTACTTTTTATATCAATCCCATCACCATCATCATCATTTCAGCCAATAGACGTCCACTGCTGGGCATAGGCCTCCCCCAATGTTCTCCACACACACATCCATCAATCTATGTGGGTATAACCCACAGGCCTTGTATAAACAGTTAGCCAGCCAGGTGAGAGAAGCTGCCCTTAAGTATGATTTGGAGTCAAAGTCATTTAAAATCACCGGTAGGAGATATATCGAGCCAGATTAGGTATTATTTTGAGCGACAGCTTTGGACGCAAAATTGGATTACACGCGGAAAATAGGAATGTACGAGTAGTACATACGTTCGCGCCGAACAAAACATTCGCAGTAACAGTCACTTTAAAAGCCTTTATGTGTTACGCTTCGGTGTGACGGCGCCAAAAAAGCTCATTTCGCAGCAAAATGATCACGCGAACGCGAGATCATCGTTCGAGGCGAGGTCTTATAACAGTACTTGGATCAAGCCAGCCTCCCGGCGTTATGTAACAACTAGTCCTTCGCGGCAGCCCAGGCGGGAACATGCTCTGTGGCCGGGAAACGCGGGAAATTTGAGCGCGCGTTCAAAATTCGAATTTGACAGTGACGTTGGTTTTCGCGGACGATTTTGAAAAGAGAACTTAGTGTGTGGATGATATGAGTTTTAGTTTATTTACAACATGGAATTGTTCAGGTTAGTTTTCGTCACGATTCTTTTTTTAATTTGGACATCTGAATTTAGTCAAACGCATTCGGTTTAATATAAATTAAAGAAAAATATTACATGTGGCTGTCACTAGGTACCCGTTTTTCATAAGGGTTGGCCAAATCAAAGGCCGGCAACACATTAGCGATCTCTCTGATTTCGCGGATGTTCATGGGCGGCGATGATTACGTTCCATCAGGTGACTCGCTTGCTCGTTTGTCCACCTCTAGCATAAAAAAAATCAAAAGAAAATAAAATTGATAAAATGGGTAGTCAACTCTCCAAGTCAGTCAAAGTCAATAATATGCTGGAGTTTAGCGTCATTTGATAAAAAGAACAGCTAAATTATATCATACGTTATGTAAAACTCGCTTAACCACATTAATATATGTACCTACCTAATAATATAACATAACGAGAAAGTTTCAATTAAATATAATGAGATTGATATACATTGATAAATTGAGGGACAATGTGACACGTAATAATTATTTAATGCCATTGGGATTGTGGAACCACAAGCTTATGCTTGGGGTTAAAATCTTGAACTCATTCGAACAGTCTTGAATTAAAACTCTCACCCCCAAATGAGGAGCTCCAGAACAAAAGCCAATAAATCCACTTTATGCAAAATGTTTTTTTTCTGTTAGCCCCCAGCACTTACATAACATACACCACACTAAAAAAATTTCTAATGTTGGACAGCTGGACCAAAACCAGACAAATACACGTATTTTTAAGTTGAAATCAATGAATTTTTCATTTTCGGGACTATTATCGATAAACCCTTTACAAATTCTTTTATATATTTTTTTTTTACGTTATATTAGTTAAACAAACAACAGTAACATTCCAACGTAAATCATTATTTTTTGTTTCGTATAAAAATACTAAAAGTGTATTTATCTGGTTTTGTTCCGGAGCTCCTCAAATTCAACATTTTGATATTTAAGGATCAAAACCTTCTTTCTCCGAAAAAGGATAATGTCAAAATTTTACTAAAAGGGTTTTATTTATTAACGTTCAACAAAGCTTTGTTAGCTAAAACGGTGTTATAGAGCAGTTTTGACGTTTGATACAAAAAAAACCTTTTTTTTTTAATATGAATGAAATCTGCATTATAACAAACAAAACGTTTTTGCTAACAAAAGTTTAACAATCATTTATGAATAAGACTCTAAACCTACAGAAATCTACCAATGTTACAGTATTTCACAAAGCCCAAGAAATATAAATATGTAAGTAGGTTACACCTTATGCATAATGTGACGTCATACTAGAGAGGAAAGGATTAGGGGATCCTTTCCTCTCTAGCATGACGTCACATGTCACTAACTGGGACATAGAGAGAGGGTAAAAAAAAAATAGATAGCCCCTTAGACATTACAAAACTAAAAACGATCTGTTTATGAACTTGGAACAGTGGAAGAGCCACGCTTCGGCATGAATGGGCCGGCTCGACCAGAGTAATAACACGTCCTCACAGATAACCGGCGTGAAGCAGTGCATACGCTGTGTTTCGCTGCGTGAGTGAGGGTACCGGAGGCCCAATCCAGGGGAAGGAGGGTTAAAAGGTAAGCAGCGCACTTGTGACACCACTGGTGTTGCAGGTGTCCATGGGCGGCGGTAATCGCTTACCATCAGGTGATACGCCGGCACGTCTGCCACCTATATCATAAAGAAAAAGTAACTTTTTACAATTCCTTAATCAATCAACCGCTATTCACTTCTGGAGGTAGGCCCCCTTCATGCCGCGCCACCGATTTCTATCCTACCCTTCTCTCATCCATTCAACCAGCACTCCTAAGATCTGCAGACCAACGAGCATCCAATCCATCTACACCAAGATTTAACTCAAAATGTTCCTATTAGGAAAGCAGGAGCGGAGTGTTAGCGCCGTGCTCAACTTGACGGGTGCACTGCCGTGCGCGATGCAATCATTTACTTATTGATTCAAAACGGGTACTACGCCGTAACTCTGGGGCTTAGCAGTTGTGCCGTGGGATCCGCAGCGTCAGGCGCTGGTAGCGGAGGTCGGCCAGGATCTCTCCCTCCAAATACTAGCGAGCGATGGGACCTGGAAGTCCTTCGCTGCCTTCTGCGAGCACGTCATGGTAGCGAAGGAGGCGGCGGAGCGCGAGATCCCCTCGCTAGCGCGCTCCGAGGGGTGAGGATGGGGAGGAGACGCCGAGCAGATCCGCGTTTCCCTCCTCTCCGCGGAGGGAGCCCGCTGGTGCGTAATCGGGGGGTACCAGCACCGGCATTGCACAGGCTCCCTCTGCTGCCCGGTAGGGATGGCTCAGTTGTCCTGGCTGTCCCTATCCCCTCTCCCGGCACGTCCGGAGGAGGATCCGCCCGGGGAATACTGTGGAGGGAGGCTTCAGCTGTATCACCATGATATTCCCCAACATGGGCGATGAGGACTGAAGGAGGGCTGAAGGACCGCATCAGAAATGATGTAATCCGACAAAGAACTAGAGTCACCGACATAGCCCACCGAATTAGCAAACTGAAGTGGCAGTGGGCTGGTCATATTAGCCGCAGAACTGACAGCCGTTGGAGCCGTAAAGTCTTTGAGTGGAGACCGCGACTCAGTAAGCGTAGTGTAGGACGCCCTGCGACAAGATGGGATGATGACATTCGAAGGCTGGCTGGTGTGGGCTGGATGAGAGTGGCCGAAAATCGGGGGCAGTGGCGTGCATTAGGGGAGACCTATGTCCAGCAGTGGACGAGCGTGGGTTGCTGATGATGGGCGATGAGGAAGAACCGCAGGTGGTTTAGTGGGTATGCCTTTGCCTGGCTTCTCTTTAAGAGGAACACCCGCCAAGGGAGAGATCCACATAATCCGGCCGCCCCTCGGTGGTCTGGTATGCATAAGGTTCATCTTAAGGGTTAAGGCTCATCTTTTGAGAAAAAAGGGGGTTCAGCAGTGCTCTGCTCATCTTGACGAATGAACTACCGTGCGCGACATCTTTATTTAGTTACATATTAATTCAAAACTCGTACGCCTTGACTCAGAGGATCGTTTATGATATAATGTCTTGCATATCCGCGAATTAACTGGCTGTTGCAAGCGGATTCAATCTGCATAATGGGGTAACTTGCTGTGGCGATTCGATGACTGATTCACCGTGAGGCAGATTTTGCCACTCAAGTACCTTAAGGTGACAGGTAGGGCATACTAGCGACGCCAATCGATTTCAATTTTAGCTATTAAACCGGATCTATTTTAATCAATTTCGGGGTTACAACCTCTCGGCGAACAATAAATAGTATATATTTATTGATTAGCCATGCACAAATGTTGGGTCCGTTTTTGTACGCGAAAAATTGATTCACGCCAAAAGTGGCCGCTTTTGTTGGCCCTCGGCATCCGCCTTCCTTCTCTTCTTCGCATGGATTTTGGTGAAATGCCTCAAAGTGATCCTGATAATCGTCGATAGATTTTTTTAAACATAATGAAGTTGTTTGGGTTTCTTTAATATTTTTAAAATCTAAAATTGTTATTGCATGTAATGTAGTATAAGTTGGTATAATGTAAACCTGATTTATGCAATAAATTTATTCTTATTCCTATTATACGTTTTTAACCCTGTTATTCTGTGTCGAGTATCACGGACAACTTGCTTGAACGTAATAGAGTCTTAAGTCACCCGCGATTGTGTTTAGAGTGGTATCATCCTTAGGCAGAATCCCTAGGTCGATAAAACGTAAAACACCAGCGTTCTATTGACTTTGGCTGACTTCAGCTGTTGACTATTCACTTATTTACAATGAGTTACTTGTCATATTGGCAAGATATCTTCGGGTAGAGCCATAGTAATAAAAAAGGCATTTTTGAGAATTTTTATTAGTTGTCACTCGAGTAACATTCTCGTCTCATCTCTAGTTTGATAGCAATAACGACTTCATTTCATCTTAATTCGTACGTATTTAGCAGCATCCGTGATTTCAATATTCTTAGATTTAGGTTTTACTCAAGGACTTTAATTTTAATGAATAGCAGTGAATGTGGCCGCTTAATAAAGATGAACAAAATGCCAACGGCTCACAAACACAATGTTTACTACCCTGTGTCAGTTTCAATGATATTAATCGAATAAATGCGTCAAACAAATTGAATGAATGAATGAATAAATATGAACGAATGAATATGAATGAATGAATGAATATATTGTTATTGCACTCAAAAGAAAGTATGAAAACTTAAAAACTAGGTATTACAGGATGTGTACAACGAAGGCGGCCTTATCACTATGAGCGATCTCTTCCACGCAACCTTTGGGTAAAGGACACTTGATGAAGGTGTAGGGCGGTGCAATCTTAAATATTTATATACTTACACAAAAAGTTTTAATACAAATACATAACTAAAATATAAATATACTAATACATACACAAATATAGAAGTCCCTGGTCGTTAGGAAGGAAGTATTAATTTTAATTTAATCCTAAGTTTGTATTACTTTTTTTTTACTTTTAACGATTATCCCTAAGTATCTTTATTTGCCCTAGTTTTATGCCTGAAAAATAATGTGAACAAATTAACTGTGTAATTGGCTACTGCGACACAAGCAGATCTTGTTTAGTGCAGAATCATATTATTGTAGTGTATATAATATATATGATTAAATATTGATAAATATAGCAACTAAAATAATAAATTTACACCGGTCATCTAATCTAACACTAGAGCATAGAATAAGGTGATAAATACTCTGGGCATAACACACTGGTATATTATTTTACGCCGTGTGGTCCCCGGCAGAATAGAATAGGCCACCCCCACTATTACCGAGGTGTCGTATAAGGCGACTAAGGTAAAGCTGCAGGCATGATCATCAGCACCCAGAGAAGGAAAACTCTGCATTTATATCAAAACCCTCGCCAACCCGTCTGCCAAGCGTGGTGAGTATGGCAATTACCCCTCATGTGATTGAAGGAGGCCCGTGCCCCAGCAGTGGGGACTTAAATGGGCTGACGATGACGATGATATTATTTTATATGTTTCTGAGAAGATCGTTTTCAACACTGACCAAACCGAGCATTGCAGTGGAACCTGCCCCGCCTATGCACCTATGCTGGTACGACTTCATATAAAATGGAACATACATACATAGCTCTCGTAATTTCTGTATAAAAGTAAAGTAAAGTAAAGTTGATATTTTAGGCTGATGCCTATATACTGGTTCCACTGCAGGGCAAAGGCCTCCATTATAGAAATCAAGGCATCGCTACTATGATGGGATTAGGCTTAATCACCACGCTTGCAAAATGCGGATTGGTGATCACAAACCCGAGCGGTTCCCAGGTCGAGCAAAAAATATGTTTCGAATTTTTCGAAGTTTCTGTGTAATAATGAATATCTATTAGGACTAGTGTGATCTGTACTTAGAGGTAACCATCATGGCCACTCTATAACATATTGGAAACAAGGTGTGTTGTACATGGTCCGCCACGTAGTCCTGGAATGCGAGGCTGCAACTATGCATCATCATCATCAGCCCATTTAAGTCCCCACTGCTGGGGCACGGGCCTCCCTCAATCACATGAGGGGTAAATGCCATACTCACCACGCTTAGCAGACGGGTTGGCGAGGGTTTTGATATAGATGCAGAGTTTTCCTTCTCTGAGTGCTGATGATCATGCCAGCAGCTTTACCTTAGTCGTATTTTACGACACCTCGGTAAGAGTGAGGGTGGCCTATTCTACTCTGCCGGGGACCACACGGCACTGCAACTATTAATCGAGAACGAACCCTGGGAATAGTGTGGTCGCTGTGCGAAGCCTGCGAGGTTCCCAGGAAACTTCTGCGCTTCAGTCGACCTATCACTAAGTATTATTACTATGCCTATCACGTACAACGGGCCAAAAGAGAGTCTAAGTGTGGAAAAAGGAGTCATTCATTCATACACATAAACCGGACGTAGTGCAATCGCGGATATGGCACGTTACACAAATATAAGCCAATCAACTACGGTCCACATTTCCAACTAATGTAGAGTAAACATAGAAAAACATAATTACTTGCTTTTATAAAGAGCGGTTCCACAACCAAAGGTCGAACTTAACGGATAACATGCGCTCTCTAAAACGCTTAAGGCATTTTTCGACTTTTTCTGTTACATAATGAATGGGCACCAGCAAATTGACGCCGGCACATATTTCCTGATCAGGTGGAACTACCCTGAGAAAATGAAGAAAACATATTAAATATTCATCACATATGCAGGGTGTATCTGTGAACATTTACATCCCTTTAACCACGTGTTTATACTAATCATTCTGAATAAAATATGTTCTATCACTTTTGGAATTGCGCAAGAAAAAAATTCAACTATCGTAGGTCACGTGGATTATGGGGAATCGAAAAGTCGTTGAACAAATGTTGTTCAGAATGGTTGGTAGAACACGTGGTTAAAGGGATGTAAATGCTCACAAATAAACCCTGTATTCATTCCTACATGTTGAGTCCTTGAAATTCCAAAGGTCAATAGTGTGCTTAAAAGTACTTAAGTTAATAATACACTCTTAAAAACTTGATCGCGCGTTCATGTGGGATTCGAACCCGCATCTTCCAGGCTCCTTGTGGCTATTCTACCAATTAAACACCCGAACGCGAGACTAAGCTGAGGATTTTTTTGTTAATGCATGCAGTTCAGTAAGTAATGAACTGACCAAAGTCTTAGGATGATGCTGATAGCAATGACTATACAAGGAAAACCTGAGATAGAAATCTCTGGAGCAGCAAGAAGAACATAAGCCGTTGATTTTGCACCAGAATTTCAGAAGTATTCTGACTAAAGGTCTCGGTTAAAGCGGTTGTCATTTATCGCCTTAGAAGGAAGAAGTCGTGAAATCCAAATTATCCAGCATACCTTACATCCTTGCCTTTTTGTCAACCCTAAACGATCTGAGAATCGTAATGTCAACTTACGCAAACCAGTTAAACGATCGCCGTATTTGAGGAAAATATTCGCGTTCAAGAGATAACCGATGGTAATGTTATGCAAAATAAGGTAAATGCAGCCCGATAAGATCATTCTGCATTGATAGAAATCGGAATGCTTTTACTCATTTCCTAAAGGTTATGAAATATTTTGATTAGATCCGTCTGAACTTTAGATGCACTAGATTTCAAATAAGAGTGAGCAAATACTTAACATTACCATCATTGATCATCCGATCAACCTTTGTATATCGCATTCAGCCCATGTCAGCCATCTTGCTGTCAGCCAAATTGTCACTCTCTCTGGCCTGAGGGCGTCCTACACTACGTTTACCAAGACGCGGTCGCCACTCCAGAATTCGTTCACCCCAACAATTATCAGTTCTGCGGCTGATACGACTTCTACTTCAGCTTGCTAATCCGGTGAGCAATGTCGAGGTTTCTTCGTTAATATAACAACAGTTCACAACAAACCTTCTTTATTATTCTTCCTTTATTCTACCTTTCTTATTTATTTACTACAAACATTATTTCTTTTTAATTAGAATAAGGAATTATGAAAGAAAACAGATAACAAGTAGTTTATTATAATCACTCGCTACACCAAAAATAGCAATAAACAAATAAATTAAAATTTCAAAAACAATTACTCCAGTCGCGGGTGAAAAACTTGCAATAAATAAAATAACAGTTTTTACTTCCTCCTGATATTTATTTATTTGATATGTGGCAGACGAGCAGGCGGATCACCTAATGGTAAAGAATTGCCATCGCCCATGGACACCCACAACATTAGTGGGATCACATTGCCAACATTTAACTCCTCCCTACTCGTAACATAGGAATAAATCTCTATCAAAAAGAAATCACAAGATTTCCTTAAATCAAAAAAGGTTCAATCTAAAACATCTTCAATCTCCATAATTTCCCTGCCGTAAAAGGTATAGGTCATGATTTATTGGATTTCACCATATCGGCAGTAACGAACAGCATATGAATACGAACATCGAAATATCCACGGAATGACGTCTGTCAATTCGTTTGGTATCTATTTGGTTCGCCATTTTAGCGCTGCCTTCTTTTGAAAAAGTGAGATTTCTTGGATCTCATTTATTACTTGCCAACACTTTATGTTTAGTTTACGTAGATGATATGTCATTTAGAAGATTATCATAGACACCACAGTGTATCTACCTAGATAGTTTAGGGCCAAGTTCACAAACTTTAATACAACGGTAATCACATTTTAATTACTGATTAGTATTGTCAAAGCACGGTTAAATGATGCAATAAATATTTATGATTATCACGTCACTCTCATTTTCGCGTTTTATCCCGTGAACAATAATTATAATTCATATCACATCCATAGCCTAGAAATTCTGTCAAATTATTCATTTAAAGCGTCATACAGGGCTTGTCTTGTTAGTCAATTATTTCAACATTTTTCGCAAGAAACATTTACTCAATGGCAATTTAATGCTTAATTGTAGCCGCGACGGCAAAAACGAATTACTTTTATTTATTTCTAAACCGCGTCCTCTTTGTGCCGGCAGACATCTCGCAAAAACGTTTAACTGAATACCAAATACGTGCTACCTTAACTTTAAATGGATGGTGTAGAAAAAGTGAGTAAGTATTAGAGATCACTTACTTTTTACAGTTCGATAACGAGCAAAGCTTTTAGGTTCATTACTCGGTCAATGTCATTGTAAGTGGGTCTGATCTCTTACATATTCAATGTAACTCGAGTTTACATTATTTATTTACATAAAAAGATATGCATACCAAGGTGAGAAAAAAAAACGGAAAACTAAAACCAAATAAAATTTAGGCGCATGTGGCTGGTAGAGTCGCCAATATTGGCAGTATTACCCCGCTGCATCGCGATGGAAGTTCGGGCTAAGGGAAGGACCTGCCAGTCTTTGACCAATCTAAGACCTTCCTTGGAATGTCCAAAGAGTTAGTTAGACTATTTATAACTGAAGAACAGCTGTTTTGATTTGGCTGAAAATTGGTGGAGAGGTAACTTTATGTCAGGGTACGGACGTAGGATCCTTTTTATTGCGAAATATGACCGGTTCCTGTGGGATGAACAAAAACGAATACTAAATGGGCAGTGTCGTAGGCGAAGGCCTGTTATACATCGTCATCGTCATCATCGTCAGCACATTTGAGTCCCCACGGGTGGCACGGGCCTCCCTCAATCACATGTAATTGCCATACTCACCACGCTTGGCAGACGGGTTGGCGAGGGTTTAGATATAAATGCAAAGTTTTCCTTCTCTGGGTGCTGATGATCATGCCAGCAGCTTTACCTTAGTCGCCTTTTACGACACCTCGGTAAGAGTGAGGGTGGCCTATTCTACTCTGCCGGGGACCACACGACTGTTATAATCCATACGCTCTGGGCTCTTCTCACACTCATTTGAGTGTATGCCCTTGAGAAAAAAGTACGCCCATTAGTTATAGATCCCAAAACAGCGCTGTATAAGCTCAATCACATCTTACGTAGTCTTGTTACTTAAAATAATTGGAGAAACATAATGATCCACAAATATAATACGGTCGCATGCAACTCGGCGAAAGTACACTTTCAACTGATCACCCGTGATATTCTGGGAAAGTACTGGGTGGTGATAATTGCCGCATTCGAGTATCATAGTCCCAGCTTTCGAAAGGAAAAGAACTGGATGGAGTTTGTATCAAAATGTATTTAAATGTATGTATTGATAAAAAGGACGTACCTATGTAAGAAAGATCGATATTTAAAAAAACATGAGAAAGGCACTGTTAGCGGTACTTTACTAAAATAAACTGGAAAAATAACGTTACCAGCATGACCGTAACGTCACGTCTTTCTTTTTACGTGATACCGAACTTTAACGAAATTAAATTTATTGCACAAATTTGGTTACAATAGGCAAACTTAATGCAAAGACCTCACGCAGAAAGTGCAGTGGCGGGGTGAATGGAAAACTAAAAGACTTGAAGTATATTTAAAAAAGGTTTTATTTTCTTAATCCTCACAAATAGGTATAGCATCTTACAGATTATAATTGCACAATGGACATCTTTAGGCAAACGCGTATCATCCTTGACCTCATCGTCGCTTTCCATAAGGTCCGATTGTGGTCAATCGTTAGCCTATTAACCAAAAATAATTTAAGTAATTCTTAAAGTAGGATGATGATAAATTTAAAAGACAATCCGATCGGTCTATCTATCAGGCATCCAGCATCAAATTAGGAATCAACCTATACCTCAAATAAATGTCAAAAAATCTTTCGGTATTTTTCGTATAGCACCCACATTGTGCTATTTTTTTTTCAAATAAAATATAAGCCAATGTCACCTGGAGAGTAATAAAGAATAGATTGATACCTTATTCATCAAGATCGGCTGAGTAGTTTAGGCAGAATTTTGGAACATATATAGACTGCTAAAATCATAACTGTTCCTTTTTGGCTCTGTCGTAGTCGGGTATGATAGGTGCCATCATACCAGAGTAACAAAATGTTTAAAAGTAAATACCTAATCCAAAATATCTAACTGTAGCAAGTAACACTAACCACCTTATTACAAATCGCGATCTAAAGTTATTACCGTACTAAAGCTCATGTCATCCCGTTTCAACTCGCACTGTTAAAAGAGGATGGCACGAGTTTTTTTTCTGGGACTATCCTTAGTTCGCGATTTGTAATAAGGTTGGTAGGGGTTTAAAACTCAAGTAACTATAGTTGATATTTTTATAGCAATCTTTTGCAATTTATTCTTAAGTAAATAACACACTGAAACCTGAACACGAGATGAAATTTTTAAGTGTGTTATTTACTTAAGTAACTATAACATATATAGTATGTATTAACAAAAGAAAATTATTTTATATATACATATACTTGTAATCCCACTGTTGATTCTGATATCCTTAACACAGGTGCTAGAGCTACCTATCTCGAAGTCAGATCAATGTATGTGATGTGAAATATTTATTTATAAATATATTTTAGGAATTCGTGCAAAGATGATGAGTATTACCTACATTTAAACGTTTGCGTACCAATTTTGATAAAAAATCTAAACAATCTAAACCTAACCCTATTTTATTGCCGCAACCATCACGTTTAAATTGGATGGTCAGAATATAATAGGCCTTTAGTAACAAGTCACTTATTTTGTATCAAAGTAGGTAAGTTGTATTTTGCGCTGTAGTTTGTTATTGTATCAAAACCTTTATTTCTGCAATGTCAGTGTTGAGTAAACTGCTTTATAGCCGTGAATAACGTTTTATTACTATAGTTACGGAAACTGTGATATTACGCGCGGTTACGATATGCAGTAAATAGCGAATCATGTCATGGAAAAGATTAGCTTCGCTTTGAAATATGGAGGGAAATTGGATAAAATGCACAATAAAAACTTAAAGGAGGCCCCGGAGGATTACTAGATCAAGTACCGTATAAATACGATTCATGGCACGTTAAATTCTAACATTAAAAATGGATTTTCTAACAAAAAGACAATAAAACTAGATGTTGTACGGACACACTAAAAGGCGGTTTTATCTATACTAATATTTGAATAATGAAACAAATACTCTCAAACTCTTGCTAAGTTAATGCCGATCTCAAAAATTCTGTCACCGTTAAACTGCAACATTATTAATAATTAAGGTTTTAAAAAGGGAAAATATCAATTAGTCCACGTGGGCACCGCCGCGAGCGGGAAGCTAATCATGCTCGTAGGCTAATAATATAATCTATAAAATAACAGCAAAAAATTCTGCAAGTGTGATCATGAAGCTTATTTCTCACAGGTAATTATTTTTGTTCACAGATTAAAATGCACCTTTGCAATAATGACCCTACTATTCAACTACGTCAACAACGAAGAACAAAATAAGACCACTGCTAAACATGACATGGCCTCTTGTCCGTTTTCCAAAATCATCGAAGACATCTTTAAAATACAAAATGTCAGTAAAACTGGAGCCTTCGTCAAAGATGGCGAAAGAACAAGATTGTTTCTGAATTCAATAGCCAATTTCACTTCTAATAATAATTACACTAACACAAACAGTCAAGAAGATCTAGTTAATAAAATAATAGATTCTATAAATAAAATAAAAAATAACATAACTACAGATAATAGTGCTGAAGCAAGTCTTAGTGAAGCCATTATTTTGAACGCACCTAAAGCAACACAAAAGACGGTTACAGATATTAATAGTAAAGTAACTCATGATAGCAAAAAAAACTTAGTGCAAATTAAAAGTGGTATAGAAGAAAAAGTAGATACAAAAAACATTTTGAACACAAACAAAAAAAACAAAGTGAAGAATGACACTCAGATTACATCAACAACTGGAAAAGTAAACTATGTAGAAATTCTTACAATAGAACCAAATAATACAAGTGTAAATAATAGTTCTTCGCATAATATTATTGATGTTTTGAAACAGCTTATGCCCATGTTCAATAGTACATTAACTAAAGAACTACATAATATTACAATCATTGAGAGAAACCATCTCAAAAATCATTCTTTCACGGCTACTAAAAATGTCTCAACTATAGTTGTAACTTACTGTGACAAGGAAAATTTAACTAAAGCGAATATTTCTACATCTGTTGACAATGTGAAAGACACAGATTTGAAAGGTGATGACAATGAGCCTGATTATTATATAAATGACGATCCAGACCATGATGAAGAAGGTTTAAACTATGATGATGATGATAACAAACCTGATGCTAATTTGACAAGAGGGGAGAAGAAGGATATTATGGAGGCCGCTGAATATGGAATGCAGAAAATGCACGAACTTTACAGTATATTGGAGCCAAAGTTGTATTCTATGGGTAAGTGTACTTATTTCGTATACATAGATTGATCATCGATCATGAATTTCGATGAGATTTATAGATAATATTTTCACAGTTCATCATGTACCCAAACTTTATTATGTTCTCCAGAATATGGGGATTAAGTTTCAAATACTTCTGTCTTGAATTTCTATGAGCGTTTAATAGCAACACGTATCTTTAAAAATATACGTACGTAATATAAAGTAGTTATTTTCATGATTTGGCAAAGCCAGAAAACGTAAAGACTTTTTTGGGTTGGGTTGGCCTGCTTCAAATTTCAGCCTTACGTATTTCAAACTTTCAAATTACTGTCTTTTGTATTTTATACTGCCAACACAAACTGACTGCCCCGAGTATATTGTCCACGAAGCGTGAAGAACGAGGGTAACTTTTATCTGCTACAGGCCTTTGGCTGGACGACACTAACCCTGCGCGCTACGTGGCCGCCTTCAACGCGCCTACCGAGGACGCGGCCAGGTTCTCCCGCTACGGCTACGCCAGCCTACAGGCCGCTACCAGGCTGAAGCAGCTCGTCAGGTTAGTGATGTTTTCATTTAGTGTTAATGGCATTTCTTCTTCATTACGTTTAAAAAATATAATATAAGACCAACATCACAGCCGACATGAGTTCCTCCCGCGCCAAGACGATAGATCCCTTAGTATTTTATTGAGCACAATGTCATAAAGATGCCAAGATAAAGTAGTGGAAAGGTCCTTAATTTCAGATTCGAAGAGAATCTTTGATATGATCGGCGGAGTCTTGAGGCGTTTAAATTATAATTACCACGTTTACCTTTTACTATATTTGGTTAGAAATATTTCTCTGTCAAAAGGCATATCCGAAACTCATAACTACGCACGAACGATGCTATGCATTATTGATGTAACTCCATTGCACTTCCAAGCGATTGACTCGAGTCATTCATATCTGAGTTGTGAACTAATGACCTTAGATCTGAGTCTGAGTGAACGGAAAATGAGTATTTTGTTCACTGTCAAAGAGAAAAATATTAGTCCACATTTCATTTTCTTCTATTTTCCTCTATAAAATTCCCATGTGACATAACAACTGGCTAAATTTGGGAGATCACACAATTGGGGAACATCCACTCAAATGTTATGCAAGTTTGATTGTAAAAAACCTCAAACGATACACGTTTTTAACCATGAATCGGTCACACTTTGACATGGCCGTACGCAATGTAAATACGTTACCTACAACCGGATACATTTACCTATTCCGCAACTGCTTAGCCATTTAAAATACTTCATTCGTACCGAAAACCGCAATCGACACGTCTCGCATAACTGAGACGCAATCCCGACTATTTTATGCACTTTTAAACCCGTCTGGGAACATAATTGTAATGCCAGAGAGCTACGAAGGACAGCAAATGTGGCATTAGAAATTCTTTTATATGCCTTAATTAGGAAAAAATTGCATCAACTCGACGCAGAACGATTGGCAGTCCCAACATTATACTAAAGGGATTGGCGGGAAGATGGGACAGTGTGCTGATGAGGCACTAGACCATAGCTCTCATAAACACAAACGCAAAGCAAGTTTATTTCATTAATTAAATACCTACTCCTAATCAAATAATAATATCTTCACTAACGCTAGTAATAAGAGCTATGTTTTACTAACAAGTGGATCGAGCTATCTGAATAAACAATTTTTTTATTTATTATTAATTTTATACGGAGCATTGCTAACTAACGGCGCATTTCAATTCTCAGAACAATTAATTAAGTATACTCGGCGAATTAATTTACGCGAAATCGAGAACAGTGAGGCAAAACATCGTGAGGGAACCTGCACGTCTCGGATAGAAAAAAATAAAAAAAAATATTTCAACAGTACTTTTTACAGATTTTTCGTCGAGTCTTCCCTTTAAGGTGACGGGTAGGGTACACTAGCGACGCCAATCGATTTTAATTTTTAGCTATTAAACCGGATATATTTTAAACAATTTCGGGGTTACAATCTTTCGGTAAACACCTATAATATTTATTTAATACTTATAGTTAACTATTTGGTCTGCTTTTCAACTCGAATTTTGGATTACCGCCAAAATAAATAAATTTTTATTTTATATAAAAAAAAGATTTTTATTTTATTATAAAAATCTTTTATTTCAAGACCAGAAGTCCATATGGGTTAGTAACATAAAGGCCTTAAAACTATCTTAGATAGATAGATATTCTTTATTGCACAAAAACAAAATACAAGCATGATACAAAAGCAACAGACAGTACAATGAGGCGGTCTTATCGCTTGTAGCGATTTCTTCCATATCTCTATATGTGATCTTAGTGATACATGAAAGGAGTATGGTAAGGGATTCTCTCCGAAAAAAGTGGCCGCTTTTGGCGTGAATCAATTTTCCTCGTACATAAACGGACCCAACATTTGTGCATGCCGAGAGTTATTTTAAGTGTTTGCCGAGAGATTGTATCCCCGAAGTTGTTTAAAATATCCTGGATCATGGATCATGATCCAAGCGTACCCAGGAGGCTCCAAAGCCATTGCTTTGGACGCAACTGGGAATCACATGCTAAATGAGGACAGTTTTTAGAAACAGAAAATATTCTCCGCTCGAAACAAGAAAAGTCGAATTGAAAACTGCCAGTTTTTTTAAGCTGGTCAAAAAACCTTTACGATTCACTAATTTGGTGGTTAATTATTGAAACGTCAAAGTTTTTAAATTTATCTAAGATTGGTATAATTTTATAGCTGAAACCTTGCTATTTGAATGCCTCTCAAAATTATGCAAATAAATGACTTTTTGGACCGAATCACATTCTTGCATCAAGACTACAAATGTGCTAAGAATGCAGTTGACGGATCGTGAAATGCATGCATATTATATTTTATTCGGAACAGCTGATTTTCTCCGCTTAAATTGTTGATCTAACATGCTAAATGGACTTAATTGAATCGTCAATACCTATTATGGTTTTCGGGATGTAAACTATAAAAAGGGCCGGTGTAAGTATATGCTCATCTTTAATCAAGTATTTTATTCAATCAACCCTGGATACTTTTGGATTTGTCCAAAAAATTCAAAAAGTAAATCTATTTATACTCATCAAAATGTAGAAGTTGCCCCATGCTGTGGTCGCACGGTAGTTTTTAGCCGGCTACGGCGAAGCAAAAAGGAGGGTTATGATTTTGACATGTATGTATGTATGGTTGTTTATCTGTTCCCTCATAACTTCTAAACTAGTTATCATATTTGAACAAATGAGGTGTCGTTAGAAGCGTCTTAATTCTGCTTATAGGCGACATGACGTCACGTTAATTTGACTACAGCGCCCTCTAGGGGACTTAGAGTAAGACACTAAAAAAAAAAATTGCTTGACGGTACCGTGTGGGGTATCAAATGAAAGAGCTCTTTTAGCATATTTCATATATGTAATTTTTTAATAAAAAAAAATTTATATATAAAAATCTTTTAAGACAGAATGCCAAAGTCCATATGGGTTAGTAACATAAAGGCCTTAAAACTATCTTAGATAGATAGATATTCTTTATTGCACAAAAACAAAATACAAGCATGATACAAAAGCAACAGACAGTACAATGAGGCGGTCTTATCGCTTGTAGCGATTTCTTCCATATCTCTATATGTGATCTTAGTGATACATGAAAGGAGTATGGTAAGGGATTCTCTCGAAAAAAGTGGCCGCTTTTGGCGTGAATCAATTTTCCTCGTACATAAACGGACCCAACATTTGTGCATGCCGAGAGTTATTTTAAGTGTTTGCCGAGAGATTGTATCCCCGAAGTTGTTTAAAATATCCTGGATCATGGATCATGATCCAAGCGTACCCAGGAGGCTCCAAAGCCATTGCTTTGGACGCAACTGGGAATCACATGCTAAATGAGGACAGTTTTTAGAAACAGAAAATATTCTCCGCTCGAAACAAGAAAAGTCGAATTGAAAACTGCCAGTTTTTTTAAGCTGGTCAAAAAACCTTTACGATTCACTAATTTGGTGGTTAATTATTGAAACGTCAAAGTTTTTAAATTTATCTAAGATTGGTATAATTTTATAGCTGAAACCTTGCTATTTGAATGCCTCTCAAAATTATGCAAATAAATGACTTTTTGGACCGAATCACATTCTTGCATCAAGACCACAAATGTGCTAAGAATGCAGTTGACGGATCGTGAAATGCATGCATATTATATTTTATTCGGAACAGCTGATTTTCTCCGCTTAAATTGTTGATCTAACATGCTAAATGGAATTAATTGACGATACCTATTATGGTTTTCGGGATGTAAACTATAAAAAGGGCCGGTGTAAGTATATGCTCATCTTTAATCAAGTATTTTATTCAATCAACCATGGATACTTTTGGATTTGTCCAAAAAATTTAAAAAGTAAATCTTTTTAAACTCATCAGAATGTAGAAGTTGCCCCATGGTATCTATGGTCGCACGGTAGTTTTTACCCGACTACGGCGAAACAAAAAGTAGGGTTATGATTTTGACCTGTATGTATGTCCTATGGTAGTTCATCTGTTCCCTCATAACTTCTAAACTAGTTATCATATTTGAACAAATGAGGTGTCGTTAGTTTAATGAAGTGTCTTAATTGTCTTCTGGTTATAGGTGACATGACGTCACGTTAATTTGACTACAGCCCCCTTTAGGGGACTTAGAGTAAGAAACTAAAAAAAAATTTGCTTGACGGTACCGTGTGGGGTATCAAATGAAAGAGCTCTTTTAGCATATTTCAAATATGTAATTTTAGTTACATAACTCAAAATATGTTAAATAAAAATAAAGTTTAAAAACTAAAGCCCGACTAGTACGAAACAAGAAAATTTTCTCTGCTGAAATTATTATGCCGTATTGCCGTAGTCGTATGCTACATTGATTTTATTTTATTATTATAATGAATCGATTTGCTTTAGTAGGTGGCATACGACCACGGCGATACGGCATAATAATTTCAGCAGAGACAATTTTCTTGTCCTGTACTTTTTAGAGCGTGTTTTTTTGATAGTCGGGTTTTAGGTTTTAAACTCTATTTTACAATTTTAACCTGGCAACACTGGTAATAACCCAGTCTAATAGCAACCTGTATCATACAGGGTCGTAAAATCCATTTTCTCGCAAACAGGCTGTAGTAATTTCAGGTTACCAAGTCCAATTTCCAATAGTTGATAGATAATCGAGGTTTGTTGGAACAGGTCTTGGCGTAGGTAGGTGATGAGGTATATCCGGACCTACACTCCCTGAATAATGGCAAATTATTACTAATAAGCGATGTGAATACGAGTATAAATGTTCGCGCTTAGGTTTGACTGTCAGTACATCAACTATGTGTCGATGGTTAATGTACTGACTAATGAGCAAATTATTAAAATAATAAAACAGTAAGTAGTACATATCTCACGATTCTAATTGTAATTGTAATATATTCAATAAATTTATTTAAAATTGTAATTTCACATCCTTAATTTAATTGTATTTTGATTTTTGACAATTTTGTAATGTAATTATGAAATTAATCTTGTTTATTAATATTATCTCATCCTCAATATGACCTATGGTTGAAATAAATGAATTCTATTCTATTCTATTCTATATATTACAATGTAGTTAGAGGTCATTAACAGTAGGAGAGCTACGCTTCGGCATGAATGGGCCGGCTCGACCGGAGTAATTGGAGTACCACGTTCTCATAGAAAACCGGCGTGAAGCAGTGCATCCGCTGTTTTTCGCTGCTGAGTGAGGGTAGAGGCCCAATCCAGGGGAAGGGAGGTTAAAAGGTAAGCAGCGCACTTGTGACACCACTGGGTTTGCAGGTGTCCATGGGCGGCGGTAATCGCTTACCATCAGGTGATCCGTCGGCTCGTCTACCACCTATATCATAAAAAATATTTATATTAGATCAATAGAATAGAGCTATGGTAGCTCAGTGGATAAGAACGCGCTTTCCATACGCAGGGTCATGGGTCCGAGCATTGCACCACTGGATTTCAGACATTTCTACCATTAGCTCGGCGCTGAGGGAAACTATGACTCCGCTGGTATTGCATGAGCGGCGGTAATCGCTTACCATCAGGTGATCCGACTGCTTGTCTGCCACTGACATTAAAAAACCGGAATGTTCAGGAAATGTACGTGTAGGTATTATTACAAAAATGACAATCTGAAAATCTATTTTTTTTATATGATAGGTAAGCAAACTACTTGTACGCGATTGCCGCCGCCCATGAACACCCGCGACAGCAGTGAAGTCACAAGTGCGCTGCCAACCTTTAACATTAAACCATCTTTCCCTCGGATTGGGTCTCCGGTACCCTCACTCACGCAACGAAACAAAGGCACAGACGCTGCTTCACTTCGGTTTTCTTTTAGGCCGTGGTATCACTCCGGTCAAGCCGGCGTTTTCATACCGAAGAGAGGCCCTCAGGGTATATGACTAAGCTCAAGGTTTTACAAAATATAAATATTTTATCAAAATATAGGTCAGTATGTGCCAATGACAAAAATTCTCAATTAAAAATATAACGTCTAGCCGGTTTTATGGTCATTCAAAGATTCATGGGCAAGTCCATTTTAAAACTATGAAATTATTAAAAAATAATTATACCATTAAATAACCCATACAATTTGCACCAATTATTATAATAGAACCATTGACATAAACGAAACATTTGAAATAGCTACCATACAAAATTCAAATGAAATGCATACAAAATACTTAGGTGTGACGTCACATCTTTGTAGCCATTTGTAGGGAGCGTTTTGGGTTTGCCCAAAATAATGTGATTTTAAAGTTGTGATATCTCAGGTGGTTTAAATGAGAATCAATTGATTTTTTCAACAATGTTTCTATCATTGAGAGGTCTTTTGATTGCAAAAATAAAAAAAAAATAGTCATATACCGTAAACCGTAACTTTACATAACTAGTCACACGCTCATCAACAAAAACTCAATAGAGCCGAACAGTTGCTACAGATTATTTAATTATTCACCACTCGACCGCAAACCAAACCAAACTTAAGGTGACGGGCAAGGAACACTAGCGACGGCAACTGATTTAAACTGTTACTACTGTGTGACTGCAGCGGTGGCGCAGTGGTTAATGAGTCGCACTTTTTTTTTATATATTAAATGGGTTTGCACTTGACCTCATTTCCCCTGATGGAAAGTGACAATAAGGTCTAAGATGTAGCGTGCTTACCCAGAAGAAGCCTATTCACTCTCGACTTAAAGACACCCAAATTGTAGCTCTCTGGGAATACAGAAGCCGGCAAGTTGTTCCATTCCTTAGCAGTTCGTACCAAGAAAGAGGAAGCGAAACGCTTAGTACGAGCTGGTGGAACTTGCACAGTGTAAGGGTGGATTCCTGTCGTCTTCCGTAATGTCCGGTGGTAGAAAGGAGAAGGTGGTATCAGGTTGTGAAGCTCATTCGAACACTCTCCAAAATGCTTCCTATAAAAAACCGATAGACAGGCCACTCTACGTCGGTGAGCGAGGCTTTGGGATTTACCATCCACTAGTTCTGCGTCACCAACTAACTTCATGGCTCGACGCTCAATCGAGTCGAGGGCAGCCAGCTGATACTTGGCAGAGCCATCCCATAGGTGACTGCAATACTCCATGCACGACCGAACTTGAGCTTCATAGACTTGACTTTAAAGCGACGGCTGCGCTTGGGGTCCCGGTTTCAATCCCCGGGTCCGGCCAAAATTTGTACCCGAGTGTTTCTGTTAAGAAATTTTCAATGGTAGCCCGGATTCTGGAAGTTGCGATCTTGTACCCCCGTGCCTCGGAAAGCACGTTAAGCCGTTGGTCCTGCGCCTGATCCCTCTTCGGTCGTGTCATAGTGGTGTCCCATCGAAATATGAGGGTAAGGGAATAGAGAGTGCACTTGTCTTCGATGGACAATCTCTGTTATTGGCCGCCATGACCGAAATATCGGTTTCGAGGACATTTTTAACTGTTTAAAACTTGACGACCTATTGGAACAGTGGTAGTGAACGCTGATTTTTGTCCAAGGGTTGCGGGTTCGGTCCCCGCACAGTACAAACATTTGTGTGCATGAACATGTCTGTTTGTATTGCACTGTTAATTCTGATATCCGTAACACAGGTGCTTGAGCTACTTATCTAGGAGTCAGATCAATTTATGTGATGTTGTGAAATAATATTATTGTTATATTATAACAAACTAGATTTCTTTTTAACAATTTCGAGCTCCAGCTCCATCCTTTCGGAAAGCACTTATACTATTTATTTTATACACTTATGGCGTTAGTCTAAATTTCGAGTGCAAAAAAAAGATCAAAAAGTAGTGCACAATTATTAAATAAATAGTACAAATGTTTGCTTAGAGATTAGAGCACCGTAAATAGTTTAAAATAGATCCGGTTTGGTAGCTAACAATTAAAATCGATTAGAGTCACTATTTAGGAATACCCGTCGCAATAAGGCGATGCCACGACGATACTAGCGCTGCGCCGCCAAGTGATTTATATTGATTGTGGCGAAGTAGAATAAGTTTTTTTAAAAATTCGCAATGAATACTTTAAGAATGGTATTTTTTTTAAAACACACTTAAAGTAATATTCTTACTTGTATGCAGAAATTATTACATAGGTGGGTCTCAAAAAATTGTAAACATTTCCTTTAAGTATTTGTTACTCACTTTTTAAAAATAGCACAGCAGAACTGTGTTTCGCTGCGTGACTGAGGGTACCGGCGGCCCAATCGGGGGAAAGAGGGGTTTAAAGTCCACTCCACTGGTGTCGCGGGTATCCATGGGCGGCGGCAATCGCTTACCACCAGGCGATCCGTTTGCTTGTCTGCCACTTATCATATATTAAAAAAAAACTGTCAATATAAATCACTGTGCGGCGCTAGTAACGTCGCGGTGTCGCCTTAACGTTAACGTCAGTCAGAGGTGACGAAAAACCGCGTTACTTACAAATAGTGGATCGAATAGTACAGATGATCGAATCGTTGCCAAATAAATAATCTGGGGCATTGTCTTTTTAAGTGTTCCAATTTTATCCTCTAAACAAATTGCTGCGTAATGACCTGTTCTTGCGGAAAAAGGACAATCGAATGAATGACATTGACAACACCATTGACAAAGAGTTCCATTTGAAAAAAATTAACTTATTTTTTAAATATGTATTTTAATTATAAGTGGCCAGTTTCGTGTCGCCCTTGTACCAACTGTTTCATAATATATTAATGTACCTGTATTTAATGGACAACTTTTATTCATTAAGAATAGGTTTTCAGAAAAAAAAAAACATTATTTCTTTTAAAAAGTTACGAATGATGAAAACGGCAATTCTGCCTTTAAAAAATCGTGAAAGTAACTCTTTTGTGTTAATACAAAGTAGAGTCACTTTCAAGATTTTTTTTGAATAAAGAATACAGTATCATCCGATCTTTATGCAAAAATAAAAAAATATGGTCTTTAATCAAAATAAAAATATTAAACTTAGATTAAATCAATTTAATCTAAGATCCCACAGTTACTTTTTAGTTATTATAGGAATTATTAATCTTAGAATAGTTATTTACGGGATTTCTACCGTGTACAGTCGACTCCAAAAATATGTATACACTTTAGGACGTTGTCACAATATATAACATAAGAAAGTAGACCTCTACTTTCTTATAGGTAAGTATTGTGATAAGGTCCTAAAGTGTATACATATTTTTGGAGTCGACTGTACCTTATTTTTGAGTTTCGAATGATAAAACTATTCGAATCTTAATGTAAATAACTATTCCAATGTTAGTGATCGTGAAAGTTTAAACCAGGATCATTTTAATCTTGTTAAGAATAAAACGGCCATTTCATACTTTAACCCCTAATATTAAGGTTGTCTTCTTAGCGATTAAGACATTAGGCAAACAATGATTTAGAACGCTTCTATGGTTCAGTGGCGCTACCAACAGATTTAAATTTAAAATGACCACTTTTTTGAAATCTCGCCAGAGTTTATTGTGACATGACTGGCGTGTGCAAGATAAGCTTGAAAAGTCATTAATCTTTTTTTCAATACCTTGATTATTTTACAATCAGTAAAAATCTGATGACATCACTTAAGGTGACGGGTAGGGCAAACTAGCGACGCCAATCGATTTTATTTTTTAGCTACTAAACCGGATCTATTTGAAACCATTTCGGGGTTACAATCTCTCGGCAAACACCTATACTATTTATTTAATACTTTCAGTTAACTGTTTGGTCTGCTTTTGCACTCAAATTTTGGAT
Source organism: Marasmia exigua (assembly GCA_019059595.1). Lineage (NCBI taxonomy): Eukaryota > Metazoa > Arthropoda > Insecta > Lepidoptera > Crambidae > Marasmia > Marasmia exigua. Next base: position 3,340,918 of record CM032469.1, on the reverse strand, counting down.
TACGGCCAAAAGTGGCCGCTTTTGGCGTGAATCAATTTTTCGCGTACAAAAACGGACCCAACAATTTTGTGCATGGTTATTTAATAAATAGTATAAGTATTTGCCGAGAGATTGTAACCCCGAAATTGTTTAAAATAGATCCGGTTTAGTAGCTAAAAATTAAAATCGATTGGCGTCGCTAGTGTATATATTAGTGTATGATAACGTGTTTATTTATTTATTTATTATCTAGATATATGTATTTATACTATAAATTTACTTAATCAATATTCAAAATCAAAAGGATTGCACCACCCTCCCCTCTTCTATCTAATGTCCTTTACCTGAAGGTTGTCTGGTAGAGATCGCTCCCAGCGATAAGACCGCCTAAATTGTACATTGTATCTCTGTATACCTAGCTTTTAAGTTTTGTATGTTGTGCAATAAAGAGTATCTATCTATCTATCTATCTATCTAGTGTGCCCTTCCCGTCACCTTAATCCTAAAAGGGCTCTTACCAACTTCAAAAAAGGAGGATGTTTTAAACTTCGATCTCGTTATCATAAAACGCGATTTAAGAATATTTCTGGAACTAAACTCGTGCCACCCCTTTTTAACATTCCATGTTAGAAAGAGGTGGCATAACTTTAGATCGCGTTTTGTAATAATAAGGCGACTGTATATTTATGTAGGTAAACTACTTTGTTATATGTCTTGTCGGAGGCTTTCCTCGGAAACAGGGCCGCCTATATTCTTATACAGGGTGAATCACTGTACTCTTAAATCCATAGAATTATTCTATCGCAACTATTGTCTGAATTTTATTTTGAAGTTCGAAAAACAATATTTGACCTTACTTCATACGAGAGGGATCATTTTTATAGTAAGCTCTTCGCTAGACGCCGCAAATGGAACTGGTCGGCCACACGCTCCGAAGGGAACCGGACCCCATACCGAGGCAAGCCCTAGACTGTAACCCCCAAGGATAACGGAAACGTGGCCGCCCTAAACAATCCTGGCGGCGGACTATCACTGCAGAGCCTAAGACCTTAGGACTAACTTGGAGCGAAGTAAATTGTGAAGCTCAAGACCATGCGAGATGGCGGAGCACTGGGACATCAAGTCAAAGTCTTCGCTATACTTTCACATACGTGAGGTCCAACCAGCCCGCCGATCTGTCGATCAATTTGTGCAAATCTCAAATAATTTTTAGACTAAAGTTATTCTCAATTACGAGTAGAATACGTGTTCTCCCGCATCCAATTGATGTACGTGATCTTCACCAGATCGTCGGTCCACCTTGTGGGGGGCCTGCCACGGCTGCGACTTCCTGTACATACACAGGCACAGGACCGATCTTTGTGAAGAACATTGGGGGAGGCCTATGTCCAGCAGTGAACATGTATTTGCGCTGATAAAGATAAAGATAAAGAAATCATTTATTCGACACTTAACATGGACATTTACAGAGAAAATATCTTAAAAGCTAAGTGCCGAAACGGTCCCTACTCAGCATTTAGCTATGGCCTGAGCCATAGCGCTGATTTTCAGTAAAGACCGAATCGCATACTAATTTTTTCTAACTTATTTTATTGCGCTTCATGCATACATGCTTAAAATTAACGTTAAAGGCTCATTACAGCATTAATAGTATTCTATTTATACGTGTTCGTTTCGTGCAGAGTATGCCATGTTAATTTTTGTAAAATTGAACAGTTTGTCTGTGTCCTACCACATGTGAATATTTGTGAAAGAAAAGAGTGTGTGCATAATGCACTTACTTAATATACGTATATTACACATTATGTAGTATGTGTTTGAGTGGGGGAGCAAGAAATTTGTGTGTGCGGGTGCGTGTGTGTGCGAGTGCGTGTATGTGTGTGTGTGTGTGTGTGTGTGTGTGTGTGTTTTGTTCACTGACTGCCTGATTGTTTAAGAAGAATATATTTTTTGAAATTTGCTTTAAGAATTGACGGTGAATGGAGCATAGGTGGGGGTATGTTGTTCCAAATTTTAGCGGCAGTATATTTGAAGCTTCCTTTGAATGCTGTGGTGCGGTGTGGAGGGACAAGCATGCGGCCGAGACGTGTTCGAGAAGACCAGGTAATTTTATCATGTAGGTATAAGGGCTTACGACTTTTAACTATACCAAATAAAAGTGTGGCAAAGTGAAAGGATCTTCTAGATTCCATATTTAATATTTTATTCTTGTTGATGTATGGCGACACATGACTTCTCGGAGGAATCTCAAAACAATATCGTGCACATGCGTTTTGCACTCTTTGTATAAGGCCCTTGGTTTTAGCTAAAAGTCTGGGTCCATACACACTGTCTGCATAATTACATTTGGATAATATTAAAGATTCCACAAAATCAACACGAAGCTTGATACTTAAAAAATTACGAATCCGATAAAGTATTTTTAAACGATAAAAACAGTTACGAACCAATTCTTTAACATGACTCTCAAACCTTAATCTAGAATCCATTATAATGCCCAAGTTACGTGCTTCATGAGTTACTGAAATATGTTCATTTTTAACTTTTATTACTGGCTTTTGGGAGGATATTTTTAAAATTTGTTGCTCAGAACCTAGAATTACAAATTTTGATTTACTTGGGTTAAGTGATAAAGAGTTACTTTTAGACCATGTATCTATACTATGAAGATCTTCGTTAATTTTATTTACTGCCACACCCACATCGTTAGGCTTGAATGAAAGGTACAGTTGCAGATCGTCTGCATATAAATGAAATTTACAATGTTTTATACAGTTGAGAATGTCAGCGCTATATAAAATAAAGAGTAGAGGTCCAAGGATTGACCCTTGGGGCACACCCTGGTTAACTGCGGATACAGAAGAAACTGAAACATTACCAACATTATCTTTTATCTGAACGTACTGAAATCTATTATAGAGATAACTATGAAACCATTTTATTGTTGATGCGTCGAGTCCATAAAACGCTAACTTTGAAAGTAATAAGGATAAGTTAATCGTATCGAACGCCCGGGAAAAGTCTAAAAGTACCAAAATAGTCCCAGATCACCATGTTTGTCATCAATCTATCATCCTATCACTGTCCATACTCTACAGACGACTAAGAATTTCGCTAAACTTAGGTACAAATTTTGGGACCTCTTGCGCAGCTACCTACAGCCCACAGCGCCACCAAGGCAGCCATAAATTATATCAAAGCTACAGATGAGTGGCTTCTAATTACCCAACCCTGAAACAAGAGGCTCATTTCAACACCGCAATCGCTGCAGATCTGAACGTCAAACTTATCAGTAAAGCCGCTTACCGGGGCCAAGGCCCACTGCCCACGGCGCGCGCGCAGGCCCACGTGTCATCTGTCACTTTAGGGTTAAGCTTTGTTTATATTGCGGTCATGAGGCTGTTTTGCTCGATTAACAGTTTAAGGTGACGTGTATGGCACACTAGCGACGCACATCGCTTTTAATTTTTAGCTACTAAACCGGATCTATTTTAAACAATTTTGGGGTTATAACAAAAAAAAACCTTTATTTACACAGTACTTTTTACAAATTTTTCTTCGAGTTTTCCCTTTAAGTAGTCATTGACACTTGTATTGGGAATAACCCGCTTGTCACCTTACGGCCAGGTAGACTATAGGTACTATTTTAACCAGGGTACTTACTCTTACAACCTCTCAGCAAACACTTATACTATTTATTAAATAACCATGCAAAAAATGTCGGGTCCAACGCGTACGCGAAAAATTGATTCACGCCAAAAGTGGCCGCTTTTGGCGTATAAGTGTTTGCCGAGAGGTTGTAATTCCGAAATTGTTTAACATAGATCCGGTTTAGGAGCTAAAATTAAAATCGATTGGCGTCGCTAGTGTGCCCAACCCGTCATCTTAATGTGCATTATGTAGGTACTATAGACTAAGGATGCCGCCATTTTCTATTCGTATTACCTAATATAGACTAACGATGCTTGTAATTATATTACCCATTGACATGCACCCTTGCATGCCTTTTCATAGAAAGCCATACTTGAAAAACTGCGCGAAGCTGTTAGTACTGGGGAGACGTGCTGGGCGACGGTCTTTCTCTACCGCACCCGTATGGAATCTGCGTCAGGGCCGGTTGGATCTCTTTCACACTGTGTGACGTTTTTTCTGAAGATGGCACATTCCTCTGAATTCTAGTTTCATGTGTGTACCACACACACTTGACAGATTGGAGTAGGTATCAGCTACTGTTACACATGCTCATTTTTAGCATGCTAAATATGAGAATACTTAATGAACATTTGCTATCAATAACCATGCTATTAATAATAATAATATCCTCCATCTGATTTCGGCTAAGGCGGCTGTTGGCTATAGATCTGGTAACCCTGTTGCTAGGTGACTGTTGACTGTCGTGTGCGTAGCAACGGGGTCTAAGCTTATCCGAATAAATCCGAATATTTTTTGTACAACCTGTGCGGATAAAGAATGGGATCAGAAATGGCGGCGAATCTATTCACTTCTCGCTCGCACACTATTTGCGTCTATACTCGCACTCGTGGTGTGCGAGCGAGAAGTGAATAGATGCACCGCCATTTCTGATCCTATTCTTTATCCGCACAGGTTGTATTTTTTGTATATTTTCTATGATCTTATGTGATTTTTAATAAATAGGTATTTCGCCAAATTATATTTTGATTCCGTAGTCAATAGCGGCCAATCTCAACAATCACCCACTTACGCAGAATATATTATTATGCTTAAGTGTGTGCGCAAACACAAGTGCACTCTCTATTTCCTTGCCCTCATATTCCGATGGGACACCAGTTTGACACGAGCGGAAAGGTATCGGACGTAGGACCAAAGGCTGAACGCGGTTTCCAAGGCACGGGGATACAAGACCGCCAACTTTCAGACTCCGGGCTGACACTGAGAATTTCTTAACAGAAAAACTCAGGTACAAATTTTGGCCCTACCCGGGGATCGAACCCGGGACCCCCCCCCCCCTCGTCTCGCAACTGTAAAGTGCGACGTACTACCCACTGCGCCAACGAGGCATTCATTCTCATTTAAATCAGCACTGACCCCTTCATACACTTTAACGACTATGACATCATGTGCATACGAAAAAGTGTGAGTTACAATGTATTATGCATCGAGTGCACAATGCTACATTTGTTGCCACCCATCGCACGTCGTGGCCAATGTCAGCTTGCTTAACTTGGCAATGAAATTTGACAAAAGTGCCACTGTGTAGCTTGGGCAAGAGGTTATGAAAGTGGTAATTTTGAACGTAATTCATCGTCAGCCCATTTAAGTCCCCACTAGGGCACGGGCCTCCCTCAATCACATGAGGTGTAATTGCCATACTCACCACGCTTGGCAGATGGGTTGGCAGAGTTTTCCCTCTCTGGGTGCTGATGATTATGCCAGCAGCTTTACCTTAGTCGCCTTTTACGACACCTTGGTAAGAGTAAGGGTGGCCTATTCTACTCTGCCGGGGACCACACGGCTATGAACGTAATTATAAAAAATTAAATTTAAAAAACCCCCGCCGTTTGGTTCATGGTGGGTGATATAATAGAAATATTAATAGAGCGTCTCCTTGTTCTATTACAAGTAAATGCTTTAGTCTATACCTACCTTCAGATTGTGAGTTTGATTGCCATCTTGGATTTTATTGGATTTGAAATTTGCCGTAGTGTGCAGTGTTCTGCTACTAAAGCTTTTTCATTTGATACCTATATTGAGGCAGTTGGGATAAAAAACAAATAGGTTATTCGTCATTTTCTGACGACGGCCATCTTGGATTTAAAATTTGTCACAATAAATATATTCTGCTACTCAAGCCCTTTTATATGATACAAATGTTATGGGAGTTATGGCAAAATATACAATACATTAATTCTTCCTATATATAAATAACAACATTTCATTTAACAATCCACTGGCTAAATTGTGCCGTGTGTATAACAAATTAGTAGTTGAGCATGATCATTGATCTTTTTAGGGCTGATTTCTGTCGTTTCAAGAAGTCCATTATAGATGCACTCAGCGGAGGCTTTCTCAAGTCACATCTTAAATAATAAAAACATGATGATGATGATGTAATGAAATTTATTAACAAGAATCACAATTGTATACATACATATTTTTAATTAACTTTAATAATATTAAAAGCAATGTTACGTTATAATGTGCAAACAATACTTAGGATATAAGCCTAGTTCTAAGTGTCTAATGTAACCATTGTATTCTTTACCGACTTATGTCTGTTGTGTTCCCAATAATAAATAAATAAATAAACAATCTATATCTTTGTGACGCGGCGGCCATCTTGGATCGATTTTTATCCAACATAGCTAAGAACACTCTCCGTTATTCATCATTCAAACAAAAAAAAAACACATCAAAATCGGTTCATTTGTTCGGGAGCTACGATATCATAGACAGACTCACAGACACACACACACAGACACGTCAATCTTATAACACCCCGTCGTTTTTGCGTCGGGGGTTAAAAATCAGCCGGGTCTTATAAACATTAAACAGCAGCGTAGAAGGACTCGCTTTCTTAATAAGTTTCCAATGACCTTCACACTGCACACCCTTAACCCTTAGGCTACAATGGATTCGTATACACCACTATGAATACAATAACGGGTTTAAAAACCAAGTAGATTTTAGGCACAGCATAACAAGAACTTTAAAGTATACAGGGTGTATCTGTGAACATTTACACCCTTTAACCACGTGTTCTACCAACCATTCTGAACAACATTTGTTCAACGACTTTTCGAAATTCATCGAAATTTTTTTCGACTTCCCTAACAAAACCCTATAGTCCGTATGTGTCGCCAATACAATGAACTCGTTCGGAACAATCACGATATTGATATCTTTGCTGTTAGTCCAAATATCTTCAAGAGACCCAAGACGTCAAGACCCTCCTAGAAAGATTATGAATAAGTATGTTATAATTAAATTTACCCTTTTTATTTTCTTCACCTACAGCCCTTCCGGCACCTTGCAACCAACCAACTTTTTTCTCACATTTTGTTCCATGTCAGGGATACATGTTCTTAGGTAATAGTCTAGTTCATAATTTATCTTATAACCTTACTATGTATAACTTCCTTAACTGTTGCCTGTTTTGTGTCCTTAATAAAATAAATAAATAAATAAAATGACCAAGTCACGTGACCGACTTTGCATGAAAACCAAGAAATTTTTTCATGCGAATTTCCAAAAGTGATAGAACAAATATTGCTCAATGGTTAGTAGTACACGTGGTTAAAGGGATGTAAATGTTCACAGATACGATGTAACAACCTGTATAGTACATAGGTTTTTCTTTCCCTCACCGCTGAACTGGGTAGCAAATTTATTCAAGTATTTATTTGATATGGTTTGAAATTGAGATTGTATTACTCTACTATTTATATTTACTCTTGACCGTGGGGGAGGCTCGACCGGAGTGATACCACGGCCTCACAGAAAACCGGCGTGAAGCAGCATTGTGCTGTGTTTCGCTGTGTGAGTGAGGGTACCGGAGGCCCGATCCAGGGGAAAGGGGAGTTTAAAGGTTGGCAGTGCACTTGTGACTCCACTGGTGTCGCGGGTGTCCATGAGCGGCGGCAATCGCTTACCATCAGGTGATCCGTCTGCTCGTCTGCCTACCTATCACAAAAAAATGATAGTGCTATGTATCAGTGTAATTATCGAGCTCATATTACTTTTGTGTAGTAGGTTCATCATCATCATCATCATCAGCCCATTTAAGTCCCCACTGCTGAGGCACGGGCCTCCCTCAATCACTTGAGGGGTAATTGCCATACTCACCACGCTTGGCAGATGGGTTGGCGAGGGTTTAGATATAAATGCAGAGTTTTCCTTCTCTGGGTGCTGATGATCATGCCAGCAGCTTTACCTTAGTCGCCTTTTACGACACCTCGGTAAGAGTAAGGGTGAGGGTAAGAGTAGGTTGATAAGTCATAAAATGTGTTGTCATCAAAATTAAAACTGGGTTATATGTTGTAAATGTTGCATAGGTCATCGTCAGGTTGATTTATTTGCTAGATTATTTTCGCTTGCGAGAGATAATTTATAATTCATTTTAGTAGAACAGCTCATAATCAGTTTTAGAATGTTATTATCATAAAATGATAACAAGACTAGAAACCTAGTCTGCGCCCACAATTTGAAGCAACTCAAATGGAGCCGTACGGCTCCAAACGCCCGGACCGCTCCGCAGTCGTCAATGTCAATGCCTGTCAAACGCATCTCGCGAAAATTAATTTACTAGGACGATTTGTGCGGTGGGGCATCACTTTTCACAGGAAAGCCTTGTTGTCTTATAAGCTAAAATACAAACGATTTATTAAAATGCTCAGTGTTACCAGATAATTAAAAAATATATATATTCCCCATTTCAACTTTATTGTAAGATTTAATTGACTCAGACTGAAATATTGATTATCGCCAAAAGCGGCCACTTTAAGCGTGAATAAATTTTTCGCGAACGCGTTGGACCCAACATTTGTGCATGGTTATTTAATAAATAGTAAAAGTGTTTGCCTAGAGGTTGTAACCCTTAAAATTGTTTAAAATAGATCCGGTTTAGTAGCTAAAAATTAAAATCGATTGGCGTCCCTAGTGTGCCCTACCCGTCACCTTAAATAAAAGAAAACAAACTTATTTACCACACACAATATAATTAAACCACCACTACAAAAGCAACTGTTTTAGTCATAGACAGTAGAAGATAGTATCAGAAGTAAAGGAAATATAAAAGACATAGATAATATAAACGCGACTAAGGTAAAGCTGCTGGCATGATCATCAGCACCCAGAGAAGGAAAACTCTGCATTTATATCAAAACACTTGCCAACCCGTCTGCCAAGCGTGGTGAGTATGGCAATTACCCCTCATGTGATTGAGGGAGGCCCGTGCTCCAGCAGTGGGGACTTAAATGGGCTGATGATGATGATGATGATGAATATAAAAAAGGATGGTTGTGGCCGCCGCCAACAGGTGCGTCTCTACAGAAGTGGAGCTGCACGGAAATGAGCGGAGACTTATAAAAATTGATCAATCACATTGCTCAAAATACACATCTCATCTATTTTGAGCAATGTGATTGGTAAATTTTTATAAGCTGTACTCCTCAAGTAAAGATTACTCTATTTAGAGCATACTGTACCTCTTTTTACACGTGCAGCCTGTTGGCTGATTATACGCAGAGGGCGTACGGGGCCCTCCGTGTTCAATATAATAACGCCTTCAGGAGGTTAATGGGGCTGCCCTGGCGCTGCAGCGCGTCGGGCATGTTCGCGGCGGCGCGCGTAGACTGTTTCTTTGCCACTATGCGGAAGCGCGCTGCATCCCTCATGCGCAGGGTCAGAGCTAGCTCCAATTCCCTCCTGAAGATGATTGCAGACCGAGTGGACTGTGGCTACTTGCTGCACTGTGGCGCATTACATGCGAAATAGATCACTAATACGTAGGATTAAGATGTTACTAACAAACAGTATATGAGTTATTGACTTGAAATAAATGATTACCAAAATAAGTCTTCGCTCAACTCCGCGCAGCTCCACTGTGGAAACGCAGCCCCAAGCGTACCCCGGGCTCAGAAGCGACAGGATTGGAGGCAACTGGGAATCATTCGCTAAAGTGAGTAGGAGAAGGTAGTGCCCACGGGAGGGAGTAGTTTGAAAATTATGTAGGTAAAACATTCACAACTTGAAAACAGGTGATCCGTCAGCTCGTCTGCTGCCTAAATCATAAAAAAATTGAATGTTGTCATTTCTCATCAGGTATTTACCTAAATAAAACTCAGACATATAAAACACGCTCGTTTGAGTTAGAAAGGAAATACTTTGCTTGATTTTAAGTATGGACAGAGAAAGTTTAACTTACATAGCCGGAATGTTGTATATCGTTTAGCATTGAGTGTAGCGGCAGGCCTCTGCCGGTGAGATTCGGGAACGTGTGTGGCGATTAATAACAAGGCAGATCTTTGTAAAGTAAAAATAAACTACTTATAATTTCAAGTAAAAGTCAACGCAAAGATTCGCGGCAGACGGTAAACTACCTATTTCATTGAATAAATATGAAATATGACACCGATTGCCACGAGCTTTTGTCTTGAGTATGCCACTTTCATCCCTTTAAATCTATACTGACTGTCACATACATTATTAATAATTTAAATACTCTATCATACCTATGCCGCGAGTACTTGCCTTGTATAGCTGGCAAAAACGTATCTTTCAAAAGATTCGAACATTTGCATCTGGATCAGCGCAAATATGCGGGACTGTGAAACGCTTCATTTGAATCATTTGGAACATCAACTGTCACATAGGTAGATACGTGATTAATTTTGTCGGATGATTCGGCTCACTCGGATCATTCAGCTCAATCGGCTCACTCGGATCATTCAGCTCATGCAGATCATTCGGCTCACTCGGATCATTCATTCATTCGGATCATTTGGCTCACTCGGACTCATGATCCATTTGAGTCCAATGATACATCGAGCGAACATTAGAGACTCGGAACAGTGTATCATTTGGCTGAGTCGGATCACTGAGTTGTTTCAATAAAGAGTTACACAAGTGTATTTCCTCGACTATAGTAGTCCAATAAGAAGCAACTCTTACTTTTGATAAATTTATCTACTTCTTTAACTTCTTGTACCATTGTCTCCCGGCCAGACTACATTCGCAGAGTTAAGCAACTAAGCCCTGTTACATCAATTAACAACATACACATTTAACACAATTATTCAAGGATCTCATCTATTTCTCACAATTGTGCCACTTTTTATCTCGTTCACAAACTGCTTATAATTTTAATTATTGCTGAATCTGATAAGCGGATATTTTGGTCTGAACTTGACTTAAAACCCGTTCGATAACCGTGCAAGTGAAATCAGGCAAAGGTATTGGGATAGTTTTTTTAATATTTTCGTTATGAAAATAGTTTTAGTAAAAAAATATTAATTCGCGCAGACCAGACGGGTCGGGCTACTTGTCTGATGCAATCAAGCGCCGGCTGCGATAAGCAAACTGAGAGTTTTTTTGTGTAGATATAGACAACAAATACAGTGTTACAGGGTAGTCTGATATTATGTAAAGCATGTAGTATGTAGGTATTTTGCAAATTATAGTCACAATAGTAGTAATTTGCAGATGAGACTCAAAATAAATTAGTTCTCCACTCAAGGACTTTACGGCTCCAACGGCTATCAGTTCTGCGGCTAATATGACCAGCCCACTGCCACCGGTAAGCGTAGTGTTGGACGCCCTGCGACAAGATGGGATGATGATATTCGAAGGCGCCAGCCTTGGTGTGGGTGGAATGAGAGTGGCCGAAAATCGGGAGCAGTGGCGTGCATTAGGGGAGACCTATGTGAATGATGAAATTAGTTCTATGTCGCTTAATATATACCGTTATTTTATCGTTTACATCCCGAAAACCTCATACATTTATCGTGTATGAAGTCCATTTAGCATGTTAGATCAACAAAATAAAAAACAACTGTTCCATAGATTATCCACCGGCAGTAATTTTTTTTTTTATGATATATGTGGCAGACGAGCAGACGGATCACCTGATGGTAAGCGATTACCGCCGCCCATGGACGCCTGCAACACTAGTGGTGTCACAAGTGCGCTGCTTACCTTTTAACCCCCCTTCCCCTGGATTGGGCCTCCGGTACCCTCACTCACGCAGCGAAACACAGCGCATGCACTGCTTCACGCCGGTTTTCTGTGAGGACGTGGTATTACTCCGGTCGAGCCGGCCTAGTCATGCCGAAGCGGGGCTCTCCCACTGTTTTGTGTGTGAAACAGCTGATTTTACGTTAGTAAACTAACGGTGTATAAAATAAAAAAAGGCTTATTATTTTTATGTTTCAAGTAATTTTTGAAGTTTAATTTAAAATATAATTCAATTATTGCATGATTTAATTTTATATTTTTATTTTATGATAATGGTAATTTAATATCACAGCAGCGCATAAGTATAAAGCATATACCAACTTTTTTTTTATATATGAGAGGCTACGAGAAAGACCGTGGATAGAATAGGCCGGCTCGACCGGAGCGATACCACGTCCTGCCAGAAAACCGGCGTGAAGCAGCACTGTGCTGTGTTCGCTGCGTGAGTGAGGGTACCGGAGGCCCAATCGGGGGAGGGGGGCGTTTGAAGGTTGGGAACGCACTTTTGACTCCACTGGTATCGCACTGGTGTCCATGAGCGGTGCCAATGACTTACCAGGTGAACCGTCTGCTCATCTGCCACATATGACATAAAAAAGAGACACATTGTGTTAATGTACATTTTACTCGAATACTGGTAATACCTATATTATCAGTATTCGAGTAGCTTTTTTATTCTGTAATGCTCCTTATTATGGCATTGACGATGAATAGACCTTCACCGACACAAAACCTGACATTGTAGATATCGCTGCCTTATATAATAATAAATATTGTGGAATCGAAAGCTGCGCGCTTCTCTAGAAAGCAATGGAGACATTGCAACCGGTCCCCGTAAAAGCCATCGCATCGCACCATTCGAACTACACCACATCGCATAGATACAGTAGGATAGTCAGATATCGCATAGATACAGTAGGATAGTCAGATAGATATCCAGAAACTGACTCTCAGAAAGGCATCAGTATTAGACACTTAAAGGAGTTCATTCCGTAGAAATGCACAGCACTCACTCGTCTCATAAAATAAAGGATTTGTTTGTGATACCTTACCTCACTCTTACCGAGGTGTCGTAAAAGGCGACTAAGGTAAAAGCTGCTTGCATGATCATCAGCACCCAGAGAAGGAAAACTCTGCATTTATATCAAAACCCTTGCCAACGTGTCTGCCAAGCGTGGTGAGTATGGCAATTACCCCTCATGTGATTGAGGGAGGCCCGTGCCCCAGCAGTGGGGACTTAAATGGGCTGATGATGATGAATTTAGTATTATACATTTGATCACCAATCCGCATTAGGCAAGCATGGTGATTAAGCCCAATCCCATCATAGTAGCGATAACTTGATTTCTATGATGGAGATCTTTGCCCTGCTGTGGGACAGTATGTAGGCTGATACGTTACGTTATAATTTTAATTTATTAATCAATCGTACTAATACTAGGTTAAGAAATCTGTTACTAACAAAATGGATGCTTCATTAGATCACTATAAATGAATTTAATAATAATATATTCTGATAACTGTTCCACCGTGCGTGCCTTATTATAGGCAGCTATGCTACGTCACGGAAGCACGGTATGTTGGTCATTGGATTTCGGGGGGTAATTTTATTTTAAGCATCTAAACACAAATCAATATCGAGAGTGCGTTACATCTCGCTCATGCAACTCGTTGAGTTTTTAACCAGTAAAGAAACCGTACCCGATCTGTAACACCAGTTACGACCATCAGGCAGTGGGAGAGACATCGCTCCACAAGTATTACCTTATAAGATTACGAGGATATTACCTGGCAAGTTGCGACACAGCTTTCAAAGTCTTAAAAAGTGGCTTGGTTTGAAAAGTAATTAGTTTTGTATAACGACAGAGAAAAAACGCTTACATATTATAGACATTACGGTCTTAATCTTATTTTAATTATTGATTATTCCTGATAAAGGTAAAACAAAATAATAGGAAAATGTCTACGATCTGGTAACCCAACCGTGCGAAACAAAAATGAACATCAAACCGCTTGGTACAAATTGTATAGTACTTAGTAGTACGGTAGTAGTCAATAGTACAACTACGGTAACAACGTAGGGCTGCTCGAATTGTCGGTGTCTTGACTCTCTCTAGTCGACTTGATCCTCTAGCACTGCGGCGGGATATAGCCTCCCTCAGCATTCTATAACGCATCTACTGTCTACACTGCAGCAGGCGAAGACGGCACTGTTTGAATGGTTACTCTGGACTATAACGCAACAGAATCGATCATAACATCTTAAATTCACTATTTAAAACATGACATTTCTCCTAAAAAGCACATTACAGACATTAATATATTGTTTTTTATTTACTTTCACACTTAAGCTTTATTTAATTTCTTAACTGATACTGTAACTCTGTTAATTAATAAGTTACTGGTTACCCAAGATACAGGCTGTGCCTAGTTTGGGATCCCCTGGTCATTTCAACAAATGTATTAGACAATTAATTAGATTACTACTTCTTAATAAATGCACCTAACTCTTTGTTAGTCTAAGTAACTCGATAAGCAATAAAGCATTTTTAATTTTTTATTTTATTTTTATTTATTTATCTACCATGGGGAGTGCTCTGAGGAACTGTTTCATCTACTCCCTGCAGCTGAATTCTTACATCGAACCACACGCAAGCGATTGTCATTCCATCCTCATCATCTCGATGGATGGCGGTCTATTACTGTGCGTTTTTCGCGGAACTTTCTACCACGTACCTCAGTTCTGTGGAACAGTTTACCTACCTATGGGAGTATTTCCCGACGGCTACGACTTAGGGACCTTCAAGAGAAGAGTGTACTCCTTTTTAAAAAGGCCGGCTACGCATTAGCGGTCTCTCTGATTTCGCGGATGTTAATGGGCGGCGATGATTGCTTTACACCAGGTGACTCGCTTGCTCGTTTGTCGCCTCTAGCATAAAAGTATCACGTAAATCCGGCTGTTTAAAGGAAGGTTTTAAGGTTGGTAGCGCACTTGTGAATCCACTGGTGTCGCGAGTGTCCATGGGCGGCGGCAAACGCTTACCATCAGGTGATCGGTCTGCTCGTCTGCCACCTATCACATTAAACAACTTGTGTAACAGAAACGTGCAGGGTATACTTAGTCTGCACAACCAGCTTACTGTTCATTGACTACTAAATGAAGTATCTACAAACGAATCATGCCTAAAAATAGTACCTGGGTCATAGACCGACTTTAGAACCCAAGATCACAGACAACTTATCATTCATTTAGAAACCTGGTTAACTTGTTTTTCAACTGGTTGACTGACAGCGAAAAAAATGTATTGTTGATAGAGATTAATTACTCTCACCATCATCTATATGTCAATGACACCTAGTATGTCTTCATATTTTAACTTGTTATGACAAGTTGAACAATGTCCAACAGTTCGAGTCCATGGTCCAGTTTTTTTTTTATCGCTGGGTAATGCCGCCTTATGCATGCACTCCTCCTGGAGAGTAGGAAGGTTATGTTGGGCTCTCCTCTGGCGGGGGCTTCTCCTAAAAAAAAGCCAGCCAGAGGCATACTGACTAAAGCCCCGGTTTTCGATCCGATCCCTCTCCGATCGTGTCACTTGGTGTCCCATCGGAATATGAGGGTAAGGGAATAGAGTCTACTTGTGTTTGCGCACACACTTGAGCACTATAATGTCTTAGGGTTATCAACAACGATTTTTTGTGTTAAAACTTTGATGGCCAATTACTCGGAAACTATAGCATATTTTTTTTAATTTTTTTCAAAGCCTCCCAAGGCAAGCTTTATTTACAATTTTCGGTATGTTATCTTTTCCTTACACTCTGTATATTCTGCATCCGTGTTTGATCGTTAAGATTGGCCGCTGTAGCCGTAATCAATTGGAGGATATTAATATTATGACGTTATATGCAAATGTTCACGTACAAAACGATCAGTCGTGGGCTGGCTCGCCACGGCACCGCGCATTCAATGTATAGTTAATTTTCGAACGTAGTCATTAACCCATTTTCCGTCCATTTAATATACTTCCAAGGAAACTCGTACACATTAATTTGTTAGGAGAAAAAGCTTCGCTAATTCCCTAACTTACTACTACCTAAATATAAGACCAATTAACATACCCTCAGCATACCATTCCCAGACACATTTGCTCACTCAACCGGCAACCATCAGATCATTTCTGTGCCTATTTGGTGCCTCCGTGTTGTCACTCAGCACTAATACGGCACTAATACGACAGTAATGGGATTCTGAGGAACTAATGACAACATTCCTGTTAATTAAGTCGGTCTATCATCGTCCTGTTTAGGACATGGTCTTCACATTAGTTGATGATAGGGTCGTCGAACCATCCTGGGGCATGTTTAAGTGGACGTAATTTTGTTAAAAAATATTTATAAAAAAATACTAAAATTCGGGAAATAAATATTTAAGGTGACGGGTAGGGCACACTAACGACGCCAATTCGACGACAATTCCGTGAAAATTGAAGCGGCCACTTTTGGCGTGAATCAATTTCTCGAGTACAAAAACGGACCTAACATTTGTGCATGGTTATTTAATAAATAGTATAAGTGTTTGCCGAGAGATTGTAGCACCGAAATTGTTTAAAGTTCTCTTGCGCAAAGTATTTTGTTTAGAAAAAAAATATGTTAAAAACCTCGACATCATTTTTAAAGACCTATCCATAGATACCCCACACGTATAGGTTAAAAAAAATTTGAGTTTCAGTTTCAAGTATGGAGACCCCATAATTTTTTTATCTTTTCCAATTTTTGTGTAAAAATCGTAATGCGGTTAACAAAATACATCTTTTTTTTTATTTTTTTTTTACATTATAGCGGACAAACGAGCAGACGGCACACCTGATGGAAAGTGATCACCGCCGCCCATGGACATCTGCAACACCTGAGGTATCGCATATGCGTTGCCGGCTCTTAAGAAAGGAGTACACCCTTTTCTTGAAGGTCACCAAGTCGTATCTGTTCGGAAACACCACGGATGACAGAAATAATATAGTTCTTATAGGTTCGGAGAAAAGTGGTTGTGACATACGGAATGACGGACAGACGGACAGACGGACCGACGGACAGATGGACAGACGGACAGATGGACAGACGGACACACGGACAGACATGACGAATCTATAAGGGTTCCTTTTTTTGCCATTTGGCTACGGACCCCTAAAAATTACTTTAACCAGAGTAGGGAATAAAATAAAATACTCTTTGGTTAAGTGATTAATGAGTATGCACTCTGAGAAGGTGTCGACATTGAGAATAAATCAAAAAGACTAAAAAGATATATCCACGTTGAGGGTGTTTCTTCTGTCCACTAGCGCCACCATTTGTTATTATTTATTGTTAAGACCTAGGGAAGCCATTTTAGTTCCGATTCGACCAATTTTAATCCAACACAAAATCTAAGGTAATAGCGCTGTCATTCCATACAAATCTGATATGATTATACCATATATTTATTCACGGATATAGATTGGTCAAATCGGGCTTCAAACTTTTTAACATTTATCTTTTGTTAAATCTCTTTGTATGAGTAGCAAATTCGTGACTACTTTAAAAAATGATCACACGGTATGGTACCAAATGGTACCATACCGTGACATGAGTAACGTGTACATATCTCCAATATACCGAAAAGAAATTTTCTTTGATGATCATTGATCAATGATGATGATCATTATTACAGCAAAGAAACACCAGCCCATCAGAATGCCAGCGCTGCTACGGCACTGCTGATAATACCGTAGCAGCACATGCTGAGGTCGGGACCTGATTGACCACACACAGTCACACCATCTCTTCTTGTATTGCCTCTCCTCTTTGTATCTGTGTCGTGTTATGTTATGCCTACTGTAATTATTTTTTCTGTATTGTGATGGTCAATAGATGTATTTTCTTTCTTTCTTAAACATCCGCAACTGGTTAAGACACAGTCCCTCCACCAGCCCATGGTCCTTCCTACCGTCTCGGCATACGGGCCGAATCTTGGGAGACGCTCACCAGGTACTTGCTAAGGGCTCTTTCCCCGGTGCGTTTCTTCACTCCCTACAAAGTCTGTGTCTGTGTCCAATCTCAATGTCACTTCTCCCTAAATGGGGCGTGAAACACCACAACACAAGCGACTCGCGCTCGGGCAGTTCCACATCAATCAATCTCCTTCCTAATGTTAAGCCTTTTGTGTGCAAACGCACGCAACCGTCGAAAACCTTCTGCAGAGTTGACCATCTCTTGATGGTATACTGGTCCTATCTCGTTTCTGTTCCAGTCATTCAGCATCTGTTGCCGCTCTTCTTCATACAGCTGACATTCCCACAGCACATGGTCCCGAGTTTCATCAGCTTCTCCACAGGGACATACAGATGACTCACAGAGAGTCATCGCGTGCAGTCTGCTGTTAAAACTCCCATGTCCTGTAAGTACCCGCTACTGGATAAATGACTTCAAGTATTAGTAAGCAGCATTATTAGTTACAGGTCCTCCTCAACTTAACATGTAATTCCCGATTGCGTCCTAAGTAAGCTGTTTCTCTGAAGCACGGATTACTTGGACCATGATTCAGGATTTAGGTAGTCTAGTAATTACAATGAAGCGACTGTCATCTGACCTTCGCAACCCTTTGCAGGGAAAATAGACCAACTGAGTCATGGTTACACGTTTCAGATATCCGAAACGTGCAGGTTAAAGATAGGGCTGTCATTACTCGGGAGTGGGGGTACCCTGGGTGGATCCCATTTTTACGGTAGGCCATTGTGATTTTTTAAGGCCCCACAATGACCTCCCTAGCTACAAGCATCTCTATCGTGACCGGTCCTGCCTGTGTCACTCGCATCCAAAAGATTTTTCTTTACCCGTAATTTTTTCAACTCGATAAGCAAATTTCAAATAACGGCGCTAGTGGTTCGCGCAAGCTCTTAGCAATTCAGTAAGCGTACAAGGTGATCCTTCATCAAGTAGTCTATTAAAACCGGATTAGGAATACTTGGTGGCCTAAATCTGGATCTGTGTATCCTCATCTATTAACCTCGACAGATAAAGTAATGTTTTTTTTTCTACAAAAGAGATTTTTTTAACCTTTATTATGTGGCCTGTACACTTTGAACAGAGCTAAGTTCACTAGCTCGATCAGTGGAGTCACAAGTGCACTACCAATTCCCATTGCCTCGGAATAGGGGCCCAGGAGCCCATTCTCGGACTCGTGATATTTTGAAAACCTGGCGGATATCACCTGAAAACCATACAAAAAAACTATGTTTTAGTGATACATGTCGTATGATAATAAATGTCACGAGCACGAGAATTGGGCTCCTGGTATCCACAGTTACTCTGCGAGAAGCAGCACAGGCGCTGCTTCTAACCGGTTTTCTGTGAGGCCTTGATTTCACTCCCTTCAAGCTGGCCCATTTTTGATGAAGCGTGGCTCTTCCAAGGTTTCCTCTAAAAGTTAATTTAGAAAGCAATTAAGCCGATTGAAAAATTTAGTTTATTTCCTTAGCTTGGCTTTTTGCTTATATCGTCGTCGGGACTGATTTTCGCGAGCTCCTGTGGCACGATTCTCAGGGCACACGCACAAAGTTCACATTCGAAAAAAGTTTCAAGGTCGATTTTTTTTCGAAGGAAACTTAATTTGTCTATTCTCAGAACTTCACAATCGAAATAGTTCGGTTGAACGTCGCTCGAACTACGTTCGAACACTTCGAGTGCTAAGGACTGGTAGAAGTCGGAGTTCGTATACGAATTTACTTGTCATATTTCATTTTGACACAGTACACAAAATATTCAAATATTACATTTTATAATAAAATATAGTAAATTATTGGACATACTAAGCAGATTCATAGTTTTATCAAAAATTATGACAATAACTTTTATGATTTAAATTAGATCGCTGCACCATTATCAAAAATTATGTCCTGCATGCATTACCTATGGTTAAAGAAACGTTAAAAATATTGTCTATGATACGTTTGACTTAGTAATTCAATCGTAATTTGTTCTATTGGTGCTGAGAATAGAGTTTATTCACACCATTCGAACTTTCGTACACGAACTACCACACGGAAAAAGTTCGAGTGGCCTGAGAATTATGCCCCTAGTCAATAACTGCCATTCTCGGCAAGAAGAAACAAGAGATCGCCACACACCACAAAGTCTCGATCTCTTGTTTCGGAGGCCAAGACTCTTTTGGGTCGCTCAGTCAGCGAAGAAAGTATTTCCTTAGATTAGGATGACGCAAAATTATGCAGAGTACGCACTCAGTCCATTAATATCCATGATATTCATGTCAAAATAACTAATTCACCTTTTTACGCTGAATGGACTATAGAAACAAGTGACGGAAACAACATTTTGCTTGCGCAAAAGGAAAGATCGCAGCGCACTTGCCCACTTTACTCATACATATTATACGCAAGTTTCTCGCAATCTTATACCAGTTATAGTGTATAATACGCTTATTCCGCCGCGGAATGATCGAATTCCGGAATCGGACGGGTTCCTTGACTTGGGGAAACGCCGCGTGAGGCGGACGCTTTACACCACATGACAATGTCACGTGTTTGCCGAGAGATTCTAACCCCGAAATTATTAAAATAGATCCGGTTAAGTAGCTAAAAATTAAAATCGATTGGCGTCGCTAGTGTGCCCTACCCGTCACCTTAATTGGAATTAGGTCAATGGATGAGATGTTGAAATAAAATATGAAATTAATTTTATTTTATTTAGAACGTTATGCAATAATTAATCTATACTATTTATAAATAGGTAAATCCTACTGACAGTAGCAACGCTTATCCGAAAACACGAAACGCCTGCGCGACGTAATCGACACCTAGCGCCATCTATTGGTATAAAGTAGAACTAATGTCCCGAAACGAAGCCACGTGTGAGAGCGGGCCACTAGTTAATAATAAAATAAGACAAATACAAGGTAAATTATTCAATGACGGTATAACAAAATCCATCGTTGGTTTTACCGTGCACCGCTGATTGAAATGTGTGGCCGTAACGAACAAGAATATACCTGTCACATCCAAACTCCAAGGAGACAAAAAGCGCGTATGAAAAAGAGGGAAATTCCGATTCGTTCGTAACGTCTGCTTTAAATTAGGCCCTCTGGTTACAGACTGTACTGATACAACATCGTACCGTGCGAAGCGTCCCCGCTGGAAAGCCGAGCGCGCGCGCAGCGAAAGTGGCATTGCACTTGAAAGCGAAAGCGCCGGCCGCGCCTGCGCACTATCTGCATACTGTATCAGCCGGCTTATACACGAGGAAGTGTGCGGTATAACCTGCTATAATGGACAACATTTCAAATTTTTAACATGTCCATATTGTTTTTTTATATGAAAGTAGACATAAAATGAACAGACCCATATTTTTTCTTTTTTCAAAATTTGTCCATTTTCATGCATAAAATAATTATTGAAATTCTTTTTATTCTAAATAGACGTAAGCGCCAAATGACGTCATCGGACGGCTGAATACAGCGATATTCCTTTGCTTATCATTGTTTTAATAAAAAAAAGGTACTACTGTCAAAGGTAAATAATACTAGTGTCAACATTGTCAACGTCATTCATACATTCAACGTTGACAAGTTGTCTTTTTTTTTGACAGTTATATGTCATGAGTTTGGCATTACGTAAATTTAAAACTATAATGTGCTAAGCAAAGAAATATTTTACATTCTGCCGTCCGATGACGTCATCTTACGTTTTTTAGTTTTTAATTTTTTTCTCAGTAAATAAGCAATATAAAAAATGAATAAATATATATTCGAGCAGCGGAAAAGTAAACAAAGAATTGGTATTTTTTGTTTCAGAGCTTAGCAATTTTGAAATGTTGTCCATTCATCTAGATCAATTGGTTAATATTTTTCAGATATATCCTTCACGCATCATCGACTTCTTTATAACAAAAAATCGTTGAAATGTCCCCCTCCAATTTCATAAAATATGCTAGAGGCAACTAACAAGCAGCGGGTGACATGATGGCAAGAATTACCGCCTCCCATCAACATTCGTGAAATCAGAAAGATCACTAATTGGATTGCTGGCCTTTTAGAAAACCTCACCGCCGTACAACAAGGCGCAGCGAGGGGTTTCATCCATACGTTGTTGGCTTACCCCTTATCCGCACGAAGCGATTGGCTTCCACGTTCATAATGCGGACAGCTAAGGAATGGAACTCCTTGCCAAGGTCAGTTTTTCCGGACTACTACAATCTGGACATCTTTAAGGCAAGAGTGAACAGGCATCTTCTAGGCGCGTTAAATCCTAGTCACTTTCCATCAAGTGAGATGGTGTTAAGCGTAAGCCTATACATCATAAAAAAACCGGCCAAGTGCGAGTCTGACTCGCGCACCGAGGTTTCCGTCGTACAAACGTAGCGGTTTACTATTTATGACGTATTAAATCAAATTACTTACTAGGTATCTTCAAATTTATCATTTTCGCTATTTTTTCTTTATATGTACTATTTAACGTTGCTTCGTGCCGAATTTCAAGATTCTGAGTTCACGGGAAGTACCCTGTAGGTTTTGATTCAGTGGCGTGTGACGGAAATTCGTCTAAGGTGTCGGTATAAACAGCTGTATCTTTTGATCGCGTTAACTTAGAAGTTTGATTTTTTCACAGCTTAAAGGGAAAGTAGACTTAGGTATTTGGTATGAATTTCAATTTGATACCTTTATTCGTTCGTGAGAAATATGGTAGTAAGCTTCATTTTATCAAAAAAAAAATATATTATATAACTAAAAAAATGTAATTTTCGCAATTTTTCCTATATTTGCATTATATGGACAATGCTTCATGCCAAATTTCAAGATTCTGAGTTTACGGGAAGTACCCTGTAGGTTTTGATTCCTTTGCGAGTGTCGAAAATTTGTTGAAAATATCGACATAATCGGCTGTATCTTTTTATTAGCTTGGCTAAGAAGTTTGATATTTTTACAGCTTAAAGGGACAATAGACCTGAGTATTTCATGTGAATTTCAGCAGACGGACGCACAACAAAGTGATTCTCTAAGGGTTCCGTTTTTTCCTTTTGAGGTACGGAACCCTAAAAACCTCCAGGATCCTTCGAACTTACGATGATTTCGGAAAGCTGACCCTCTTATCGGTTGAACTAGTGGTTAGTCAGTTGTTTTTTGATATCAATTTCAAAAACATTACTTGTATTGTGTATAGCAATAGGTAATTACCAGCTAATCCGATTTGCAAACTTAAACCCATCCTTTTGCTTCACTACCGGTCGATGTTTGCTTTTTTTAGGTTTTACTTCCTTACAAAGTCATAGAAATGTACTCTATTATACAAATACGAGTATCTTTAATAATAGGCCGGATAACTAAACTGACCAATATCTAGTTTTTTAAATAATTTATATGATTTTTATGTGGTGCAGACGAGCAGACGGATCACCAGATGGTTAGCGATTGCCGCCGCCCATGTACACCAGTGGAATCACAAGTTAGATCGTGGGAGAGCCACGCTACGGCATGAATGGGTCGGCTTGACCGGAGTGATATCACGACCACACAGAAAACCGACGAAAAGCAGCACTGTGCTGTGTTTCGCTGCGTGTGTGTGGGTACCGGAGGCCCAATCCGGGGGAAGGGGAATCAAAGGTTAGCAGGGCACTTCTGACTCGTGTCACGGGTGTCAATGGGAGGCGGCAAACGCTTACCATCAGGTGATCCGTCAGCTCATCTGCCACCAATCACATAAAAAAAGTGCGCTACTAACCTTCAAAGCTCATTTAACCCGGATTCGACCTCCGGTACCCTTACTCACGCAACGAAACACAGCACAGTTTCTCTGAGGCTGTGGTATCATATCAGTCGAGCCGACCTATTCATGCCAAAATTAGATCTTTCACAGTAGGACAGCCTACCCACTGTGAAAGATCTAGTTGCTTTGATTCCCCTGTCCAAGTGCTACAAAAATCCGCACATCACGTGTCATCATCGTCAGCCCATTTATGTCCCCACTGCTGGGGCACGGGCCTCCCTCAATCACATGAGGGGTAATTGCCATACTCACCATGCTTGGCAGACGGGTTGGCGAGGGTTTTGATATAAATGCAGAGTTTTCCTTCTCTGGGTGCTGATGATCATGCCAGCAGCTTTACCTTAGTCGCCTTTTACGACACCTCGGTATGAGTGAGGGTGGTCTATTCTACTCTGCCGGGGACCACACGGCTAATCACGTGTAGTAATGCGTTAAAATTCAAATAATTGCGCAACGATTAATTAATCAGCTGTATCTAAATAATTAGAAGCAATTTAGCGATTATCTCCAAGGAACGGTTAAATGAATTGATGCAATTTATCTTGGTGACTTACGACATTTTAATTCACTTTCTATTAATAAGTGGTCTCAGACAATAACGGTTTTAGGTGTTGTGGAGAAATATTTTTTTTTATTTGATAGGTGGCAGGGATCACCTGATGATAAGCGATTGCCGCTGCCCATGGACACTCGCGACACCAGTGGAGTCACAAGTGAGCTGCTAACTTTTAAATCCCCCTACCCCGGGTCTGTGCCTATGTTACCCTCACTCACGCAGCGAAACACAGCAGTGTGCTGGTCTGTGCCTATGTTACCCTCACTCACGCAGCGAAACACAGCAGTGTGCTGCTTCAAGCCGGTTTTCTGTGAAGCTGTTCACTGCGGTCGAGCCGGCCTATTCATGCCGAAGCGTGGACTGTGATAATGACTGGTCCGGTAGGCACCCTGCTTCATACACCAAAGGTCGTGGGTCCGATCAGTACCTTCCTCTTAGTTTGTGGTTCGATCGATAAAATAATAAAAGCCTCGGAAAGCACGTTAAGCTGTTGGTCCTGCGCCCGATCCCTTTCCGGTCGTGTCACAGTAGTAGTGTCCAATCGGAATATGAGGGTAAGGGAATAGAGAGAGCCCTTGTGTTTGCGCAAACACTTGAGCACTATAATGTATCCTGCATACGTGGCTGATCGTTGAATCGGCCGTCGTAGCCGTAGTCGGTTAGAGGATATTATTAAAATAATAATTTTATAAAGATTTTGCACTCAGCAAAATAGTAAAGATACACCTTCAAGTGTCCTCCTAAAACTCGTTAGATGTGTTTAATTTTCTTAAATTAATAACATTTATTATTAATAACATCAAGGTTTATAATATTTTAACATAATTTTAAATGCTAACAAGTTTTAAAATGACAACTACTGGCATTAGCGATCGTAATATTATTCGTTAATTAATGCATAATGGAGCATTCCATGCTCGGTCTCTCTTTGCGAGACCGCGTACCCAACGATGAAATCCGAAAGAGAAGTAGGGTAGTTGACTTTGGGACGCGAGTGTGAGGGTTAAAGTGGAGATGGGCAGGTCACCTGACAAGGCGTAAAGATAAGGTGGACTATAAAACTGACCGAATGGCAGCCAAGAATGGGGCGACGATATTGTAACGGCAGTGAGAAAACAATGGATAAGGTTGGGGGCCGAAGGGAGTGGCGTGATAAAGAAGAGACCTATTCTCAGCAGCGGGTGGATGTGGGCTGATATGATAATGATGAATGCATAGTGCATTTTGCGATGTCGTTTTCTAGTAAAATTTTATTAAAATCTTGTAAATAATATTCTAGATTTTCGTTATGTGCATAATTTATTTTACCAATTATTAAAAGGAGTGTAAAGTAGGTGAAAAGTCAAGCAGCAAATACATGATAATAATGTATGTATCAGCCTATATATTGTCCCACTGCAGGGCGAATGCCTCCAATGATGGCGGCCTTTGCCCTGCAGTATATAGAAGCGATGACTTGATTTCTATGAAGAAATCAAGTCATCATAATAATAATAATAATAATAATTCTCACAACATCTCATACGTTGACCTGATTCCGTACTAAGTAGCTTAAGCACTTGTGTTACAGATATCAGACAACAGAGGAACACAAATATATACTTAAATACATATATTACACCCAGACACCGGACAAACACAAGTGTTAATCGCACGAATGTTTGTCCATACCCGTCACCATGCGGATTGTTGATCACAAACCCTAGCAATGTTCGGAAAATTCGTAGCATACTTTTTTGCCCGATCCGGGAATCGAACCCAGGACCCCGAGATCACAGCCCGGTACTTAAACCACTAGCTAGACCAACAGGGCGTATCATAATGTACTTACATGTTATATTAAAATTGTCGACATTTTATATTTTCTGTTTTAGCTCTATTTTTTTTTTAAATATTAAATGGGTTTGTACTTGATAATGGGTAGGTGAGATGAGGTCACCTGATGGAAAGTAACAATAAGGTTTAAAATGTTGCGTGTTACCCAGAAGAAGCCTATTCACTCTCGACTTAAAGACACCCAAATTGTAGCTCTCTGGGAATACAGAAGCCGGCAAGTTGTTCCATTCCTTAGCAGTTCTTTATAATCGATTCCACATTCATTTGTAATTTGTGTTTTAGTTGTACATTTTCTTTATTTTTAAAATTTGTATATCAAATATTGGTTGCAGTGGCGTTAAATGTTATGTTAAACATCTTTTCTGTAATACCAATATTCACAAACAAAGACATTTATTCATTCATTCAATATTTTCATTAATCCCCGGGTTAATTAAATATAGTTACAATCTTTTGAAAACCTTAGTTTTGTTAATTCCAATGTACGATCAGCATGAAAAGTAGCATAACACATTAGTACCATATCGAAGTAACATTTTGACCGTACCCCTTAGAAACTCACTATAATAGGCAGAACAGTTACTTTGACATGGTACTAAGGTGTTAAGCTACTTTTGATGCTGACCGTACCTAATTTTGGTGGTTATTTAAACACGTGCTCTATATATTAATTAATAGATAAATTGTGATCGGTAACACCTAGCAACGTATTATTTTTCCATATTGTAATAGATAGATAGATACTCTTTATTGCACAACATACAAAACTTAAAAGCTAGGTATACAGAGATACAATATACAATTTAGGCGGTCTTATCGCTGGGAGCGATCTCTACCAGACAACTTTCGGGTAAAGGACATTAGATAGAAGAGGGGAGGGTGGTGCAATCCTTTTGATTTTGAACATTGATTAAGTAAATTTATAGTATAAATACATATATCTAGATAATAAATAAACACGTTATCATACATTAATATATACAAATGTTACCTAACTAAAATACAATATAACCTACACAAATTATATAAAATATACTACTATAAGGTTATAAGTTATATTACACATTACATATTACATAACATGTATATTTTTTTTTCTCATATTATGCATGTCGTGGCAGCCTGTAATTAAGGCGTCACTTTAGCACCTATATAGTACTAGAGTAAGAATCAAGTTACTTAAGTGATGTTTTGTTGGCTGTCCTTAATAAATAAATTAATAAATAAATAAGGTTAGAGAAGATATATTTTATACCTACAATATATGGATGGATTTGGGAGAGGACTAACGACCACGAGCGTCAATGACAATAATATATATTGAAGTGAAGCCGTGAAATGGTCTGACTTTGAAACTCACATGCTGATTGGTTAAATAAGATTGAATATCAATAGCCTACGTCGTGCTGTTACTTATGTCGTACCACAAAGCTAACCAATTAGTGGAAGATTTTCGATAGTTAATACATTTGAGCAGTGACGGATTGCTTTTAAAAACTACAAAATATAAAAAAATCGTAAAATCGTGAACGGAGTGCACATTTCACAATTCATAGTGAAGGGTTAAAGGCCGAAATAATAGAAGATTGCAGAGAATTACGAGATATTTATTTTAAACAAATCAGACTATAGATAGGTACATGAACTTCGAGCTGACACATGTGAGAGAGCGAGACATACTGTTAGAGGGAGACAACATATCTTCATCATCATCATCATCATCAGCAACCCACACTCGTCCACTGCTGGACATAGGTCTCCCCTAATGCACGCCACTGCTCCCGATTTTCGGCCACTCTCATCCAGCCCACACCAGCCAGCCTTCGAATGTCATCATCCCAGAAACAACTTCGAGAGAGAAGCCAATAGAAGAATTCAGCTAGGCAGGGCAGCATTTGGAAAACTTCGTCAAGTCTTCTCGTCACCCATCCCTCAAAGTCTTAAGTCGAAAGTCTTCGACCAGTGCGTCCTTCCGGTCATGGCTTACGGTGCCGAGACGTAGACACTCACGGCTGGACTAGTCCACCGGTTCAAAGTCGCTAAAAGAGCTATGAAAAGGGCTATGCTCGGAGTATCTCTCAAGGACCGCATCAGAAATGTAATGTAATCCGACAGAGAACCAGAGTCACCGACATAGCCCACCGAATTAGCAAACTAAAGTGGCAGTGGGCTGGTCATATTAGCCGCAGAACTGACAGCCGTTGGAGCCGTAAAGTCCTTGAGTGGAGACCGCGACTCGGTAAGCGTAGTGTAGGACGCCCTGCGACATCACAAAAGCGTTACGTTTTATACTTCAACACATGGATCAATTACAATCTCGCATCTCTAGTTATAATATGTTTTTTTTTCTAGCTCAAATGGTCCCACTGCTGGGCAAAGGCCTCCCCTAATAGGCTCCACTGTTCTTGCCAGTTACGGGAGTATTGGTCCAGGTCGTCACGCTATCTCTTTTTCGGCCTACCTCGTGGGCGACGGCCAACTGCAGGCTGCCATTTCGTGACAACATGGGTCCATCTCTCCGGGTGCATTCTCACAGTATAGCCAGCCCAGTTCCATTTCAGCTTTGAGAATTTTTCACCTACTTCCATAATGCCGGTTTGTGAGCGGATTATGGTTTTTCGCACTCGAATCATCCGCGAGTTTAATACCTAGAATGTTCCGCTCCATAGCTCTCTGGATTTCTGGCTTTCAGTTAGTGACCATGTCTGAGCACCATAGGTGAAGATGGGCAGAATACAGACGTCAATAAGCTTTCGCTTCAGTGATAGAGTAAGGTCGCCCTTCATATAAGGCTTCATGGACTAGTAGCTCTTCCAGGCATTATCGATACGACGCTCGATTTCTTTGATATTCACAATTTTTATATTTTTACGATGACATATTCTATAAAGCACTTACATTATGTTTTCGTTTAATTTCAGACCTTGTTGCAGTGCAATGCCAGTTTTCTAACAAAAGTGTAATTAGGAGAATGCCCCGACCGAATGAATTTCTTTTATTGTTCTGTGCAACAATAGAGAGAGCAAATTAAGTAGTGTCATTACTGTACTTGCCTACTGTACGGTACAGTAGCTTTAGTAAAGTAGTTATACCATAAACAAAATAAGAGCCAAGTTCAATATTAATAAATTTCACTGACAAAGAAGTTCTAATAATAATGAGTGCGTAGGGATGTGACGTGAGAGTTGGTGGTCTTCGCTTATGAAGAACACATCTCTCATTAGTGCAATCAGTCTCCGCATGGCAGCTTGTGGCGAGTTGTTGATGTGTGTCGACACCACGGACCCGAGACTCCCGGGGGAAACACCATCTGTCCCCCACCTCTAGCTTGCCTTTGTTGGCCGACCAGAGGGGAGCTCGAAAGGGACGGTTGAATGGATTACCGGGATCCAGAAAACGGTGCACACCTCTCTGCACCCTTAGCTGACCGCGCCGATGTTGCCGCCTTGCCGTATAATATGGTGGCTGATTTTGGGGGCCCAGTGGGAGGCAAGTCACCGTCTGTCATGATTATTAAGATGAGACATTATATGTAGCCAGGCGTCCCGTTGTCTCGTCAATATCACGGCAGCCAGTCCAGCAAGATCCTATCCATAGACCCGCACAGTTCCCTTCTTATCTGCAATAGTCCTTGCTAATAGCGGGTGCTGTCTTTGGCTGTATCTCTACAATAGTGCAGACAGAGACAGTATCCGCTAGGTGTACACATCCCCACTTACATTATTGTGTCTCAAAGGGGCCTCTTCGTATTGGATCTGTATCCCCACGTACGCCTTCCAAAAAGACCGGCCTTGTGCCGTGATTTCCCGCAGGAGGGATGCAAAACAATAATAATAATTCATTTATTTGCATTTAACATCATCATCATCATTATCATCATCAGCCCATTTAAGTCCCCACTGCTGGGGCACGGGCCTCCCTCAATCACATGAGGGGTAATTGCCATACTCACCACGCTTGGCAAACGGGTTGGCGAGGGTTTAGATATCAATGCAGAGTTTTCCTTCTCTGGGTACTGATGATCATGCCAGCAGCTTCACCTTAGTCGCCTTTTACGACACCTCGGTAAGAGTGAGGGTGGCCTATTCTACTCTACCGGGACCACACGGCAAATGCCATATAGACATGTAAGTTTCAGATTTTTTTACCATTAAGATTTATATAGATAGATTATTTATATTAATACTTTTTATAAATGCCAATATCCCAAAAACGGTTTGTAGTAGCAAAAAATGTTCTAACTTGTAACTCCTTACAAATGATAGAAATATGCATATTGATTTGAAAAATCCAGAGGTATAACATGCTCGGATTCGAACCACGCGTATAGAAGGTGCGTTTTTATCCACTGATCTACTATCGCACCTCTGTCTCCGTCTGTCAGCCATATTATCTTTAAACGTAAGAAAACTCATAATGCAACTTTCTAGAGCCCGTTCCCAGATCTCGCGACAAGTGCACCATCGATACAATTTCGGTTCCCACCATTGTGGCAGCAAAAAATTCTACAGACGCGAATGCGTTTAGAAATTTCAGCTTCTAGACTCATTGTGTTAATCATGGGTTTCTAAAGGTGAAAATGTTTGACATGATGAATGATTAAGCTGATTACTTGTAGCATTTATGCTGAAGTTATGGTAGTTCAGTGGACACCAACGTGCGCCTAACAAACGGGAACAAGTGTGGCTCATTGGATAGGAAAGAACGAGCGCCTCTCGGATGAAAGGCCGTAGGTTTGAAAACAAACTCCTCTAGATTTTTCAATGCTTTTTAAACAGGGTGGTTACAGAGATTTTGGATAGTCATAATATTGTAAAAGTTGCCCTATGCCATATGATGATAGATATTAACAGGAAAATATAACATAAAAAGGTTAGTTATTTTAGTTAAGGTAACGGGTAGGGGATACTAGCGACGCCAATCGATTTCAATTTTTAGCTACTAAACGGGATCTATTTTAAACAATTTCGGGGTTACAATCTCGCGGAAAACCCTTATACTATTTATTAAATAACCATGCACAAATGTTGGGTCCGTTTTTGTACGCGAAACATTGATTCACGCCAAAAGCGGCAACTTTTGGCGGTAATCCAAAATTCGAGTGAAAAAGTAGACCAAACAGTTAACTGTAAGTATTAAATAAATAGTATAGCCGAGAGATTGTAGCCCCAAAATTGTTTAAAATAGATCCGCTTTAGTAGCTAAAAATGAAAATTGATTGGCTTCGCTAGTTGGGGCTACCCGTCGACTTAAAGGCAAAACTCATGAGATGTATTTTTACTAAAACAATTAGAATAAATAAAAAAATATTTATCAAGTGTCCTCTGCCTAAAGGTTATCTGGTTAATATATTAAAACCACTGAAATTGTTCCTACATGAATTTCTGTAATGCCTAGCAACCTATGTTTTGTGCAATAAAGTGTACCTATGTATCTTTTCATATCCACCCTGTTTACACTATACACTCGTTCGTAAGCCATTAAACATTACAAATACCACATTTCTTGCCAATTGAATTACCTAATCGATCTACAAACATATCAACTGCGCAACCAAAGGTTCCCATGTGCGTGTTGACACTTGCAGACAATGATCGGTACAAGTTTCGATTCCCAGTAACACGAGGAAATGTTTGTTTCCTATGCTCCATAATAGATCGATTCAAGACGTTTTTTCTGGCAAGAATTTTATTGTGAAGTGTTGCGAATTACCCTGTGAACAAGAAGTCAAGCGTATACTCGTACACTAGTACAGGCCGGTGCGCGTGCGTCTTCTCGTGGTAGGAGTGGGCGCTTTTACTCGTACATGGAAAACGAGAGTATACGAGTAATCATCATCATCATCAGCCCATTGAAGTCCCCACTGCTGGGGCACGGACCTCCCTCAATCACATGAGGGGTAATTGCCATACTCACCACGCTTGGCAGACGGGTTGGCGAGGGTTTTGATATAAATGCAGAGTTTTCCTTCTCTGGGTGCTGATGATCATGCCAGCAGCTTTACCTTAGTCGCCTTTTACGACACCTCGGTAAGAGTGAGGGTGGCCTATTCTACTCTGCCGGGACCACACGGCTAGGAAACGAGTAATCCAGAAAAATAAATAACATATAACCTGTGCGGATAATGATAATAGATGCGCCGCCATTTCTGATCCCATTCTTTATCCGCACAGGTTGTAGACTATTTATTGCATTTAGATGCTAATTTATATCGTGGGAGAGCCACGCTTGAATGCAGCATGAATGGGCCGGCTCCACCGGAGTAATACCACGGCCTCACAGAAATCCGACGTGAAGCAGCACTGTGCTGTTTCGCTGCGTGAGTAAGGGTACCGGAGGCCCAATCCGGGAAATGGAAGTTTAAAGGTTGGCAGCGCACTTGTGGCTGTTGACGCGGGTGTCCATGGGCGGCTGCAATCGCTTACCATCAGATGATCGTCAAATTCGTAAAAACGCTCTCTCACTCTCTCTCTCTCTCTCTCTCTCTCGGTCTCGTATTGTCAGATATAAGTGCTACTTAGTACGGAATCAAGTCAATGTATTCGATATGGAATGAATTTATTTATTACTAGTGGACTGCCCTCACATTTTTCTTAGTTCTAAACTGAACCAAAAGATGTCGTTGAATGCCGAATACATCGCGCAAATGTTTCGTCTTTTCGGATTAACTAATAAGCCTTGTCGTTTTCTATAGAATTTACCTCTTGGTGAATGTTATAGATTAAATATATATTATCGTATCGGTGATACTTCAATAAATACCATACGCAGTACGTAGAGCTTTGTACAGAATGACAGCGCTATTCCATAGATTTAGTATTGGATTAAGATTGGTCTAATCGGTTCTAACGAAGACATTGCAAAAAAGTTCAGTCAAAGCCGTATTTTTTATCCTATTCAATTTTGAAAATGTAGATAATAATAATAATATCCTCCAACCGATTACGGCTTCGGCGACCAATCTCAACGATCAGACACGTACGCAGGATATATATATATATATATTATATTGCTCAATATATATATATATATATATATATATATATATATATATATATATATATATATATATATATATATATATATATATTCTTGAGCAATATATATATATATATTGCTCAAGTGTGTGCGCAAACACAAGCGCACTCTCTATTCCGTTACCCTCATATTCTGATTATATATGAAAATGTAGATACGCAGTATTAGCAAACTACCCATATGTCACTGCCTATATCATCAATCATAGCACTCGTGCGTGATATAATATAATAATTTCCGTCAATGGTTTCTATAACCCGGTTTCCATAAGCCGCTTATTTGAACAATACGTAACTTGGTAAATATTGCGCGTTGTCGGGAAACGTGCGCGTATGGATCTTGGGTGCGCCTTGTCACTTAATTAGATAATATGTGTAATACGCTTTCACTGCTCGAGATGGAGCGGTCTGGGGCACAGTGAGAGCAGATAATATGAAACAACTATGTGCCAAGCAGGTAAATGAAATAATGATGCAGGAAATGATGTAATTCGACAGAGAACCAGAGTCACCGACATAGCCCACCGAATAAGCAAACCGAAGTGGCAGTGGGCTGGTCATATTAGCCACTGACAGTGACAGCCGTTGGAGCCGTAAAGTCCTTAAGTGGAGACCGCGACTCGGTAAGCGTAGTGTAGGACGCCCTGCGACAAGATGGGATCATGACATTCGAAGGCTGGCTGGTGTGGGCTGGATGAGAGTGGCCGAAAATCGGGAGCAGTGGCGTGCATTAGGGGAGACCTATGTCCAGCAGTGGATTGCAGATGATGAAGCAGGTAAATATCTATATATTGTTTTAAACTTTCATTAGATTGTTAGGTCACTAACATTAGATTTCGACTGAACGCCACTACACACTACGAGTAAGAAGCGATTGAGATTACCAAGTACAAAAATTTCAATCATTGCGTCGGTCATGTTTTTTTATGCTAGAGGCGACAAACGAGCGCCATTCCTGGCCATGCCACCATCGACCGCTGGTACCCGGTAGAAGCAGGAGAACAAAAAAGGTTTGATGTCAAATCCTATAATCGTAAGGAATATTAATAATAATAATAATCCTCCACCAACCGATTTCGGCTACGGCGGCCAATTTTAACGATAACATAGGCGGGATATATTATAGTGTTCAAGTGTGTGCGCAAACACAAGTGCACTCTCTATTCCCTTACCCTCACATTGCGTGGGACACTAGTGTTGCACGACCGAAGGGATAATAAGCGTGCTATAACCTCTCTTCATATTTTATTTTATTCATATAGATTTTATAGCGAAGTGGAAGAGACTTAAGGCGACGGGTAGCCCTAACTAGCGACACCATTCGTTTTTAATTGTTAGCTACTAAACCGGATCTATTTTGAACAATTTCGGGGTTACAACCTCTCGGCAAAAATTTGTACTATTTATTAATTAACCATGCACAGATGTTGGGACCGTTTTTGTACGCGAAAAATGTGCGTTTTGCACGCTAAAAGTGGCCACTTTGTGAATCAATTTTTCGAGTACAAATGTTGGCTTCGCATTTTGTGCATGGTTATTTAATAATTAGTATAAGTGTTTGCCGAGAGTTTGTAACCCCGAAATTGTTAAAAATAGATCCGGTTTAGTAGCTAACAATTAAAATCGATTGGCGTCGCTAGTGTGCCCTACCCGTCACCTTAACACGTACGTGTAGTGTAGAGAGCAGAGTAGAGTAAATTGGTGTTAAATGTCTGGCGAGTTAAATTCAGTTTAGATCTTAATATGATCGATCGTCCCCGGTGCGTCCGTGTGCTGATATAGCGTTACCGCCAGTTCCGTTGTCCCGCGGTTGCGCAAGCGACGCGTGCGCAGCTATAATCGCATGACGGATCGCGCACCTAGCAGTATAGGAAATTATGGATAACGTCTGTACACGTCGCCTACACGCGAGCATTCATAACCGTAATGAAATCTTTTTGTTAGTGAAGTGACAAGGAAATCACGCACGATAATGGCTATTGACAACAGTTGCTAAATCTCATTAAGCCTGGCTCTGATAAATTGCAATACTGTTATGTTATACCTACAAATAGGTCTTTAGCTATGAAATTGCCGTATATTTTCTTTTTTTTTAGTGACAGGTGGCAGGAGCAGACGGATCACCTGATGGTAAGCGATTGCCGCAGTCCATGGACACCTGCGACACTGCCAATCTATCTGCCAACCATTAAACCCCTCTTTCCCCCAGATTGGGCCTAACTTGGATTGATATATAACTCCTATAATAAGCAAAAAGTCATCATACTATAATTTAATTTTGATTTAAGGATATATTTAATGCTTAAATTAAATAGAGATCACCCTGTTGGTCTAGTGGTTTAAGTACCGGGCCGGGATCACGGGGTCCTGGGTTCAGTTCCTGGGTCGAGGAAAAAGTGTGTTTCGAATTTTTCGAACATAGCTCGGGTTTGTGATCACCAAACCGCATTTGGCAAGCGTGGTGATTCATCCCATCATAGTAGCGATGACTTGAATTCTATGATGGAGGCCTTTGCCCTGCAGTGGGACAGTTATAGGCTGATGCTTTTGTGACGAAAAAAAACTTGAAAATTACCCTTTTTTTACTTGGCAGAATTGACATTACGTTTACGTTGTCTGTCTGTATTGTCCATGTGTATGTTTGTTTTGTTTTAGATGATGTCAAAACTGATTAAAATAGAATTCACTCGTCACACCGGTCTATCTTTTTACCAGACTACGGCAAAGCAAAAGGAGGGTTATGATTTTGACAGGCTATGTATGTATGTATGTATGTATGTTCATCTGTTTTCACGCAACTTCTTAACTAGCTATCATATTTGAACAAATGAGGTGTCGTTAGAAGCGTCTTAGTTTCTTCTGGTTATAGGCAACATGACGTCGCGTTAAATTTATTACACCGCCCTCTAGGGGACTTAGAGTAAGGAACTAAAAAAAAAATTTGCTTGACGATACCGTGTGGGGTATCAAATGAAAGAGCTTTTTTAGCACATTTCAAATATGTAATTATATTTACATAACTAAAAATACGTTAAGTAAAAATAAAGTTTAAAAACTAAAACCCGACTACCAAAAAAACACGATCTAAAAAGTACAAAACAAGAATATTGTCTGTGCTGAAATGATTATGCCGTATCGCCGTGGTCGTATGCCACCTACTGTAGCAAAACAGATTCATTATAATAATAAAATAAAATCAATGTGGCATACGACCACGGCTATACGGCATGATTAATAAGACAATTTTCTTGTTTTGTACTTTTTAGATAGTGTTTTTTGGTAGTCGGGTTTTAGTTTTTAAACTTTATTTTAATTAACGTGTCTCTTTAATCACTCGACATTAGCAGAATAATAAATATGTCAAAAAACACAGTAGCAGCCATTAAAAAAAATTTTTTTTCCTACACGTTAAACGCCCTTAGCCACAGGGCGGCTGATCGACTCCTCCAACTTCTCCAAGTATTATGTGAAGTACCTACCTATGTAAGTCAACATGGGATTTTAGTCGATTTCAGAATGACTTACCTCCTAGGCATTACAGAAATTTTGTATACAATTTCGCCGGTCTTATCGCTGAAAGCGATCTTCCAGACAACCTTCGGGTAAAGGACATTAAGAAATGCTAGATTATCTCCTTTGCAAGGCAAACTGTTGTTTTTATGACGGCAATTTATGCAACTGTTTTATGCATTAGAGAAGGCATAATAATCGTGACTGATCATCATTCAAAATAATTTAAACTTAATTAAATTCATAAGTGTCCCGTTTTAGTGGCCTTTAAAGTATACACCGCCTTTTAAAGTCAAGAAAGCGAGACTTGGTCTTGATCCAGTACGCTAGTAGTTTAGTTCAAATTCTTGATCCGATGTAAATATTGGCTTATCCTTAGTTACGTCGATGATCATGAAAACATTATTTAAAAGTGTCTTGTAATTAACGTTCTCTCAAAATTAATAAATTGCTAACCCAATCTAACCTTGCACACCAAAAATACTAATTGCATA
Organism: Marasmia exigua; assembly: GCA_019059595.1. Classification (NCBI taxonomy): domain Eukaryota; kingdom Metazoa; phylum Arthropoda; class Insecta; order Lepidoptera; family Crambidae; genus Marasmia; species Marasmia exigua. The sequence continues at coordinate 3,303,987 of CM032469.1, read as the reverse complement.
TCAAAATCATAGTATAATTTGCAATTATTATTTTTTTGTATGCAAATAGGTAATTTTAGATGACTGGTTTATTATATTTTAATACAACCCTTTATCAATCCTTTATCAATTTGTGCCTGTGGCCGTGGAGACGATGGGCTGTTGGGGGTCAGAAGCCAGGGACTTTGTGTGGGAGATAGGCCGTAGATTGTGCGAGGTGACAGGTGACTCACGCTCTGGGTCGTTTCTGGTGCAGAGGCTGGCCATCGCCATTCAGCGTGGTAATGCGGCGAGTGTGATGGGTACCTTTGCGTCGGAGGCGGGCGGGGGTGAGTTGCCTGTTTTTGGCCGTTAGACAGTGGATGTTTAATTTTGTTGGTTATTTTATTTTTTTTTACTTTTTATTTCGTTATTACTTGAATTAATTATGAGTTTTAAGTATTTTTATTTGAATTTTATTGTAATAATTTATCTGGATTTTTTTAATACAAAAAAAAAACAAAAACACAAATTGTAAGACTCAATAAAATATATTGGTATATAATTGTATATACCTAACCTTAAACCTTTTATTACTAACACATTATGATTGTTAACTGTAGTGTATATCTTATTATAAATAAATAAATTGGGGCACAATTAAATTAAGAGTCCCTAAAATGTAGAGTCTTAGCTCATAAGGTATTACAAACTTTACTTTTAGCGAAAATTCCTGGCAAAGTTGAACACCATAGGTAAATATTTAAGGTGTTTATCCGAGTGAATAAAAAACTATTTCTCATCACAAAACAGTAGCCATACATATATCTATAGTCATAAGCAGACACAATGAATGAGGGCACAAGAGGATCATCATCATCATCATCAGCCCATTTAAGTCCCCACTGTTGGGGCACGGGCCTCCCTCAATCACATGAGGGGTGATTGCCATACTCACCACGCTTGGCAGACGGGTTAGCGAGGGTTTTGATATAAATGCAGAGTTTTCCTTCTCTGGGTGCTGATGATCATGCCAGCAGCTTTACCTTAGTCGCATTTTACGACACCTCGGTCAGAGTGAGGGTGGCCTATTCTACTCTGCCGGGGACCACACAAGTGGATCAATCCGCAAAAAAGAGGATTTCAAAAGCTGGCAACGGACTTATGTGTGACGGTAATCTCTTACCTTCATCAGCAACCCACACTCGTCCACTGCTGGACATAGGTCTCCCCTAATGTGTGGCGTACATTAGGGGAGATGCTCACGATTTTCGGCCTCTCTCATCCACCCCACACCAGCCAGCCTTCGAATGTCATCATCCCATCTTGTCGCAGGGCGTCCAACACTACGCTTACCTTACCATCAGTTAATCCATCTGCTCGTCTGCTAGCTATCATTTAAAAAGAGTGCCATCAGAGAGCCATGATGTTCGAGTCCTCGGAACCCAAAACAAAAAATATTTTAAAGCATAATTTTTAAGCAGTTTCCAAAGTGAAAAATTGACGATTCGGTTAAAAGACTGACAGCACTAAAGAACAAAGTCATTAACAGACAGACGAGCCGACTTCAAACAATAACTCACAAAGGTTTCAAACTCTACCACAATTACGGTACAAGACCAAGATAATTTAAATTACCTAGCTTTAGAAAACATTGCTCAAAACGATTACAAAATGGTCCAAAAGAGCTTTGTGTTACGCCCATTATGTCATTCTAAGACCGGCTTGACGAATGACCGAAATGACAAATGGACAGTGGACATATTGCGCAACGGCTTAAAAATAATGTATTGTTGGAAATAAATATAATTTGTTTAATATTGTCATTCCATCCTCATCATCTCGATGGTTGGCGGTCTAATACCGTGCGTTTCTCTCGGAACTTTCTACCACGTACCTCAGTTCTGTGGAACGGTTTGGCTGCAGGAGTATTTCCCGACGGCTACGACTTAGGGACCTTCAAGAGAAGAGCGTACTCTTTTTAAAAAGGCCGGCAACACTTTAGCGATCTCTCTGATTTCGCGGATGTTCATGGGCGGCGTTGATTACTTTCCATCAGGTGAATCGCTTGCTCGTTTGTCCGCCTCTTTGAAATGAGAGATGTGCAGGGCCAGTAACCTCAAGTGATTCTCGAATTCATACTCAAGGTAAATGGTGGCGAGGTGAACGATATTTGGCCATTCTGAACCAAGGTCTGATCGTACCGCGGCTCCACAGCTGTCGATTTGGACGCAACCGGGAACTACCCGCTAAGATGATATGATCAGCCTCTACAACAGACGACAGGTTATGGATATGTGTTTTATCTTCAAGGTTTTAAATGGACATCTATACTCCGCTGACCTTTTAACACGATTATCCCTATCAGTCACGCACAAATATCCTAGACAGGGCATTGCCAAGTTATTCGCCATTCCTTTTGCCAGAACCAATCTAGGTAGTCAGTCCCCTTTGGCACGTGTTTGTTTCAGATATAATAGCATAAGTAAAACTGTTGCTGATTTAGACATATTCCACAATGTGTTTTCTAAATTCAAATAGTTGGTGACAGAGTATCTATCAGGCCACTAGCCTGATGGATGCTCTTAGCTCTGTCACTGCTGTCACGCCTAGCACTAAGTTTTTTTACTAATCTAATTTAATTTAATTAAGATACATAAGGAATCGAAACAAATGTTTTTCTCATAAGCGCTATGTACGCTGTTATTTTGATGCATATCAGAACTGTGACCTTATTAATATGTGGCTTGTGATTGTAATAATATGTATCATGTGGCTGTGCTAAATAAATAAATAAATAAAAGATGATTATTAATGACTAGTGCCCACCCCCGCCCCCATTTCGTTTTAGGACATTAGTTTCATATTGAACTAATAGATGGCGCTGGGTGTCGATTACATCGCGCAAGTGTTTCGCCTTTTCTGTCTACCTATAAGCTTAGTATATAGAAATTGCCCTTTATGAATAGTTTAGATTATGATATAAGTGGAGCTCGTCTATTGTATCGTTTTATGCAATAATTAAATGATAGAGCTATTTTGCCTTTACCAAAAAATCTGCTTGAAACGACTCTTTACTATCTTTAGTTAACAGTATATAGGTGTATTTGTAGACACAGAAGCCAAGGGCGAACGCTCGAGTAAATATCAGCTGTTCTGTTTCAATTAGAAAAGATAACTGCAGGCGTCCACCAGCCCCTGACTCTCACTTGATTGCAGCTCACTATTATTGCACTCCGCTTTTCACCGACTTTCGCTGATGAGGATAATGCCGTCATAGTACAGGAGGTAGGGCGCAAAATTAAACAGAATTTTATTACGACCGACAGGGTTCAAAACATAAAAATCTAGAAAATACAGGTAAAAACCACAGACTGTATGAAAGAATGAGATAATATGTCACTTAATGGAAGCAATCAACGCCGCCCAACATCCGCAAAATCAGAGAGTACATTAATGTGTTGCCGGCTTAAATAGATGTGATGTGTCATTGCACCTGCCAATTACTACGATTAGTACTATTTTGTAATATAATACACCATTCAATTAATTCAACAGGGATTAGGCGCTGAGTTGTTTCACTCAGTTCACCTTACCCCCACCCCCGCTGGTGCAGCTTTGATAAAAAATTCAAAAACATTTCATGTGCATATCACCTATTTGAGGGTTGCCCTATATTTCTCTGGGATCCCTTCATCAGATCCTGACATGATAAAAAAGGGACTAACTTGAATGTATGTTTTCTCAAATAAAAAAAAATTGTGCAATTCGATCAACAATTGGCGGAGAAATCAGTAAACATATATAAAAAAATATATACAGTCGAACTTAGAACCTCCTCTTTTTTTGAAGTCGGTAAAAAAGTACATGAGCTGATGAGTAAATATTTTTGGCATAAAATCAATAACCGAAATAATTGTAAAATAACGTCCATAGTTGCTAATATCGCTGTTCGCAATATCAAACACAGGAACAAAATTTTAAAAGAAGAATGTTTTAGAACAATAATAAAAGAATCACCAAGATAGTACCACGTACCTCAGTTCTGTGGAACAGTTTGGCTGCAGGAGTATTTCCGGACGGCTACGACTTAGGGATCTTCAAGAGAAGAGCGTACTCTTTTTTTTAAAAAAGGCCGGCAACACATTAGCGATCTCTCTGATTTCGCAGATGTTCATGGGCGGCGATGATTACTTTCCATCAGGTGACTCGCTTGCTCGTTTGTCCGCCTCTAGCATAAAAAAAAAAGATAGTTGCCAATTTCTCATCAGATCATACATTTAGCCAGGTGTTTAGTAAAGTGATGCTATATTTAATAATCATTTGAAGCATTTCTTACAATCCAATATAGGGAAAGATCTGTATTGGAATATAAGTCACCTTTGTAATTATTCCCCCTTTATTTTGTCGTTACCTCCTGTGCTAATAATAATAGCACTTATAATGTGGGAACCCCTTAATGAGCTCTGCCAAAGCCACTGCATGTATCATGGATTATTATGCGGCTGACACGGGCCAAGTATGGTGGAAAGTGAGTCTAATTGTTTCCTAGGCAGATAGCAACTACATTTAGCTGGTGAGAACGGTGTAGAAAAGCGGTTGTTAACCTGTAATTAGGGTTGCCAGATCGAATCATCAATGGACAACATTTCAAAATTGCTAAGCTCTGAAACAAAAAATACCATTTCTTTATTTACTTTTCCGCTGCGCGAATATATATTTATTAATTTTTTATATTGCTTATTTACTGAGAAAAAAATTAAAAACTAAAAAACGTAAGATGACGTCATCGGACCGCAGAATGTAAAATATTTCTTTGCCTAGCACATTATAGTTTTAAATTTACGAAATGCCAAACCCATGACATGCAACTGTCAAAAAAAAGACAACTTGTCAACGTTGAATGAATGAATGACGTTGACATTGTTGACACTAGTATTATTTACCTTTGACAGTAGTACCTTTTTTTTTATTAAAACAATGATAAGCAAAGGAATATCGCTGTATTCAGCCGTCCGATGACGTCATTTGGCGCTTACGTCTATTTAGAATATAAAGAATTTTAATAATTATTTTATGCGTGAAAATGGACAAATTTTTAAAAAAGAAAAAATATGGGTCCGTTCATTTTATGTCTATTTTCATATAAAAAAAACAATATGGACATGTTAAAAATATGAAATGTTGTCCATTGTTGGAGGCAATAACCATTTTTTCGGGCTTTTCGTATACATAATATTCGGTTGGACGGAAGATCGGGGTACACTGAATCGGGGTAGGCTGAGGGCTGGGACCTAGCTTCTACTTTTTGCCCCTAAAAATTTATCAAAGTTGTGTTTCAGGAGTTTTATACTTTGTCAGGAGTCGAGGATGACATCGGCCGAAAGAATCCTGGTTCGCGACGGTCTGGCAACCCTACCCGTCATCCGCGAACTATGTAGATTATCCGCATCTAGAGTTGTTCAAAAAAGGCGCATACTACATGGCTATTAGAGCTTACAATCACCTACCAAATAAATTAAAAACCCTCCAAGGCAGTGAATTTGAGACTAAGCTTAAAAAAAGAACTTTTGCTCAAAAGTTATTATGACATGAAGGAATTTTTTGACGATAAATTTTAGTTAATGTTTATTTTATTTTTATTGACATAAATGAATTTATTTAATGTACATGAATGTAATCTTTAATGCTATTTTATCTATTTCAATCAATGTAATGTAATGTAATCGAACCTTTTTCACAAGTGCCTTGAAAAGGTAATTTGTAGCATGGCTCTGTCATCTGCCTTTTTTACTATGCTTATTGTATTATGTGCAGTGATGTTATAAATTTTATGTGAATAAATGAATATGAATATGGATTATTCAGATCTACATATTTTGTGCATATTTCTACTATTAGTTCGGCGGTAAAGGAAAACTTCGTGAGGAAACCTACACGGTCCGGATAAGTTTCTGAAACGCGTATGTATGATTCAGTTGGTCTGGTTCCCCTGGTTCTGGGTTGCGAAGGTCAGACGGCGGTCGCTTCCTTATTACCAGACTTAAACCTCATGATCTAAACATACCGAACAACACTTTGAAATGATGTTGATAATTCACAATTTGAATGAGTTTTCCGATTGCATGACCAGTTTAAAAGTATTCAACTGTTTGGTGATACACCCTGTACTTACGTACATACATCAAAGTATAAAAAACTGTAAAGTTTCTTTAGTCAATACTTCTTTTTTCTTTTTCTTTTTTTTAATAAATATTTCACAACATCACATACATTGATCTGACTCCGAGATAGGTAGCTCAAACACATGTGTTACGGATATCAGAATCAACAGTGCGATTACAAATATATACATATAATACTTTTCTTTTGTAAATACATACTTATAATACATAGCAAACACCCTTACTTATACCTTACCCATACTTACCTTTATGTCAAACACATTCGGTTCTATATCAATTGAGGAATTTTGACAGATTGTAGTAACCTGATTATTGACCTCTGACAAGAATTGAGAGAGAATAACATTAACATTTGTGCATGGTTATTTAATAAATAGTATAAGTGTTTCATGTACAGTGGCGGACAGGTCAAGCTATACAAAACTGTCAAATTTCCTCAATCGATTTCGAACTCAATTTGTAACAATATAAGGTTTATAATCGAATGATGAAATTAGACAGTTTTGTAAAGTTTGATGTGTCCGCCACTGTACACGTGACAAAACGCGATTATTATATGTAAGTACATACAACCTGTGCGGATAAAGAATGGGATCAAAAATGGCGGCGCATCTATTCACTTCTCGCTCGCACACTATTTGCGTCTATACTCGCACTCGTGGGGTGCGAGTATAGACGAAAATGATGCGCCGCCATTTCTGATCCCATTCTTTATCCGCACAGGTTGTACTCTTAGACAGCGGTCGTGGTCACAAGCGGACACTTGTGACCACGACCGTTGTAACGCGGTCGAAACGTCAAGCTGTGAGTATCTGCTACTACGAGTATGTACTGACATATATTAATAACCGCGTTTTGTCCGTGTACATTAATTATTTGTATAATGCAACGCGAAAGTTTAAAATCTTAGTATAAGTGTTTGCCGAAAGTTTGTAACCCCGTAATTGTTTAAAACAGTTCCGGTTTAGTAGCTGTCGAGTACAGACTCCTTGGGTCTCTTTAGTTTTTTAATAATGTTTAACTTATATTGACAGAAGTTGTCATTGCGTTTTTGTTTTCTTTCTAGTCGTAAAAATCTTGCTTGGAAATTTGGTTTGTATTTTTTATTTATTAATTTAATTATATTCTTTCACTATTTTTATGCGCGTTTTCTTTCGTCTGCCTCAGTAGCTATATAATAAAATCGATTGGCGTCGCTAGTATGCCCTACCCGTCACCTTAAATAGATATTTCACAGTAATACATAGGAAAGAAATAGTCAAAAATAAGTTAATTCATTTATAAACTAGTGAGCAAGAAAGAAAAAAATAAACAAAATGAAGTGGTGAAGTGATATACATTATAGATGTATGTATGAATGAAGTATGTAGGATATTAGTTGACTACCTAAACAGGTACGAGTACAAACTCGTGTTAGCCAGTTTTAGCGTAGTATTGATACAACAAAGTGGCAGAGAAATCTTGCCGGCGTGAAAGCTCCTCCACTTCCATTGCAAGTCTAAGTATCCTCATACAGGCAACTAGTAGAGTACCTTCCATGAAAGTTGTTACAACTACGATGTCTTTGATTCATGAAGTCATGTGTAACGACCTCGAAGGAGTAGCAGAGGTGCGCCCAAGTGGGCCCAAGCGCGAAAGACTTAAATAATAATAATAAATAAATATTTCACAACATCACTTACGTTGATCTGAGCTTAGTTCGAGCACTTATGTTACGGATATCAGAACCAACAGCGGATTAACAAATACAGGGTGTATCTGTGAACATTTACATCCATTTAACCACGTATTCTACTAACCATTATGAACAAAATTTGTTCTATCACTTTTGGAAATTCGCATGAAAAAAATATCAACTTTTCATACAAAGTCGGTCATGTGACTTAAGTCAGTTTGTATGGGGAGTCGAAAAAAAAGTCGATGAATTTCGAAAAGTCGTTGAACAATACACCCTGTAAATACATTTAATAATACATAGAAAACACCCAGACCAGTACAAACTGTCATGTTCATGCACACAAATGTTTGCACTGTGCGGGAATCGAACCCGCAACCCTTGCACTAGACACAGCGTTTACTACCACTGACCCAACCCGGTCGCCAAAAAACTTAAGGCGCATTTTTTATCGACAATGAGCCCGTCCTTAGTAACTTATGAAGTAATTAATTATATAAAAAAATATATGTTACACCATCAAATTCATCAGTTTACCATGAAATAATGACATTGTTTTATCACCTCGTACAGGTACTTTCATCATCATCAGCCCATTTAAATCCCCACTGCTGGGGCACGGGCCTCCCTCAATCACATGAGGGGTAATTGCCATACTCACCACGCTTGGCAGACGGGTTGGCGAGGGTTTTGATATAAATGCAGAGTTTTCCTTCTCTGGGTGCTGATGATCATGCCAGCAGCTTTACCTTAGTCGCCTTTTACGACACCTCGGTAAGAGTGAGGGTGGCCTATTCTACTCTGCCCGGGGACCACACGGCTAATAAGTATAATACATAACTAAGGTACCTTGGCATGGTTTTACTATGTAAAAAAAAATATAAAACATGACTGAGGTAAATGGCACTAATTTCGGGGGACGTGACGGAGGTGTTCATTTCAATCAAAAAGTATTATTTATCAATAAAATTTTACATCATGTAATAGTCCATTTGTAAAATAGTACATAAACGAATATTTAGGACATACTATTTATCATTTGTATTCTGTTATATAAAAGTTAAATGTTTATTTGTAAGTTCAGTTCGTTGTCGATAAAAAAGAAGAACGACCCAAATAGGTACTTTTTTAAATTCTTATTACTATGACAATCTTGTATAAGTACCTAGAGGCTACAATTTGGGGGTTTTTCAAAGCGCGAGTGAAAAGGTATCTTCTAGGTAATCGTGCTACATCTTAGACCATATTATCACTTACCATCAGGTGAAATATGGTCAAACGCTTACCTATCGACATTAAAAAATAATATATTACCTACATTATTGTAATTACCAGACTGCCTTCCTTCTGAATCATGGTCAAGCGTAGCGGGATCAAGAGCGTACAGTTTTGGGCGCAACCGGGAATTATATGCTAAGATGAGAGATATTGTAAGAACAAGGTTGGTGTACCTAATATAAAAAATACACTATGCACAACAAAGTACCTACGTCGGGTCAGCTAGTAACTATTACATAAATCAATCGATAACGAATCTAAATAACAAAAAAATACTACGAACGACTTATTGATAAAAAGTAATAGTCAATATCATTCACAAAGCACTTTCCCGGTGAATGCAAACACAACCAATGATACTGTCTGTTGTAGTAGTGGCTTTCACTGACGCTTGTATGCGCTTGCGCCGGCCAATTTACATTGGCTCTGCTTTTTAAATGTCTGTGGGAAAAAAATATACGTTTTTTATTGTAGACAAGTGGTATCAGATTTTCAAAGCGCCTAGAGGGCCTCTTACCTATTGGGAAATAGAATGGTTACTATTATCATAATCATTTATTCGTAATCTACAGTTAGTGTAACGCCCCGTTGGTCTAGTGGTTTAAGTACCGGGCCGTGATCTCGGGGTCCTGGGTTCGATTCCCGGGTCGAGCAAAGGTATGTTTCGAATTTTTCGAACATAGCTCGGGTTTGTGATCACCGATCCATATTAGGCAAGCGTGGTGATTGAGCCTAACCCCATCATAGTAGCGATGACTTGATTTCTATGATGGAGGCCTTTGCCCTGCAGTGGGTCAGTAGTATACAGGCTGATACTTACTTACAGGTAGTGTCACCACTGGATCTAATAATAATATGTAAAATGTATCACTGCAATCAGCCTTATAGTCAACGAATTTAAATATTACGTTATGTCGGTTAGGCTAAAGTCAATTTAAATACAAGATACAGACATACCTAACCAATATTAAAATCAATAAACATTCAAAAGTTTCAGTCAATAAATCGATTGTATTTTTTTTTATTTATTTACAAAGAAAAAACTTTGAAATTCTGAATGGAGCTTGATATTTATACAGTTCACTTTTATTTCCCTTTTTCAATATTGCACCACCTACCCCTCCTCTACTATCAAATGTCCTTTGTCTGAAGGTTGTCTGGTAGGAATCGCTTCCTGCGATAAGACCGCCGAAATTGTACAATTAAGTTTCTGTAATGCCTAGATTTTAAAGTTGTGTTTTTTTTGTGCAATAAAATATATCTATCTATTTATTTATTTATATAATTAAACAGGAAGAGCCTTATTACATAATTATGCAATACATAACAGCTATTATATTTTACAAACAAATATCAATTTGATTTAACAAAGACTTAATGTTATCTGTAAATATATCAAATTCTGTATGTAGATAGATAGAGACAGGTAAGTTTTACAATATGAAAGTAAAGTACAACAATATATTGTTTTCAACTTTCACGGTCAGTAACAACTTACCCGCAATAACTTCAGTTACTCCGTGACCATTATGCTTGCAACAGTGCCGAATTACCGGAAACTCAAAAATAAGGTACATGGTAAAAATCGAGATTCATATGAATCTGCTAAGATTGTTTTAACTTTTTTAAATTCATTTGAAATAGATTTAATAATGATTGATTTAATAGTGATTGGAAAAAATCGCTAAAATCGATAAGAGTACAACAAGGGTTGTACTTTAGAATAGTTACTTACGCGATTTCTACCATGTACCTTATTTTTGAGTTTCCACACTTATAAAAGTGTCTACTTACTTATTTAACGTGTGACGAAATAAGTGCAAATATTTTTTTGTAGAATAGGCCACCCTCACTCTTACCGAGGTGTCGTAAAAGGCGACTAAGGTAAAGCTGCTGGCATGATCATCAGTATCCAGAGAAGGAAAACTCTGCATTGATATCTAAACCCTCGCCAACCCGTCTGCCAAGCGTGGTGAGTATGGCATTACCTCTCATGTGTTTGAGGGAGGCCCGTGCCCCAGCAGTGGGGACTTAAATGGGCTGACGATGATTATATTTACCTTCGTTGATTCTGATATTAATAAACCAAGCTCTAAAGTTTACAATTAAATTTCCCCACTCTAGTAAAATTCAATTATTGTATCCACACCAATCAGGTACTTTTACAATTTAACGACCACTAAAGACATGAGACTTGGTGCCCAGCTTCAGCAAAAAGATTTCGCCACAGACATTCTAAGCCGGGTTTGGCTCCAACTAGTGTTGCTTATCGATAAACCACTATCAAGTCTATCAATAGACTATCGATAGTAAAAGTATCGATAGTCTGTCGATAGTATTGCTGGTTGGTAAAATTAGATTTATACTATTGATAACGCTATTACTATCGATTGTTTAATGTCCGACACTATCGATAATATTGTACACAATTAATCAGGCAGAAATACTATCATAAGTGTCTGACACATTGAATCAGGCAGAAATACTATCGAAATATAACTGACTACCGATAGTTTCTATAGATTTCGATTAATTCTGTTAGGAAACACAATACTATCTATCGATAGTATTGTGTTTCGATACTATATTGATTGTGTCGATTGTTTTGACCAATAGCACTACTATGGATAGTACTATCGATAGTCCGAATGATTTTCGAGGTCAACTATCGATATGGAAACCTTCGATAGTTCCGCAACACTAGCTCCAACCCACCATCGTAAGACGAGGAATTTGTTGGAACTTCTGGTAGACAAAGACACAAGCGAGTGTAGTTTTGTAACTGAGATGTGTCCAGCAATACCTGTGAATGTGGCAATATAACATTTCGAGAATCTGTCCGTGCACGACGAGCTCGTAGAAGGATAATGTATGTAGAATACGGGTTCTCAAACCTATCGACTTCTACCTTTTGGCATAGAAAAAACTGTTTGAGTCTTTACTGTTTACCAAACGTTAAACAAGGTGAGATACACCCTGTTTAAGGTTTACATGCCTTTAACCACGTGTTCTACCAACCATTTATTTAGAACAACATTTGTTCTATGACTTTAAAATTCGTAAAAAAAATCCCATACAAAATGATCAAGTCCGACCGATTTTATATGAAAAGTTGATTTTTTTATACTTATTTCCAAAAGTTATAAAACAAAATGTTGTTCAGACTTGTGACTCCTCTGGACGTAATCTATGATTTGTCTATATTTTTATGACGGACTAGCACTTGACTCGACAGTTAGGGTAGACGAAAATCAACCAGGGACAGCTAGGTCAAGGCGATCCAGAAGATTGCCACAACACCTTTTCGATTATGTCTTAGACTAAGTAATTAAGGGGCGCCTCCCGGCTTTTCTCGGTTGGGAGTGTGACGTGCCCTATGTTTTACTCTATGATTTGTCTATGTTTTCTTACGTCCAACTCAAATAAATGTCTTTACTGAAAATCTTAAATATCATGTATTCCTTCCGATTCTTCACATCTGGTGTTGCCAGACACCTGACATCTGTCTATGGGCGGCGGTGATCCGTCTGCTCGTCTGCCCCTACCTCATAAAAAAATGGTTAGAAGAAAACTAGGTTAAATAGATGGAAATGTTCACAGATACGTCTGTAGAAACCCCCTATATAAAGTATCCCGACCACCTCGAGAGAAGAGAAGAAGATCTTGCGGTAAAGAGAGCATTTCGGGGACGTTGTAATGGGCTAAGGCCACTCGGCCGTCCAAGATACCGGTGGAAAGACACGACAGATAAGTCGGTGGCTCAGTGGCTAATGGGGCCTAAATTTGTATCCGAGCTTAACGTGCTTTCCGAGGCACGGAAAGCACGTTAAGCCGTCAGTCCTCTTCGTTCACGTTACATTGGTATCCCTTCTTAATATGAGGGTAAAGGAATTGGTGAGCTCACTTGTGCATTACAATGTCCTGGGTTGATAACTGATCGTTGAAATCATAGCCGTAATATCGATAAGAAGATATTATTTACTTACTTTTTATGGGCCAAAACCCACTAGGGGGCGTCAGTGTCCACTTTGAGAAAGCCAAATGCACATCGTTCGCATTGCGTGCGCGGGCGCATTACCAGCGCTTCCTTGTCCGCAAGTGCACTGTGTGACAAAATGCTATAAACTTGCCAACTGTTTTGCTTATAACATGTTTCGTCATGTCATTTTAATATTTTTATTGGCTAGTAAATTACTCTCCAAATGAGAGTTCGTTATTCTAAGTGTTGATGAAAATTACGTGCAATAGCAAAGTTCATAGGTATTGCATGCGCATGATATTTGTTTTGAAAGTTAGTATTCACCTGAGGGCTAGACGTGTGTAACTCTTTACTGAAAGGACTCAGTAATCCGACTCAGCCAAATGATACCCTGTTCCGTATCTCTAATGTATCACATAAATGTATCATTCGACTCAAATGTATCTCGAGTCTGAATGATCCAAGAGAGCCGAACCGAATGATCCGAATAAGATAGATAGATAGATAGATAGATATTCTTTATTGCACAAAAATAAATTACAAGCATGATACAACAGCAACAGACAATACAATACGGCAGTCTTATCGCTTGTAGCGATATCTTCCAGACAACCTTACCTAAGCTGAATGATCCGAATGGGCTGAATGATCCGAATGTGCGGAATAATCCAAATTCAAAGCTAAAGAATAAGCTATGGGCTGTCCGGGGTGAATGGGTAACCGTCTTTTCATGTATTACGCAGGGAAAAGAGACAGGTATTACATGGCACAGCATGACGGGCTGGCTAATTCATTCGTAACAAAATCAATTTATCATGGATCTATCTGAGTGTTTATGTTCCAAATGATTCAAATGAAGCGTTTTACTGTTCCGCATATTTGCACTGATCCAGATCCAAATGTTTGTTTGAATGTTTTGAACGATACGTTTTTACCAGATCTATTGTGGGCTAAATAGATATTATTTATTAGACAAAATGCAAAAATTAAAAACTAGTAATTGGAGATATTTAGTACGCTTTTTCGGTAGTCTTCTGAAAGCCAAATAAGATATTCTATTCGTTATGGGACGGTTTCGTTGTCAAGGCAAGCGAGCAGACGAATCGCCTGATGGTAAGCGATTGCTGCCGCCCATGGACACCCGTGACACCAGTGGAGTCACAAGTGCGCTGCCAAACTTTAACTCCCTTTCCCCCGGATTGGGTCTCCGGTACCCTCACTCACGCAGCACAACACAGCACAGTGCTGCTTCAGGACGGCTTTCTGTGAGGCCTTGGTATCACTCCGGTCAAGCTGGCCTATTCATGCCGAAGCATGGCTCTCCTACGATCAAATGTCATGTGGAAAAGCTCATGTGACAGATTGACTAGTGTTGTGTGTACGAGCTTGGGATGTATAACCAAATCAATTTTCATCGTCTAACAATACCGTTATAAAAATAAATTTCCAAATTTCAGTGATTGCTCTGCTCATCATGGCAGCAGTACCAGCTTCGCAAAATGGCGTAAACATTACTTCATTTCAATGTTTCCGCAACGTTTAGCTACTTGTCCGATTGAGGTCACCGATTTCAACGTGACATTGATTTGACACCATGCTGAGCTAGAATGGCATCAGCCACGCCAGAAGATGTGCAGATGTGTTGCCAGATTTTTAGGAAGGAGCAGGTAGTATTTTTAGGAAGGAGCAGGTAGTTATTTAATACTAAATGCTGTTCATCATACAGTATTTATCATTCCTTTTCAGCAATAAACTCGGTATTTACTACCACCGTACATTGCGGAAGACGACAGGAATCCACCCTTACATTGTGGAAGTTCCACCAGCTCGTACTAAGCGTTTCGCTTCTTCTGTCTTGGTACGAACTGCTAAGGAATGGAACAACTTGCCGGCTTCTGTATTCCCAGAGAGCTACAATTTGGGTGTCTTTAAGTCAAGAGTGAAAAGGCTTCTT
Organism: Marasmia exigua; assembly: GCA_019059595.1. Lineage (NCBI taxonomy): Eukaryota > Metazoa > Arthropoda > Insecta > Lepidoptera > Crambidae > Marasmia > Marasmia exigua. The sequence continues at coordinate 3,288,958 of CM032469.1, read as the reverse complement.
CTGGGTAAGCACGCTACATCTTAGACCTTATTAGTCACTTTCCATCAGGTGAAATGAGGTCAAGTGCAAATCCATTTAATATATAAAAAAAAATCTATACCTAACAAGCTACATTTCGAAGACAGTGTAAAATTCTTTAAAAGTATATTTGGAGTATGGTATATACTGCATTATATCTCTATCATAATTTCAGCCAGTAAACGTCCACTGCTGGACATAGGCCTGCCCCAATATGATCTCCACACAGATCGGTCCTGTGCCGCCCGCATCCAAGGGATTCCCGCGACCTTCACCAGATCGTCGGTTCACCTTGTGGGGGACCCGCCACTGCTTGTCCTCCTAAACTAAGCCTCCACTCGAAGACCTTTCTGCCCCATCGGCCATCTGATCTCCTCGCAATATGCCCTGCCCATTGCCACTTGAGGAATGCAATTCTTTGGGCTATTTCTTTGACCTTGGTTCTCCTGCGGATCTCATCATTCCTGATAAGATCACGCAAGGAGATTTCGAGCATAGCCCTTTCAATCGATCTTCTTAAGCGGCTCATTGTATCTCTATCATTAAGTAACAATAATGCAATCAAACTATACATAAAACATCTGTTCACGTTATTTGTCGAGATATAAAACCTCATTGGTTTAAAAATAGAACAAATCTTTTTCATACAGAATTTCGATTGTGTTTTGTTAATTACTCACTCTTGTCAAATATCTGTGTAAAAACACAAGGGAAATAAATTGTTATTTTAATTTGAAGCAAATTCGTTATTATTTGACGAGTTAAAAAAGAAATCGAGGATCAATTTACAGTCCACAAAAATTATCGAAGAACACAAATTTTGTACAATAGCAGTCCAGAAGATCTCCGTATCCAGGAAACGTCATCATTTAGGAATAGGAGCCATTGCAGCCAGCAGAAATGGCATGTCTCCAACCAAACCCAAACAAAATGGTGACGAAGATAGTTAAGTAAATCCGCTTTATGTAATACGATACGGAATTATCTAATTAACTCGTAATTCAAACTTAGTATGCACGAAACGAAAGTCACAATTAAGGCAGTGCATTTTGTTCCAATCAACTTTCACTGAATTTCAATGTGTGGAATCGACACATTCACTTTAGTTACAGTAAATTGTATGACTTGTCTTACGACATTTAACGTAGAAAAGTATCTGTGACTTTTTAAGCTATTTTGTACGCGCATTGCAAGTCATCATACTCGAAATTTAAGTTTAAATTGACCACTAAAAATATCGAATGACGGCGCCACTGAACCGAAAAGCCCGCTTAAGGGCAGATATACATCGTAATTTTTTTTGGATTTACTCATAATAGATATCGCGAATAAAGTTACATTTAGGATGTTAAGTCAACAAAATACGCGAAATTATAATCAGCTGTTCCCTACATTGTTAATTTATTAAGGTGACGGGTAGGGCACACTAGCGACGCCAATCGATTTAAATTTTGACTACTAAGCCGGATCTAATTTAAACAATTTCAGGGTTACAATCTCTCGGTAAACACTTACACTATTTATTAAATAACCATGCACAAATGTTGGGTCCAACACGTACGCGAAAAAGCGCCCACTTTTGACGTGAATAAAATTTTCGCGTACAAAAACGGACCCAACATTAGTGCATGATTATGTAATAAATGGTATAAGTGTTTGCAGAGAGATTGTAACACCGAAATTGTTTAAAATGGATCCGGTTTAGTAGCTACAAATTAAAATCGATTGGCGTCGCTAGTGTGCCCTACCCGTCAATTTAAATGGACCACGTACCTCAGTTCTGTGGAACGGTTTGGCTGCAGGAGTATTTCCCGACGGCTACGACTTAGGGACCTTCAAGAGAAGAGCGTACTCTTTTTTAAAAAGGCCGGCAACACATTCGCGGTCTCACTGATTACGCGGATGTTCATGGGCGGCGTTGATTACTTTTCATCAGGTGACTCGTTTGTCCGACTCTAGCATAAAAAGATGGAACTTTATTCGGAATACCTATAATAAAAAAGTGACCGTATAAAGCGTAATTTTTTCGTGGCATGGATGGAATACTGCCAAGCTTTTTTATGCGTGATAGGTGGCAGAGGAGCAGGCGGATCGCCTGATGGTAAGCGATTACCTCCGCTCATAGACACACGCGACACCAGTGGAGTCACAAGTGCGCTGCCAACCTTTACCCCGGATCGGGCCTTCGGTACCCTCACTCACGCAGCGAAACACAGCACAGTGCTGCTTCATGTCGGTTTTCTGTGAGGCCGTGGTGTCACTCCAGTCGAGCTGACCCATTCATGCCGAAGCTTGGCTTGAGTCGGCTCTCCTCGTTTTGCGGCGCCAGGATCTATCCTGGGTTGTCGAAATGATTGCTTATAGTCTCATTCTTAACTACTGAGGGTTATATTCTTAAATGTTTGTTAAACCATTGTTTTCATTACTTTTTCGAAAATTCTATATGATTTTTATTTGTTTAAACGTCAAAACTGCTCTATCTGCCACACTCAGAGTCGTTGATTAACTTAGTTGACTACTTAAGAAAAAATATTGACACTTATTTTGATACGCATAAAGACTACCAATACTAAAGTTAATGAACATTAGCTTAAATGACGTCTCTGAGTGCAGCCGTATAAAACCATTTTAGCTAGGTTTACTGAACGTTTATGAACGAGTATTAAGTATGATTTCGCAGATATCCCGGTCGGTTGCAAACTCATATATACATCGCATGCAATTGTTACTTTGCATGCAAGAACACAATCAAATACACATGTTCGCATTACTTCCTTACTTTGCGCAAATATTTCATTTTGTAATGTAATAATGATTTGTGTGCAATGGACCCTACGACCACAAGCCAATAGGAGACAATCATTTACGACTATGATGTAACTTCGAATGAAATGCGCTTGGAAAATTACAATCTGTAAAAAATACGGCAAAACACAAAGTGACATAATGTGTTCGCATGTTGTGTCATTTTAGTCGATCTTATGTTGTTGACAAGTGTCGGGAAAAAATGTGGCATGCAATGTAATCGATAAAGTGTCGGGTAAAACTTTTTGTAGGTACCGGTAGCCCACAGATTTAGCCATACATTGAGTAACTAGACTTGCCTTCATCAGATTCGTACTTGTTACTTGGAGACTTTTTATTGGTTTCAGTCTAACGTTTATCACAATCGCACCTGATGGAAAATGTTTGCGAATTAAGTACTTACAAAATATAATTATATTTTAGTATTAACCATTATCAGAAAGAGGTCGATCGACGAATCCAACTCGGCTGGGCAGCGTTCGGGAAGCTACGCAGCATATTTTCGGCAGATCTTCCGCAGTGTCTCAAGACGAAAGTCTTTAATGCGTGTGTGTTGCCAGTGATGACATACGGAACCGAAACGTGGCCGCTTACAATGTGCCGATTAAGGAGCTCAAAGTCACCCAGAGAGCAATGGAGAGGGCTATGCTCGGAGTTTCCCTGTGTGATCGTATCAGAAATGATGATATCCGCAGGAGAACTAAGGTCACAGACGTAGCCCAAAGGATTGCATGCCTCAAGTGCCAATAGGCAGGGCACATAGCGAGGAGAACAGACGGCCGTTGGGGCGGAAAGGTCCTCGAGTGGAGGCCACGTACAGGAAGTCGCAGCCGTGGCAGGCCTCCTACAAGGTGGACCGACGATCTGGTGAAGATCGCGGGAATCCATTGGATGCGGGAGGCACAGGACCGATCTGTGTGGAGAACATTGGGGGAGGCCTATGTCCAGCAGTGGACGTCTATTGGCTGAAATGATGATGATGATTATCAGCACTGTTGGTCTAGTGGTTTAAGTACCGTATTCGTGATCTTGGGGTCCTGGGTTCGATTCCCAGGTCGAGCGAAAAGTATGTTTCGAATTTTTCGAACATAGCTCGGATTTGTGATCACCAATTCGCATTTGGCAAGCGTGGTGATTAAGCCTAATCCCATCATAGTAGCGATGACTTGATTTCTATGATGGAGGCCTTTGCCCTGCAGTGGGACAGTTTATAGGCTGATACTTTACTTTAACTTTTATTAACCATTTACATTTTTCATCAGGTGCGATTGTGATCAAGTATTACAGTAAAAATCTATAAAAAAAATGTCCCAAATTAAAATGTACGAATAGGATGATGACAGGTAAGTTATAGTAAGACTAAAGAGATGCAACTCAAGTAACAATGGCCAGGGCACATCGCGAGGAGAACATACTACCGTCGGGGTGGAAACGTCCTCGAGTCAGGCCTCCCACAAGTTGAGCCGACGCCCTGGTGAAGGTCGCGGGAATTCCATGAAACCTTGGGCGTGTATTGGCTGAAATTATGAAGAATAACCCTTTTTCAGCCTTCACTATAGTCCATTCAGTATGTGAAGGTGATTAAGAGAGTTAAAACGTTTCGGGTCATGCATCCAACTTTCTACAAATAGAAATTTGGAGCTGTAAAAATCATTAACTTTTCTGTGTTTTTATTCTTCCAAAATAACAAGTATTAATCTTTCTCAATTAATCTGAAAAAGAACTTAAAATAATTATTACCAATAAAATTTCTATTCAAATTTAAAATTCCTAGATAAAATGTTGATTAAGATTAAAAATCAAAAAAATAAAAAGTCGATTAGATTTCTAAAGAAAATATTCTTGATTCTAAAAAATATCGTAAAATTCTAACCGATATTGGAAAAGGAGTGTCTCACTTTTAATGTCAAAATAGAACTGTCCTATTCACCCGAATGGACTATAACTACAATTATTTTGACACAACAATTTCAATGTTTTTACAAAAAGTACAAGAGCCCGTAATTTCTCAAAACGCCGGCAGTTTATGTCGATTCAAATAATCTACAGCGCCGCGTATTTTTACAACAGAAGTCGCGTTACAGTAGGGAAACGATGGCAGTGAAGAAACTAAATTCTTCATACTGTAACGTAAAACACTTACAACCTGTGCGGATAAAGAATGGGATCAGAAATGGCGGCGCATCTATTCGCTTCTCGCTCGAATGAGCGAGGAGTGAAGTGCACCCAACGAGTGCGAGTATAAACGCAAATAGTGTACGAGCGAGAAGTGAATAGATGCGCCGCCATTTCTGATCCCATTCTTTATCCGCAGAGGTAGTAGTTAACGTGTCGACTTTGTCATGAAGAAATGAGAATAGTACCTACTTTTACATCAATATTAGAAGACATTTTAATACACTCTCCTAAAAATCAATTTAATCTTTTTTTTACGTCATAGGTGGATGACGAGCTGACGGATCACCCAATGGTAAGCGATTGCCGCCGCCCATGGACACCCGCGGCACCAGTGGAGTCACAAGTGCGCTGCCAACCGTGAAACCCCCCTTTACCCCTCGGGCCTCAGGTACCGTCACTCACGCAGTGAAACACAGCACATTGCTGCTTCACGCCGGTTTTCTGTGAGGAATCATTTCTAATCTAACGAGCACGGGACCAAGCATGCTTTTATTTTGACTCACTAAAAATCTTTACATATAGCGGTGTCCTAGATCCTTCACCTTGTCATAAGTCGGGAACAAGGTATTGAGTAAGATTTGAAATCTTAACCAAACCCCATGGGTAGTCTAGAGGTTTGCCTCTAGTCTACCCATGGGGTTTGGTTAAGAACAACAAGATAGGTCTTGTTGCCTTTTAACACTTGCTGGCAACACTTTGGCAGTATAAGCATAAAGCGTATAAGCCTCAAATCATATGGCACCTGTATCCTAACCCTTTTACTGTTTAATCTATGGCCACCAAAAATAGCACGTTGGCGAGCCTCCTGTACTGGAGTACAGTCAGAACAGTTTAACAGTGGGAGAGCCACGCTTCGGCATGAATGGGCCGGCTCGACCGGATTAATAGCACGTCCTCATAGAAAACCGGCCTGGAGTATTGCATGGGCTGTGCTTCGCTGCGTGAGTGAGGGTACTGGAGGTCCAATCCAGGGGAAGGGGGTTAAAAGGTAAGCAGCGCACTTGGAACACCACTGGTGTTGCAGGTGTCCATGGGCAGCGGTAAACGCTTGCCATAAAAAAACAGTCACGAGCACTAATAAATACAAAAAAAATACAAAATAATTTATTTCAGTCACTTAGGTATAGGTAAGTATTGTACAATGGGTTTGGACTCTCTTTTAAGCAAATACTTGCTTGTGTTAGGAGAGACTGCTTTTCTATATCGGTACAGTTAGTATAGTTAAGTTAATAAATAAATTTGACAAAAGCTTGATATTTAAGATCTTAAACATAAACATAAATAAATATACAATCTCATTCAAATATGAACACTATTGTTTCGCCTCATGAGTCAAGGTGTTTACAATTCTTTGCAGGCGACTTTACGTGCACCGTTAAGACATCAAGGAGTCACAGGGCAGAGATAAGTTCACCTACTGGAACTTATTACACTGCCCGAGATCTAGTTCACACTCCAGTGCACTAAACCAACGCGTTGTTTTGTCAAACAACAAACAAATCGGGTCAATTGTTCGTTTGTTCGCGACAATGGCGCCCAGTCTTGTTCGGGGAGAAAGACATTTTCTTGGCAGAAGCCTTGTTTTATCAGCCTTTGACGTGGACACGTGACCTAGTTATGCACAAGAAATGCGGATGAATAAAATAACAAGGCGATGTTTTGTGAATAAACTATAATATTTGGCAGAAAGTTCGAAATGTATGTTGATACGCATTCCGAGGTGTCGTAAAAGGCGACTAAGGTAAAGCTGCTGGCATGATCATCAGCACCCAGAGAAGGAAAACTCTGCATTCATATCAAAACTCTCGCCAACCCGTCTGCCAAGCGTGGTGAGTATGGCAATTACCCCTCATGTGATTGAGGGAGGCCCGTGCCCCAGCAGTGGGGACTTAAATGGGCTGACGATGATGACGCATTCCGACCTCGTCTATCCTAGCTCGTCTCTAGGTTCTAAACCGAGTACGGTGTAGTAGCGTGCTAGGGTACAGATTTTGTTTTAATCTACCTATGTGCTTATTATCATTATTTTACCACTAATGGCGATAAGGGAAAGATCATGAGAAAACCAGCAAGTTTCGGAACGATTCTCAAACTTTGAACACCCGTTTGGCTTCAATTTTATAGAACAATTAAATTAAAATAAAATAAAAAATTATTTCACATAACTTATGTCTAATACAACTTTTGATCAATGAATCTTATATAATAGTACACATATTTAACATTTTGCTTGAACTAGGGTGACCTGTGTTTCAGGCTAAAAATAGGTCTTAGGAACTTTAATCGTATAAGTAAGCAATAAATTACAACTTAAACTTAATCTTACTCTACGCTAACAATTAAAATTAGGTAATAGTTATTTAGGGACAATGAGTAATTTCTCTGTATCATCGTAGGACAACTTCAGGAGCACTTCCTGAAGGTGTTTTTAGCGCAGTTATAGGGCAGAGGATATATGGTGTCCATGGCGTTAAGTCTATTATAGAGAAGTGGGCCCAAGAACACGTAGAAACGGCAAGAAAAAACACGCTTCATTAGAGGATTATGAGAGCAAACTTTATCTTTCCTTCTTTTGTTAGTAGGTTCAGTGCTGTATGAAAGCGCGGTGTGCTGTTTAAGTTCATTATAAATAACTGTCTTACTGTTAGAACCTTACAATTTGTATATAAAAGTGCAATTGTTGAGATAATGAGGGGACAAAGGGGATTGGCGTGATAAAGAAGAGGCTTTACTAAGCAGTGGGTGCATGTGGGCTGTTATGATGATGATGATGAGATAATGGTTCTGAACGTGATATCATTATCTAGCAGTGGTCTGGTTTTGCAAAGGGAAACCTTTTGTAGAATATCAGCTTCAGTTTAATTTATCATTATCATCATCATTTCAGCCAATAGACGTCCACTGCTAGACATAGACCTCCCCCAATGTTCTCCACACAGATCGGTCCTATGCCGCCCGCATCCAATGGATTCCCGCAGCCTTCACCAGATCGTCGGTCCACCTTGTGAGGGGCCTGCCACGTCTGCGACTTCTTGTATGTCTTCTTGTAGGCCTCCACTCGTGGACCTTTCCACCCCAACGGCCGTCGGTGCTCCTGGCTATGTGCCCTGCCCATTGTCACTTGAGACATGCAATCCTTTGGGCTCTGTCTTTGACCTTAGTTCTCCTGCGGATCTCATCATTTTTGATACGATTACGCAAAGAGACTCCTAGCCCTCTCCATTGCTCTCTGGGTGACTCTTAGCCTGCTTAATCGGCACATTGTAAGCGGCGACGTTTCGGTTCGCAGTTTAATTACCAATGCCTACCTATATCATAAGTCAATCGTTCCCCAGGCTCTAAAGCAAGGTGATGATGATGATATATCAATATCGAAAGCTTTTTAAATTGATGTTTGTTTAGTTCCGTAAAGTCATCTTCCGGTTTTATGTAACAATCTGTGAACGTATTCTTGATTACATTTGATGATAGTCGAATATACAATTTCAAAAGAAAGCTGATATACGGAATAATGATCGGGCAGACTTTACCGTCATAATGCCGCGTCCACACACTTGTTGTATGCCACAAATAGCAAACACCTATTAGAATAAGAATTGATTTATTAAGATACCATACAACAAAAATCAAACAAATTAAATTTAAAATCCGAAGTCCGAAGTCGACCGAAGTAAAAAAAAAGTCCGAAGACAAACAGCGAGTACAAAGCATCCCCACGCTTGGCAAATATTATCCCAATCATTACAAATGGCGAACTAGGATAGTCCTGGAACAAAACTCGTGCCAGCCCCTTTTAACATTGCGTGTTGGGATGTTACGAGATTTAAGTACGGTAACTATAGATCGCGATTTGTAATAAGGTGGTTAGAGTTCCCGCCACGAAAGAAGTTACGCGGAAAAATACGGAACTAAAATATGAGATTCCTTATGTCTATGAATATAAAGTTCAAATTTGAGTGTGGATGGCGATGACAGCGCGTTTTCACGGGACTTCTTTGGGTTTTTTTATGTGAGACGAGCAGACGGATCACCTGATGGTAAGCGATTGCCGCCGCCCATAGACACCCGCGACACCAGTGGAGTCACAACTGCGCTGCCAACTTTTAAACCCCCTTTTCCCTCGGATTAGGCCTCCAGTACCCTCACTCACTTGACGAGGCGTGGCGCGGACTCTAGTTTCACTCTATATTAGCGCCCTTTCATATACTGGCAAGCGCAAATAGCAAATCATCCACTCGTTGGTGAGTTTGAGGTGACGGGTAGGGCACACTAGTGACGCCAATTGATTTAAATTCAACAATTTCATAGCTGCAGCCTCTCAAAAGTATAAGTGTTTTCCGTGTCTTTTTGAAAGAAAGAAAGAAAATATTTATTATTATAGACATCACAACACAGAACATATAGCAATTGTAAACCGAACACAATTTGGCACAAACAGAAAACAAAACATAAAACAATTAAAAATACATAAAAATAAAACAAAAGGAAAAAAAAAAACAAAACTATATTCAATCATGTTCAGACAGTGCCTGTAAAGGTTGTGTCCTTTACTAATAGATGTAAGTAATTGTAGATAGAAATAAGTTAGGTAAGTACCTATGTATGTAGTTGTAAGTTAGCGTAGTAAGTTTTGGCGGGAGCGGAATGTTGAATTCAATTCAATTCAATTCAATATGTTTATTGCTTCTTCATATGTTGTACAAAGATCTTAGTTTAAAGTATTTTAAGTTACAATATGGACCCTGTCGGGCACTGCAAACATTTTGGAGAGAGTAGGACTTATAGACTCACATTGTGTTTCTCTAGTTCAAGTATCATAATATAATATTTGTTTACCTATTCATAATTTTTATATTTATGTTATGAAAATATTTATATTATGTTATTATTATATTTATATATCACATTTGAATAATATTTATATTTATTATTATGTTTGTATTATTAATTTAAAATTACTTTTTTATCCTATGCTTAAATCATTTACTGTAATTATTTATTTTCTAGTTTTATATACTTTCTTTAAAATATTCTTCTAGTTTATAATAGCATTTTTTAATAAGTATATCTTTAAGCTTTTTCAAAAATTCTTTTTCACTGGGTATGCTTTTTAAAGCAGATGGTAATTTATTAAATATTTTCACACACATTACTAGCGGGCTTTTTGAGTGTAAGTTAAGTCTCGAGGTTGGCAACATCAATCTAGTTTGAGTTTTTGGACGAAAAGAATATTTTGTGGGTATTTCCTGTCTAGTTTTAAAGAATTCGGGATGTTTTATTACAAAATGGCATGTTTCATAAATATAAATACATGGGAGAGTTAGGAGTTTTAGTCTTTGGAAATGTAATTTGCAGCTATCTGTTTGTTGTATATTGGCTATAATTCTGATAAGTTTCTTTTGTTGTGTGAATAGACTTGGAACGTTGGTACTATTTCCCCATAGCATAACCCCATATTTTAGCCAAGAATATGCATAGGCATAGTATGTGACTAGTGCTGTTTTTTCGTCAGTAGACTTTTTGACCTCCCGTAACGCATAAGCAAACTTAGACATTTTGGAATTTATATTTGTTACATGGGACTTCCAATTGATGTTAGTATCTATTGTCAATCCCAGTAGTGTTGAGTCGGTTACTTGTTTTAGTGTTTCGCCATTGTAGGTTAGATTAATTTTTAGCGGTTCTTTTTGATACGGATGGAAAGTTAATAATTTGGTTTTAGTAATGTTTATTCTTAAATTATGAATTGTGAGCCAGTTCTTTACTATTTCTATTATTTTGAGGAGCTTTTCGTTTATTGTTGTGCTGTCTTCGCATGAGGTGAGAATAGAAACGTCGTCTGCGAATAAAGTACAGTGGTCATTTAATATTTTCGGCAAGTCATTGATGTATATTAAAAACAAGAGGCATCCAATCACACTACCTTGTGGAATTGATGCGTTAGTAGTTATGCGGTCGGATCTTATGGTTTGTATTTGTGATGCTTTCTTGTTGTAGTGTTTAATTTCTACTTGTTGCTCTCTATCTTGTAAATATGAATTTATCCACTCAAGACTTTGCCCGCGTATTCCTATTCCATGAAGTTTTTTTATTAAGATGTTGTGTTGTACCCTATCATAGGCCTTCGACATATCTATTAATATTCCTATAGCATATTTTTTATTATTTATCAAATTGATGGCTTCTTGCATGAATTTAAATACCGCTAAGACTGTCGACCGTTTTTTTCGAAAGCCGTTTTGGTTATCGTCCAGAATATCATACTTTTCGCAGAAATTGAGTATGCGACTACACATGGCTTTTTCAAAAAGTTTCGATGCTGTAGGCAAGAGTGCTATAGGTCGGTAGTTATTCGGGTCGGTTTTATCTTGTTTTTTATGTAAAGGATGAATTATTGTTCTTTTTAATATGGTCGGGAACTTACCCTCATTGAAAGACTGGTTTATGAGAGTAGTGAAGGGAGGCGCTAACTCATCTGCGCACCTCTTTAATAAAGAGGGTGGGAGTTCGTCTATTCCGGAGCTATTTTTATTTTTTAAGCTTTTAATACTTTTATGGATTTCGTTAGTGTTAACTTGGCTTAAAAACATTGTATTTGTGGTTGGATGGAGTACAGCGTAATGCTGAGACAAAGTGTCTGTTTGAATATTATCGGTTGTCTCGCCTACTGTAGCGAAGTAGTTGTTGAGCGTATTAGCAACTCTGGAGGGGTCTGTAATAAGTACATTTTCTTTTTTTATATGTATATTTCTTTTTTCAGGGTTTTTTTTCTTATTTGTATTTTCATTGACTATTTCCCACATTGTTTGAACCGTATTTGAAGCGTTTTGTATTCTAATTTTATTATTGCGTTTTTTGGCGATTTTTACTGTTTTTTAAGGATTTTCTCGTATTTTTTGTAGTGATTTAAGAGAGTTAAATTTTTGCTTTTTTGTACTATAACTTTTAAAAGTCTTTTATTTTGGCATGATATTTTTATCCCTTTTGATAACCATTTATTTCTATTTATTGTTTTTAATTTCGTTTTAACTTTAGGTATGTAAGTATTTAGAAGATTTTGTATTATTTCATGAAAGATATTATAGTTTTCGTCTATATTATTGTTTGCTGAAAGAAGCTGCTGCCAATTTATTTTAGCTAAGTTTGTTTTGAAATTATCTATATTTTTTGTATTATACTTTCTTTTGATAGTATTCCACGGTTTTATTTTTTGACTTTGTTGAAATTGTGTTCTTATAACTATAGAGGCATGATCAGAAAAACCTAGTTCTTCTACTGAGACGTGCAGGGCTGGATATGCGAAATTGGTAAAAAGTAGGTCGATACATGTTGAGGTCGTGTTAGTGTTGCGAGTTGCTTTTTTTATTCGTAGGGTGAATCCATTTTCTGACATAAGGTCCAGGAGGCGTCTCGTTTTAGGGTTATTATTTATAACATTAATATTTAAGTCTCCCCCTAGGATGACATTATTTTTATGATACTTTTTATTTACATAATTTAATTTTTTTTCCAATTGACTAAAAAATAACTCCTCCTCCCTCCTATTCCAATAAATATTAACTAACAAGATATTTTCCTTTGGTAGTTCCGCGGCGTGTATAAAAGTGTCCGTCACCGTATAGAGAGTTTATTGTACTAATGTAGAGCGTGCTCGTACAGATGAGTACAGATGAGCCAAATGAATATTTTGGTCTGCTTTTGTATTCGAAATTTGCGTTCATGGCGTTACTTCAAATTTCGAGTGCAAAAACAGATCAAAATGTGGTGCACAATTATGAAATAAATAGTATAAATGTTTGCTAAAAGACTCGCGCTCCGAAATTGTTTAAAATAGATCCAATTTAAATCGATTCTTGTCACTAGTTAGGGTTACCCGTCGCCTTAACAGTGAGCTTGCTGTTAGCTGGTTTATAATGACAAGCGTATGGACTCGCCATAAGACTTACGAGGTAATAAGAGGCTTAATTATTTTGTCGAAGATCTTACAATTTCCAATTTCCAAGATGATCACGCAGTTACGATACTACTTTCGGAATTTCCTCATCAATGTAAATCCCACAATAAATCGCAAGAGTTACAAGTAAGCTCCAAAGTATACATACTAATTTACGGTATTTGACTATTTTTTTTTCATTTGTGTAATCAAAAGACCTCTCAATGATAGAAACATCGTTGAAAGAATTACTTGATTCTCATTTAAACTACCTGAGATATCACAACTTTAAAATCACATTATTTTGGGCAACCCAAAAACGCTCTATACACACAATGGCTACAGAGATGTGACGTCACACGACAGTATTTTGCATGCATTTCATTTGGATTTTGTATGGTAGCTATATCAAATGTTTCGTTTATGTCAATGGTTCCATTATAATAGTTGGCGTAAATTATATGAGTTATTCAATGGTATAATTATTTTTTTAAAATTTCATACTTTTAAAATGGACTTGCCCATGAATCTTTGAATGACCATAAAACCGGCTAGACGTTATATTTTTAATTGAGAATTTTTGCTATTCACACATATTTACCTATATTTTGATAAAATATTTATATTTTGTAAAATATCGAGCTTAGTCAAATACCCTCGGTACAAGAAAAACAATAAATATTCAAAACAGCCCCTACTCAGAGTTTAGCTCGTAGACTCAAGGAGCCATGGTTTAACTATGGCCGGCGATGATTATCAGGTCCCAATGGACAATACGACAAAAAAATACCATTTTCATTTGCTTTTCCAATTGAAACAGAAAAACAGCCGACCCATATTTTTTACTTTTTATGAACTGTGTGTTTTAATGAAATATATATCATCATCATCATCAGCTTATCGCAGTCCACTGCTGGACGTAGGCCTCTCCAATTGTTCGCCACCGTGATCTATCTATGACTTCTCGCATCCAGCTCTTGTCAGCCTGCGCAGATCGTCCCTCCACCTAGCCAGAGGGCGCCCTACATTACGTTTGCCAAGACCCGGTCTCCACCCTAGAACTCGTTTACCCCATCGATTAATTAATAGGTCGGAAGTGACGTAGTCCTGAGGCTCAACATATTGTGATGTCGGTGCTATAATATGTCTAATAAAAAAAGTTTAGGCGACTGACATGTTGTTATGTGACGTTTGGTTTTTTGGATTACCTTTTTTTAAATCAACGTGAGCAAAAGCGTTATTAATTTATCATGCCGAGTCTCAGGAGGATTTTTACATTCTTTTTTCTCCCTAAATATATGTTTAAAAATTTCTAAATTTTTATGAGTCTAATCTAGAAATGGTATTTTTCATTTCGGAAAATGAATTTTTGTCATATGGTCCATTGGATACGAACTCAATTTAATTGCGCTCCGGTTTACATTTCTGTTTTGATACGAGTAAAAACTGGAACAAAGGATAATATCAATAAGGTAATCTCTACGTTTGTTTAGGCACAAACGTTGTAGAGAGTTTGCCAGCTAAGGCATGCGCCTTAGCAAGTTTTTCTAAGATCAAAAAGATGACCCGGGCCGCGACGACTTTCTGCACCAGTCCGGAGTTCACGCAGAGATAGTCGGAAACAAGTATAATAAGTGTGAACGGAAGTATATCTCAAATTTCACAGCGCGTTATCGCACCGTCGTTTCCTCTAGAGATGTGAAAAGTAATCATTTTCGACCGTGTAAGAGCCTCGCTTCGGCCGTCTGGACCGGAGTGATACCACGGCCTCACAGAAAACCTGCGTGAAGCAGCACTGTGCTGTTTCGCTGCGTGAGTGAGGGTACTGGAGGCCCAATCCGGGGGAAAGGGGGGTTTAAAGGTTGGCAGCGCACTTGTGACTCCACTGGTGTCGCGAGTGTCTATGGGCGGCGGCAATCGCTTGCCATCAGGTGATCTGTCTGCTCGTCTGCCACCTATCACATAAAAAAATTTAAATAAGCATAGAATGTATTCTACCGACAGCAGTTCCTCCTCGACTTAACGAGTAATTCCCAGCATTCAAAGCTATCGCTTCGGAGCCCCGAGTACGCTTGGACCATGATCTAGTAATGAAATGAAATGAAATGAAAGAAATGAAATGAAAGAAATGAAATGAAAGAAATGAAATGAAAGAAATGAAATGAAATGAAATGAAAATGAAATCAAATGAATGATCACTTGATTGGTTCAAGCACCAGGTGAGCAACATCCAGTTTGGCGATGATTGAGGTAGTACACAAGGTGGACCGACGATCTGGTGAAGATCGCGGGAATCCATTGGTTGCGGGCGGCGCAGGACCGATCTGTGTGGAGAACATTGGGGGAGGCCTATGTCCAGCAGTGGACGTCTATTGGCTGAAATGATGATGATGATGACGTAATAGGTACTCATACATCGCGAAAAGCCATAACAATAACTAGGCTTGAGCTTAAAGCTCAATCAACGCTATGTTTAGTTGAATTTAAGAAATTATAATATTTACTAGCACATTGTATTTACCTACTATATTGTACATTTAGAAATAATCTTGAAATTGTAACTATTTTTATTGTGTATGTTTGATGCAACAATAACTGATACTTAAACCAAATAAATAAATAAAAAATATTGTAGCTATTCACAATAATGAGAAACTATCTAAGACGTGCAGGTTTCCTCACGATGTTTTCTCTCACCGCCGATCTAGTAGCAGAATTATGCACATAAATTGAAAAATCCAGAGGTACATGAACTGATTCGTACTACGACCCCCGCATGGAAGACGCGTTCTTATCCTTTGAGCTACCTTCGCTCGATTTACTAAAGGGGGAGAGTAGTTTAGGCAGGAGTGTCAGTCTGTGAGTCGGGTCTGGTTTGTATATTGGTCTCGATATGTTTGGGATCTATGTGCGCGGCCGGTGTGTATTCGGAGGCCTCTTAGGCCTTTGAAGAAGCGGGGCTGGGAACGATTCTAACTCGATTTATTGATTATATTATTCAGTGAAACTGTCAATTTTTTTTTAAATTCCAAAATAATAATTTTCCCTTGTAAGATCACATCTCTAGTTTCCCCTGTAACCAGTTCTGCATGTCGCGATCGCCATATTGTCTGAACCGGTTCCGAGAAAGTGCTGTGCCATCAGGTTCCAATATGATTTCTATTTCCACGATCGTAAATAAGAAAATGTTGTAAAATTTAAGTACTTAAGTACCTACGCCTTATTAATGGTTATGTGTTAATTTCCTTGAAAATTATGTTAGTGTGTAGTAAATTAAGATATCACCCTGAGAGAAGAGAGTAAATAGGTAGACCTGTAATCACGCATGACCGATAATCGGTGACCGATTTTTTGTAGGAGAAAAATAGAACGTACTGATATCAATAATACGGTATTTGACTATTTTTTTTATTTTTGTAATCAAAAGTCCTCTCAGTGATGAAACATCGTTGAAAGATTTACTTCATTCTCATTTAAACTACCTGAGATATCACAACTTTAAAATCACATTATTTTGGGCAAACCCAAAACGCTCCATACAAATGGCTACTAAGATATGACGTCACAATCAAGTATTTAGTATGCATTTCATTTGAATTTTGTATGATAGTTTTTTAGATTTTCGCGTTGCATTATAACTATAATGTATCAAAACGGGAATTAACACGATATTTATTATGTGAAACAACATTGTGTACTCACATATTTGGCTCGACGTTTCGGCTACGTTACAGCAGCCGTGGTCACGAGCGGTCAGTCCGCTCATGTTTCACATAATAAATATCGTGTTAATCCAGTTATTGATACATTGAATTTTATATGGTATCTTTATCAAATTGTAATAAAAGTTGGTGCAAATTGTATGGGTTATTCAATGGTATAATTATTTTTTAATAATTTCATACTTTTAAAATGAACTTGCCCATGAATCTTTGAATGACCATAAAACCGGCAAGACGTTATATTTTTAATTGAGAATTGTTGCTATTGGCACACATTTACCTATATTTTGATAAAATATTTATATTTTGTAAAATCTCTAGCTTAGTCAAATACCCTATTGCGCAATGCACACGAACTAAAATATGTTTGTGAGAAATAGCACAGAAATTATATGAAAAATCGGCCGACTTTTTGTAGGTCCAATAATTCGTCCGACAAAAAGTCGGCTCATCACCATGTTCGATTCCCGAGCACCAACACAAATGTTTGCCAGTTTTATTAAAACTGATTTGGGTTGGGTCTGGGTATTTATAGTTACCTTCGTTGTTCCGGACCTTATCATATGAAATCTTAGTTTGGTACCAGGACAACTTACATGATTTGTGATTAGTACTTATTTATTTATTTTTATCATCATCTTAGCGGATCATTCCCAGTTGCATCCAAAGCCGATGCTTCTGGACCTGCGATGCTGTTTTACCATGATTCAGGATATGGGAAGTCTGGTAATTACAATGAAACAAATGACGTATGACATTAGCAACCCTTAAACATGGGAAGCCGTGTGGTCCCCGGCAGGGTATAATAGACCACCCTTACTCTTACCGAGGTGTCGTAAAAGGCGACTAAGATAAAGCTGCTGGCATGATCACCAGCACCCAGAGAAGGAAAACTCTGCATTTATATCAAAACCCTCGCCAACCCGTCTGCCAAGCGTGGTGAGTATGGCAATTACCCCTCATGTGATTGAGGGAGACCCGTGCCCCAGCAGTGGGGACTTAAATGGGCTGACGATAAAACATGGGAAGCAGACCATATCTATATTACAAACACTAATACCCATTGTAGTTCCCAAAGCGAGAAGGAGCAATACCCAGTCATTTAGAAAAGTCCTAAATATTTAAATCAATCGGTCTTGGAACTAATCGGTTAACAGCTAAGCTTGATTCGGTCTTTAGCCTTCCGTTTGTCAACACACGCCGCCGTTGCGACACAGGGATAGAAGAAGTGGTAGTATTTGAGCGCGCGCGCGCTCCCCCCCTCGGTAGTCTGTTGCGCACGCGATGGCCGCGCGACGCGTACTGCCGCGAGCCAGGCTCAAACCCGCGGACTCCGCGTTCTAGTCATTCCAAATTCGAATTCCTTCTTTTTTAATTTTCAAGACTGATAGGAGCCATGGAAACTTGACGACTTGTAACAGTGACTGTGACTGTGTGACCAAATGACAGTGACTGTGACGAAATGACAGTGACATGACTTGAGGATTGACTTGACTTAACTTTGACTGTACAGGACGAGGAGGTTTGTATTTTTTTTTTTGCAATGTTTTCTTGTGCACTAAGTAGAACCCACTGCTAAATTAACTAAAGGTTTGAGGATATCTGTTGATTCAGAGCCAATTTTTTGATTTGTAATTTAACTGAACTAATGGTTTAAAAAAGTAACCTATGGTCAAATATCGCCAAAATATGTTTTTAAGCAAGTTAGATTACATGCAATAGACCGTCACCCGCACCATCGGTTAGATATTAACTATACTTAGGTAATTTAACCAAAAGGTAACTAGGGATCAAAAATCGAAACGCTGCTGCTGTTGTCCATAACACAAATTCAAAACTTATTTCTAATTTTCATGTACCTATTAATTACTACATAATTTATTGACACAATCTTTCAAAATTTGATCGTAAATACGTAGGTATTGAATCTACAGCTTAGTATAAAGTTCAAAACCATAAAGCATTTCATCTGTTATAGGAAAAAGCTCTATCTAGAGGCCGATCATAGCCCAACAAGAAGAGCAAAGGCAAACCGCCAAATAAGTTCGGCCGTTATGACTCTATATGACTCTACCCGTTATGTTTTAGAGCTTCGAAGTTTCAAATTAAGTGTGTATAGAGTGGCTCTGATGTAATTTTAAATAGAAGCTTAGCTTTCTGTTCTGATCACTTCGTTATTGCCATATAATGTGTGACTGCCTCGGTGGCACAGTGGTTAGTGGGTCGCATTTTAAAGCTACGGCTGCGCAAGAGGTCCCGGGTTCGATCCCCGGGTTGGGCCAAAAACTTGTACCTAAGTTTTCGGTAAGAAACTCTTAGTGGCAGCCCAGAGTCTGGAAGTTGGCGGTCTTGTGGGGGTACAAGTGCCTCGGAAAGCACGTTAAGCTTTTGGTCCTGCGCCCAATCCCTCCCCGGTCGTGTCACAGTAGTGTCCCATCGGAATATGAGGGTAAGGGAATAGAGAGTGCACTTGTGTTTGCGCACACACTTGAGCACTATAATATATCCTGCGTACATGGCTATTCGTTGAGATTGGCCGCCGTTAGCCGTAATCGGTTAGAAGATTATTATAATGTACAGCTAGGTTGATTGTTGATGTAACTTTTTACCATAAATAACTTGAAGTGTTAAGGTGACGGGTAGGGCACACTAGCGACGCCAATCGATTTTAATTTTTAGCTACTAAACAGGATCTATTTTAAACAATTTTGGGGTTACAACCTCTCGGCAAACATATATTATTTATTAAATAACCATGCACAAATGTTGGGTCAGTTTTTGTACGCGAAAAATTGATTCACGCCAAAAGTGGCCGCTTTTGGCGTGAATCAATTTTTCGCGTACGCGTTGGTACGCGCGAGTATAAGTGTTTGCCGAGAGGTTGTAACCCCGAAATTGTTTAAAATAGATCCCGTTTAGTAGCTAAAAATTAAAATCGATTGGCAGTCGCTAGTGTGCCCTATCCGTCACCTTAAGGTAATTTAATACATTCTCCCCCTTATTACTAATAATTAATACGAGTAATTTTATTTTATTGTATATCATCCGTGCGATGGCCGAAATTTATTTTTCATTCATTCAATCATAAATAAACTGGAGAGTAGAGTAATAGTAGTCACAAAATTATAGCATTTCGGAATATCTATTTTGCTCTATTAAATGAAAAAGGAAAGAAACAAATTAGTGAAAGCAAAGAGACTTTCACTCATGCCTAAGTAATATTCGGTAATAAGCAGCTAATTGCGGGTAACTGTTAGACAATATTACGTAGAACGAAACATTCAAAAGTGTCATGTACCTTGTTATTACCCGACTACGGCAAAGCCACAAAGGAAGGGTTATGATTGTTAGACTATAGACTAACGCTTGACCGCAATCACGCCTGATGGAAAGCGACGATGAAGTCTAGGATGATTTATTTATTTATTTATATATAAGGTACACCAACAGCAATACACATAAAACAATCACAAATGACAGCAGGTAACTTAAAAAGGAAATATTTAAATATAAATAAATAAATATTTCACAACATCACAATACATTGATCTGACTCCGAGATAGGTAGCTCAAGCACCTGTGTTACGGATATCAGAATCAACAGCGGAATTACAAATATATACATTAATACTTTTCTTTTGTAAATACATACTTATAATACATACAAACACCCAGACCAATACAAACAGACATGTTCATGCACACAAATGTTTGTACTGTGCGGGGATCGAACCCGCAACTCTTGCACCAGAGGCAGCATTCACTACCACTGATCCAAACGGGTTGTCATTATGTCTACTATACTATGTCTCAAGGTTGTCTAGAAGATATCGCTATTAACGATAAGACCGAGAATGTATTAACATATAAAAATAGCATTAAGTTTTGTAACCTTTTTGTGCAATCTTGGGATTCAACAAGTGGGACCAAATGCTAAGATAATGTTATAGTCGAAAATCAGGTTTTGATCTTCAGTTTCAGTATTGCTAATGAATGTGAAGCCATAATGTTACCCACTCGACCATGGCTCACATAGGTAACAAGCCGCTAAACGCGATTGTTACGTATGCGCGGTGACGGCATGTTACGCGGCGAAAGCTGTCGCTTTCTCTGGAGGTCAGCTGCGTGGGCGCATGGGCGCGCCGGGCCGTTCGCGCTATGTCACCTTTGTACCTCAGCCATTCATTTAAAAAATAATGTTCAATAAATCACCGTGCAAAGGCATATTTCAAAGATTTATAGTTAACATAAATTCTAGAGTGGAGACCGCGTCTTGGCAAACGTAATGTAGGGCGCCCTCTGGCTAGGTGGGGGGACGATCTGCGCAGGATGGCTGGTAAGAGCTGGATGCGAGAAGCCATGGATAGAACACGGTGGCGAACAATTGGAGAGGCCTACGTCCAGCAGTGGACTGCGATAGGCTGATGATGATGATAGTTAACATAAATTAGTGAGAATGTCTAGATTTCAAGTTATATACCCTTAGGGCTGTTACAGAGAGATGTAGCATATGACGTAGTTTTTTTTTTTAATTATTTATTATCACATACAAATACTTTTGACAAATAATCATGTTAATGGCATTGTATAAACCGCTGTGTCCACAACGCTGGGTATTACGTCATTAATTGAATTAATTTGCGTTTCGCTTCTTCTTACTTAATACGAACTGCTAAGAAATGGAACAACTTGCCGGCTTCTGTATACCCAGAGAGCTACAATTTGGGTGTCTTTAAGAAAAGTATTATATGTATCTATTTATAATCCCAATGTTGATTCTGATATCCGGAACATAGGTGCTTGAGCTACCTATCTCGGAATCAGATCAATGTATGTGATGTTGTGAAATATTTATTTATTTATTATTATTTTATTATTAAGTCGAGAGTGAATAGGCTTCTTCTGGGTAAGCACCAGTGGCGAAGAGTTCATATCAACCCGATTCCCGTCGGCTTCCCTTACGAAAAATCGAATCTATGGGCCAACGATATTTTTATCTGTTAAATTCACATAATGTCACACTTACATAGTTCAAATAGTTTGAATTATAGACTTAACGCCTACAAAATTTGATGAGCAACGCAAATAATGCAGGTGGCAAGCCGGTAAAATACCGAGTTACTTCTTCATTCATACTACAAATTCTCATACTGAGCATCTGTCCTTTTCATTTGTGTGAATAGATCGTCATGTTCCGTCTCGTTTTTGAACGTGCAAATTTACTTAGAAATAACTCGATGCCTATCGGCTTGTTATAGAGAAAGGTTAATTAGCAACGCACAGTTGCAAGCGAGAGAGAAGTAAAATTGTAATGATTACGAATTAAGAATTAATGTAGCACGGTATTAAATCATGACATGAGGGAGCGTACTATATTTTTATTTACCTTGCTTTTTAGTTTTTATTTAATGGCGGATAATGCGAAGTGTAAACAACTTGTTACTTTCGTTTTGTCAAATTTTATTTGTTTTGGTGGTGAATTGGATTAATTTTTGTATTGTGTGTTGTGCTGAAGTCATCTTAATGTCGGTCGTCGGTTAAAAATGTCATTAATACTGATATATTGTTGTCGCACAGATTATTTGCTATCGAACAAGACTTCGTTCACTAAGTTTTGAAAAAAAAACATGTAGTAAAATTAGGCCGCGCCAATCCAAATATATTTTTTTTCGACTTTAACATATGACCTTGGGATAGCCACGCATCGGCATGAATGGGCCGGTTCGATCGTAGTGGTACCACGGCCTCACAGAAAACCGGCGTGAAGCAGCACTGTACTGTGTTTCGCTGCGTGAGTGGGGGTACCGGAGGCCCAAGTCGGGGGAAAGTGGGGTTTAAAGGTTGGCAGCGCACTTGTGACTCCAATGATGGGTATCCATGGGCATGCTGAGCATTTTGGTAAGTTAATTTCATATTCCGGCTTCCCTTTTGAAAATATTCGCCCTTCGCCACTGGTAAGCACGCTACATCTTAGACCTTATTGTCACTTTTTATCAGGTGAGATGAGGTCAAGTGCAAACCCATTTAATATATATAAAAAATGTAGCATATAACGTAGTTAATTTGTCTTTCTATTCATGCATGTGTTGCAACCTAGTAAAATGTCCCTATATGCACATACATCAAAATTAATAAAAATCGAATGACGGCTCCCCCACTGCACTGGACAAGCCCTCTTAAAAGTACTTCGAGCATATTAAGCTATCGCGATATATCGGCAAAGTTCCTTTAAAATCAGATGCACTCGGTGGATTGAACTTTGAAGCTCTATTAAAGCGCCGAACAAAAATACAATGTGAAAAAACGTGGAGAAAATATCGGTTGAATATAAACATTAATGAATAGAAAGAATGATGGCCGTGTGGTCCCCGGCAGAATAGAATAGGCCACCCTCACTCTTACCGAGGTGTCGTAAAAGGCGACTAAGGTAAAGCTGCTGGCATGATCATCAGCACCCAGAGAAGGAACACTCTGCATTTATATCAAAACCCTCGCCAACCCGTCTGCCAAGCGTGGTGAGTATGGCAATTACCTCTCATGTGATTGAGGAAGGCCCGTGCCCCAGCAGTGGGGACTTAAATGGACTGATGATGAATAGAAAGAAAATCGTAAAAAACGATCACTCACAACCTCGGCGTTTATGCAATACTTCGAACAAATATAATACGTATTGTTTTTACTTTCACTGCCAATCATCTTCGAGTAAACAACTTCTGCTCCCGTAATCGCGTGTACTAACATTACTTTCTACGTTCATCTCTTTGCAATAAATTTTGATTTCTCACTTAACATTTTATTTATGGCCAATTAAAAAACTATGCAATAACTTTTATTTTTATCTACAGGATAAGGATCGCTGGCTAATTGTCTATAAAACTTGTATTGTGAGAAAAGCATTATGCAAACTTAATATATTTTGGCTTGATCGAAATATTCGTGCTGTAACAATAATATAATATGTCACATCATGTTAAATTGAACGCCCCGTTGCATAGATTTCTTAGCAACAGCTGAAAATCAGAGATTGGCACAAGCGTTGGTATAAGATTCGTTGTTCTTGGTTTCCATAGTAGGTACAAGGGAAAACAATAGTTTGGGACCAGGCTATGTAAGTGATATCGTCTCAATGTATTTATTTATACTTAAGACTAGTGATCTAATGGTTTATGTACCGTATGTATGTTTCAAATTTTTCGAACATAGCTCGGGTTTGTGATCACCAATCCGCATTTGGCAAGCGTGGTGATTATGCCTAATCCCATCATAGTCGCGAAGACTTGATTTCTATGATGGAGGCCTTTGCCCTGCAGTAGGACAGCATGTAGGCCGCTTTTGTTGCGGTAATACATTTTAAACTGTTTATTTATCTCTCCACAAAAATAGGTTCTAGCTAGATATATACATAGTTGTAGATATAATTATAATATAACTAATTACCAGTATCGGCTGTAACTAATAATACAGTTAATAACGTTCACATGTCAAAGTAGCATGTTCACTTACCACGCCCTACGTCCTCGAGTGTAGGACCGGATGGAGTCACAAATGTTGCAAAACAATATACCACTTAATAAACATATTTCCACGCTTTCTCCGCACATCCTAATGCATTATTCATATTCGAGGCTCGAAATAACCAGCTAAAGTCAACGTTGACGTTTATTGGTCTTCGACTCGACATTAGCATAACTCTTTTCACTTCTTTCTCATTATGCAAAGCAATCATTTTATTTTGTAGCCACAAGTTTGAGAGGAAATCGAAAGTTACTTCGGGTAAATGGCGCAACCACTTCCGCATGGTTTCTAATGAATTTATTTGCATTTAATTAATTAGAATTACATTACTTATATTGACGTAACGTAATTAGAAGAAAAAAACGGAGCCTTCCTATCGCGTGACGCTTTCAATCACATTGCACATAAATATTTATTTATTTTACATGTTTTTTTACGCAATTATTTTTATTATAGATATTTATTAGAGAATAGTTTTTTAGATTTTCGCGTTGCATTATAACTATAATGTATCAATACGGGGATTAACACGATAGTTATTATGTGAAACATCGAGCCAAATATGTGAGTACACAATGTTGTTTCACATAATAAATATCGTGTTAATCCCCGTATTGATACATTATAGTTTTTTTGAGAAGTTTTAATTAATATAAGTTTGAGACTTTTCACGTTCCTATGTTTTTATTTTGTAACAGCGGTCGCCCGCAGCTTCGCTTGCGTGGAATTCAGTTTGCCACATAATAGTCTGTTACTCTCCATCCCTTCAATTCACGTCAATCATCTTCGTTTTGCGTGGTTTTTCCGTAAAAGACAAACAAACAGACACATACACTTTCCCATTTATAATCTTAGTATGGAAGTGTGGATAGATATAGGTAGTTGCGTATTAAATTGAGTAGGTAAATCATTGTTATTTGTTCGCCTCTAAACTGAGCATGTCTGTATTTTTTTATGTGATAGGTGACAGACGAGCAGATGGATCACGTAATGGTAAGCGATTGCCGCCGGCCATGGACACCCGCGACACCAGTGGAGCTGTATGAAAAGCTGGTGGACCGGACTGACAGCCGGGTATAATTTCCATGGTGGAATGGAAAATGGTTTGTTACTTTATTTTTGGGACCACAAAATGTACGCAATATCATTATTCGCTGGCTCAGCGACCCAAGTGAATCTTGGTCTCCGAGATCAAAGGTTGTGTCCCTATCGTATGCTAAGCTTGGCCAGTGAACCAGCTCTTTTATGTTTTTTTTTTGCCAAAACAGGCACGCGAGCATGCCGCCCATATGGCATCAATCTCATAATGGTCTTTGGTAACGTCGTCTTTCCAGCGGTGTACCTAGAATACTCGTGACGATCCGTTTAGCGCAGCCGGATGAGAGGCAGAGGTCGCGATTTCGATTCCCGCGCCAATACAAATGTTTGTTAATGAAACAGATTTTTTTTTATTGCGAATAATACGGCAGACGAGCATGCGGCTCATCTGATGGTAAATGGTAACCGCCGCTTATAGACATCTACAATGCCGCTTTGTGCTGGGTCTGACTGTTCGTGGTATCTTCGTTTCCGTGTACAAGGGAAAACCTTAGTTTTAGATGTTGTCTCAATTTATTATTTGCCTCTATAAAATTGTTTTCTTTTGTTGCAGTGGTGGCAGCGAAGATGGGCTGGAGGGCCGCACGGAGGAGGAGCAGTTCCCCAGCGCCAGCGCGCTGCGCCAGTCACCGCTCATGCGCCACTGCCCCCTCAAGGGGGCGCCCAAGTGCCCACCGGCTTCCAAAAGGTAAGTTTTTTAAGTGATAGATTGCAGACAAGCAGACGGACCACCCGATAGTAAGCGGTTTCCGTCGCCCATGGACCTGGCCCAACACCAGTGGAGTCACAAGTGCGCCACTAACTTTTACACTACTGTTCTCCCCGGATTGAACCTCTAGTACCCACACTCACTCGACGAAATATATAGCGCATGCGCTGTTTCACCTCGGGTTTTGAGACCGTGGTATCAATCTTGTTGAGCTGGTCTATTTTTGTCATCAATTGCGATTCAATCAGTAAACGTAAAATGAATACCTGAAATATTGCCAATTATAGTTAAGTGATCCGCTTCCTCGTTTATCATCTCTTCTCATTTAAAAGATTTATTTATATCGGTTGAGGGGCAAAGTAAACAGACATATTTGTATTTACATTATTATTATTATTCTCACAACATCTCATACATTGACCTGATTCCTACTATAGTGCGTGCACTTGTTGTTCAGTTCAGCACGAGGACCTATACTTATACTATATTCCCCGACCTGAACACACAGTTTTCATCGCACGAGTTGGTTTGTCCAGGGTTGGTGAGCGAACCCACGACAGGTTAGGCTAGAGGCCAGGGGTCCTACCAATTGCGGCACCTCCGGTCAGTCGACATTACAACACATAGTTTGGTAAGCAGACAAGTGACCACAGATTAATATATATGTAGCAAGCTACAAGTGAACACCGACAGACTTCATACAGGATGTCTTCTTAAAACCAGAGTGTAGACTTTGTCTATGGAAACCATTTGGTTTAACAAAAAGTTTTATAGTGAAGCTCTATCTCAAATTTTCATACCTTCCTCAGGTACCGAACCCACGACGGGACATGTAACAACATCAACCGCCCCCGCTGGGGCGCCACCATGACGCCGGTCCAACGATTCCTGCCCCCCTCCTACTCCGACGGCCTCCAAGCCCCCAGGATTTCCATCTTCGGCTCCAAACTCCCCTCGGCTCGAGAGATCAGCTCCCAAGTCCATGGAAGTGAGAACGTTGAGAGCCCCAGTATCACTCACTTGCTGATGCAATGGGGGCAGTTCTTGGACCATGATATAACGTCTTCGAGCCAGTCGAGGGGGTTCAACGGGTCAGTTCCGAGATGCTGCAAGGACGGAGGGAGGGATTTCATGCCTAAGGATCTGATGGTGAGCAATACATTTCAAAGGAACTTGTTACTTTTAGGTCGAAAAGAATATGCTCGGACTCTTGGCGGATGACTGGCTGGCTGGAGATGGCGCAGGACCTACCTAGAGGGCGGCTTTTTTTTCTTTATTTAAGGACTTAAATACAAAAGTACATGTCAGTCCTATAGGTCCTATAGGATCAGCCCATTTAAGTCCCCACTCCTGGGGCACGCGCCTGCCTAAATCATGAGGGGTAATTGCCATACTCACCACGCTTGGCAGACGGGTTGGCGAGGTTTTTGATATAAATGCAGAGTTTTCCTTCTCTGGGTGCTGATGATCATGCCAGCAGCTTTACCTTAGTCGCCTTTTACGACACCTCGGTAAGAGTGGGGGTGGCCTATTCTACTCTGCCGGGGACCACACGGCCAGACAGTAGGCTTAAATCGCCAACCTAGTGGTTCTTACAACTAACTTACTATAATTAGTTTTAAGTAGTTTGTAGCTATGATGGCAGGTTCGATCTTCACGTGGTAACTAAATAAAATGTGATTAGTGTGGAAGTGAATATGATGAACTAAAAAGGCTTGATTTCTTGACTAAGCAATACTTTGAGTAGATGGACATCTTATTAGGCCACCCTCACTATGCCGTGTGGTCCCCGGCAGAGTAGAATAGGCCACCCTCACTCTTACCGAGGTGCCGTAAAAGGCGACTAAGGTAAAGCTGCTAGCATGATCATCAGCACCCAGAGAAGGAAAACTCTGCATTTATATCAAAACCCTCGCCAACACGTCTGCCAAGCGTGGTGAGTATGGCAATTACCCCTCATGTGATTGAGGGAGGCCCGTGCCCCAGCAGTGGGGAATTAAATGGGCTGATGATGATGATGATGATGACATCTTATGATTGAAAGAAACTAGGTAACTCGAAAATGATGGCTATCTGTATAATTAATGTGTTGTTTTTGATTAAAAGATTATTTGAGGTCTTCAGGGTTTATTTTATAATAAATTTTAATAATTGTTCAGCGAGACGTGTTTCCTAACCGAGATCAGAGGGAAGAGAGGGAAGGGGGCGCCCTCTTGACAGATGACACTTATCTGACATAAGTTTGACATTTTACTTTTTTAATCAAAATACGTTCCAATACAATCTTCGTCAATCATAGGTATATTAACTTTCGAAATACATATTAGAGCTAGAAAAAAATATATCATTTTTACCTATATTTGAATCCAGATTCAACCATAACTAAAAGACTACGGCCACGAAGGAAGCGGGATACGGGTGAAGTGAGCTTTTTCTCCAGCGCCGGTGAATTCGATTTCCATTTCTGTACATGGAAGAGACGCGCCCCTCGCACCAGTGTTACCACTACTCCTGACCTACCCGCAGCCTTCGAGTCCACCGTGCACTAATACTTTCCAAGTCTAAGCAAAATAATTTTCCAGCACCCAGAATGCTTCCCCATCGCGGTCCCCACTTCGGACCCCTTCTACGGCCCTAAGGGAGTGAGATGTCTTGACTTCGTGCGCTCATCCCCAGCTCCGCGTGACGACTGCGCGCTGGGCTGGCGGGAACAGCTAAACCAAGTGTCGGCATACATCGACGCTTCGCCGCTGTACGCCAGCTCGGCCAGGCAGTCGGACAAGCTGAGGCTCTTTAGGAACGGTAGGTGGAGATGTGACCGTGGGAGAACCACGCTTTGGCATGAATGGGCGGATACCACGTCTTCACAGAAAACCGGCGTGAAGCGACACTGTGCTGTGTTTCGCTGCGTGAGTGAGGGTACCGGAGGCCCAATCCGGAGGAAAGGGGGGTTTAAAGGTTAGCCACTGGTGTCGCGGGTGTACCATCAGGCTGTCACATAAAAAATAGAAATACAATTGATTATAATTACCTAGTTTTCCTAAAAATCTAAGCTGGCGCGAGTATCTGAAATATGTTGGCATTTATTTCGACGCTTTGACATCCGCCAGCTCTGCCAGGTAATCATTTAAGCTCAAGCTCTATATGAGTGGTGGGAGTTTAAAATACTTTTAAACGCCTAGTTTTCCTCTTACCTAAGTTGAGCTTATCAAGCAGCTCAAAGGAAAAAGTAGGCATTATAAATGTTTTTATGTGATAGTAAAGTAAGCGATTGCCGCGCCCCTAGACACTCGCGACACAACTGGAGTTACAACTGCGCTGCCAACCTTAAAACCCTCTTTCCCTCAGATTAGGCCTCCGGTACCCTCACTCACGCATCGAAACACATCAGAGTGCTGCTTCACGCCGGTTTTGTGTGAGGCCGTGTTATCACTTCGGTTTAGCCGGCCCATTCATGCCGAAGAGTGGCTCTTCCACGGTCAAAATGACGTAGAGCGAAATAAACAAATACTTACTTCCATCCCTTAATAGTTGCAGACCCAAAGGTAGTACTTAGGTACCTATATATTGCAATAATTGCGTGATAAACACAATAAATAGAAAGGTTATCGTAAAAATACATTACATTATCTAGATACCTACCTACCTACAGAAAAAATGCATACCTTAGTAAAACACGTAAAGGAACTTAAGTACATATGCATGATATAATATAAATAAACGAGGTCTTCTCCCATTTGTTCACGCTATTAATATTGTAAATGTAATTTTAATGGCCAGGCGCAATCTGATTGAAGAGAAATCAGACGACGCTACGATCGCGACGCCATGCGACGCGCCGTGTGTTGTTAAAAAGACATCAACGCGTGCTTTACTAGAGTTAAATCAGATTTTAATAATGTTGCTATAATATTTCATTTAAGAACGTTCTGGGGTGAAGGGTATACCCCACTAGCGACTATTAGCTACTAGCGATTGTTAGCTACTAAACGTGATCTATTTTAAACAATTTCGGTGT
The DNA here is from genome assembly GCA_019059595.1 of Marasmia exigua. Taxonomy (NCBI): domain Eukaryota; kingdom Metazoa; phylum Arthropoda; class Insecta; order Lepidoptera; family Crambidae; genus Marasmia; species Marasmia exigua. The sequence goes on along the minus strand of CM032469.1, from coordinate 3,258,962 downwards.
TACAACCTCTCAATTACAACCCCATGGACACCCGTAACACCAGTGGAGTCACAAGTGCGCTGCCGATTTTATAAAAAGTATGTCGTTTTGTACTCCTGTTAATACCTAGTTTTAAGTTTTTATACTTTAATCTGAGTGCAATAAAAATACCTACATTCATTAATTTAATCATTCATTAAGGGAGAGTCGGAGTACGGCAGTTGCAGGTGTTCAATTGTGCGTAAAATATCTAGATAACGCCAGTTTGCTACTTAAAAGTCCAACTTCAGGGTGAAAATACTGTTACTACTATCCCCTACCCTGTCATACGAGTAAAAAGTTCTTACCTTTAGCGCCATGATGGGTGATTTGAAGGAATGAAAAAAATAGTTTTACGTTCTGGTAGACAATACCTTTTAGAACAATAAACAAGAAGAATATAATAAGATTCTTTGATAAAGAAGAAATAATAATAATAACAAATAATAATAATAATTCTCACAACATCTCATACGTTGACCTGATTCCGTACTAAGTAGCTTAAGCACTTGTGTTACAGATATCAGACAACAGAGGAACACAAATATATACTTAAATACATATTACACCCAGACACCGAACAAACACAAGTGTTCATCGCACGAATGTTTGTCCAGGGTGGGGATCGAACCCACGACCTTTGGCGTAAGAGGCAGGGTCACAAAAGCTTGAGAAAGGAAAAATCATGACTTAAACCTAAATCTTATTTAAATAGAAAACAAATAAAATAAAGTAGGTTCCTGTGGCCAGTGTCCCAATAAATATTAATCTAAAATTACCTAATTATTACCATATTCTATGATTACCTATAAGCTCTTACCTGAAGCTGACATGGATCATCCGAAAATGAGCTCCATCATCTATCCATGAAACACTTAATTCCACTTTATCATAAACATTATTATTACTATAATGTATCAATACGAGGATTAACACGATATTTATTATGTGAAACAACATTGTGTACTCACATATTTGGCTCGACGTTTCGGCTACGTTACAGCAGCCGTGGTCACGAGCGGACGCGAAAATCTAAAAAACATTATTATTATCACAGACTTTTCTCACTCACTTCAGAGTATATAATCACTCCAGTCACTTTTAACGCACGCATACACGATAAACCACTAAGTAATAGGTATCACAACTGTATTGACCAGAAAAATTAACTTGGTTTTCGATCAGCCAGAGCCAAAAAATACTGATAGATTTTTTTAAAATCCACTGAGTGATAAAGTAGACCAAGGAAATAATCAAACATGAACTACCCTCTAAAATTAATAGATATTAATGGCAAAAGACATGTTTTCCATTCAGCCAGAAATTGCGATTTTGGGCGTTGTTATTATGAACTGCAAAATGTTCGATTTTTAAATGCACTTTGGATAGTTATCTCAAGACTGTGCTAGTGAAACTGTAATACTCTATCTAGAGTCTACGCTACCAAACAAGTCCCGTTAAGACCGCGTTTCTATTACCGTTAACATTCAAATTTGAACTTTATGCTTATAATCTCAAGGAATCAAAAAAAATTGTTCAATGTTTTGCCGCGAGACGTCGTTCGTGGCGCGTTCTACTATACCCACAGAAAAGCTAAATAACTATCTATCTTTATATTAACCAAACCATATGTTCAGGCATGCTCCAATACGGACGCGTGCAGCAGCGCCGGCCGCTCCTCCCGCCGGAACGCAAGGACGAGCTCTGCCGGGGGGGCGCCGTCTCCACCGACTGCTTCAAGTCTGGCGACGCCAGGGTCAACGAGCACCCTGGACTGGTGGCAGCTCACATCGTCTGGCTGCGACAGCATAACAGGTGAGCTGCTGTGGTGGCACCGCCACATACCTACACGAGGCGGGTTCGAATTTGAACCTAAGTATAACCTCCTGTTTGGGAGATTTTTTTTTAATCTGCCTATAAACTGTGCCCACTGCAGGGCAAAGGCCTCATAGAAATCAATTTTATCGCTACTATGATGGGATTAGGCTTAATCACCACGCTTGCCAAATGTGGATAGATGATTACAAACCCGAGCTTTGTCCGAACAATTCGAAACATTCGCTTCGCTCGACCCGGGAATCGAACCCTGACATCACGGCCCGGTACTTAAACCACTAGACCAACATTGGGCGTTGTACCTTTTTTTTGTTGGTCTCCCGTAGGAAAATGGCGCCGCCTGAGGAGCCGACGTCAGGACCTAATATCAACAAGTTCCTAATTTCTAATCCACCACATGCATACTTTAAACCGGTTCTTGATAGCACAGAAACCCGTCTTTTCTGATATATACCATGTCATACTAATAAAGTATTTGTTATGCAGGATGGCCCAAGAATTGGCCCATTTGAATCCTCACTGGAGCGACGAGAAGATCTACCAAGAAACTCGCAAAATTGTCGGAGCCATGGTCCAACACATCACCTACAGGGAATTCCTTCCCATAGTCTTAGGGTAAATATGTACTTCTCTTTTGAAAATCCTGAGACGCGAGTGACCGCGTAAAGACTTATGCATGTTCATGGTGTGGCTGTCTTGGCGGCGTCGCACTTTCAAGCGACGGCTGCGTAAGGGTTCGATCCCCGAGTCGGGATAAAATTTTTACCTAAGTTTTCGGCAAAAAATTCTTAGTGCCAGCCAGAGTCCGGAATTGGCGGTCTAGTACCCCCGTGCCTCGGAAAGCGCGTAAAGCTTTTGGTCCTGCGCCCAATCCTTCGTCGGTCGTGTCACAGTAGAGTCACATCGGAAAATGAGGGCAAGGAAATAGAGAGAGCACTTGTGTTTGCGCATATTATAGAATATATCCTGCGTACGAGGCTGATCGTTGAGATTATTAAGCCGTATCCGTAATCGGTTGAAAGATATTATTATTATGTTCACAGTCTAATTTTCTTTATCAGGTTCCGAAGTAATGCGGCTCTTCGACCTGGAGCTCCAGAAGAAAGGCTTCTACAAGAACTATAACCCAAAGATCAACCCAAGCCCCTCCAGCTCGTTCGGCTCTGCGGCGTTCCGCTTCGGCCACAGCCTGGTGCAGCCATCCATGGTCCGCTTCGACCGGTTCCATAGGCCACTTAATAATAGTAAGTACCGGGGAAGAGGAACGCTTTAGCACGAATGAGCAAATCGACCGAAGTGATAGCTCACAAGGCTTTACAGAAAAAAAGCCGTGAAGCAGAGCTTGTGCTGTATTTCGGCCAGTGAGTGAGGGTATCGGAGGCCTAATCCGGGGGAAAAGGAAGTTTAATAGTTGGCAGTGCAATCGTAACTTCATTGGTCTTGCGGGTTTGCTTACCATCATGATACAGATGATACGTCTGCTCAACTGCCACCTATCATATAAAAAATAAACCATCGGCGTACACGCCTCCTCTAAAACACTGGACCTGGACCTCTCTACATATTGCAATAAACATCTAAAACTAAATTACAATTCCAGACGTATCCCTTCACGACGAGCTGACAAACCCATCGAACATCTGGAGCATGGGAGCAGTAGACCGCCTCCTCTTCGGCATGGTGAACCAGCCCATCCAGAAGCGAGACGAGTTCATCACCGAAGAGCTGACCAACCATCTCTTTCAGACTCCTCAGTTCGACTTCGGGATGGACTTGGCAGCGATCAATATTCAGAGAGGTAGAGACCATGGGGTGCCTTCATATACTGCCTGGAGGGAACCTTGTGGTTTATCAGCGATTGCGGAATTTGATGATCTGTTTAAGGTGATGCCGACGAGAGCCGTGAGGAGATTGAAGACTTTGTACAGGTACATTATTTTACTATTCCAAATAAGTTTCACCTAGTCCAAAACAGAATCTGAAGAATTAAAACAAATTAAATTCGCAAGTCTATACAGGCCAATCATAAAGAAGATATTGTTAAAGCAGCCCTATTGTATATTTGTAACTTTGTTTTTTTTTCTTAGAGTTGTTTAGAACAATTTTCTCTTTCAAATGACAATATGACAATAACCATGTCTCAACACAGCCACACCCGACAAGGGAAGCGGAATCGAACCGGAAATCTGCCGGGCTTCGGCGTAATAAATTGTCTTTTTTCTGTCTCTAACATTAATCTGTTTTTTGTCACTATACTAGCGAATTCTGTCCTCTGACAGGGTGGTGCCACATAGTCTGACCTAAAGGACACTGGATAGCTCTTTTTTAAAAAGATCGGCAACACATAAGCGCTCTCCCTGATATCTATCAGGTGGCCCGCTTGCCCATTTGTCACCTCTAACATAAAAAAAAAAGCAAACTTTAAATGGTGTGCACGAACAAAAGAGCTAGATGTAACGTAATTATGAGAGCAACTGAATTCAGTTAATTAATAAGATTACTCCAGACAATTTTAACAAGATTTAGTGCTTGGTTAGTCCAGTTCCTTTGTTTATTAGATCTTAGTTATTACGTTAGGTACTTCTCCTACTTCAAAGCAGTTTAATTTTAAGACATGACAATTAATTTTCTTATTTTCGTATTGTTACTTTTTGTAAATTATTAATAACTAAATTGTATCTCTTTCAGACACGTCGACGACATAGACTTATTTACAGGAGGGATGGCCGAACGACCAGTGGTTGGTGCCCTCGTCGGACCTACATTCGCATGTATAATAGCTCAACAGTTTTCCAACCTAAGGAAAGGGGATAGATTTTGGTAAGTAATGAGATATAATTTTAAATACTAGAAAAAGGATATGTTAGCCTCTTTCAGAATTTGAAGTGTGTATACATTTTTCGTTTTTTTTTAGGTATGAAAATGGCAACTTAGATTCGTCATTCACACCAGCACAATTACAACAAATAAGGCGGATATCTTTCGCTCAAGTGCTCTGCCGGACTTTGGACACCATCGACAGCATCCAACCGTTCGTTTTCCTCTCCCATGACAACCCTGACAACGACAGAATCTCATGCCACAACGGCCTAGTAAACAATTTTGACTTATCCCCCTGGGTTGAAATAAATTCCGAATCTAACAATGACATAAGCAAATCTGATGATATCAAAACTACTACTAAAAGACCTAAAAAGACTAAACCGACAACGACTGCACGACCAACCACGACTGCCCGACTGACCACGACTGTACGACCGACAACGACTAAAAAGGCACAAAAAGTATCAACCTCGACTAAACTGACTCAAAAGAGACCCGTTACAGCGACAACTAATTCGACTAGGACCCAAAATAATACAAAACCTGCATTTACTGACAGACTAAACAAAACCAATACAACTGAAAAAGTAAAAGACAAATTGACTAACAAAACTTCGACTGTAGACAAGACTAAACTTAACATGACTCAGAAAATAGACGACAAACTTGACTTTAGAAACAAAACTCGACGATATGACGACACTTTGACGCTAAACTCTCAACAAAACCTAAACAAACCAGCAAAGACTTACGACTATGACTACGACGACGAGGAAGAGCCATTGCACCAAGTGCAATCCGTAGTGATCAACAATCGACCCCAAAATAGACCTTACCACAAATACGACCGACCTGTAATAACTGTGACTGAAAATGTGAACAAATACACATACCTCATAAATTACGTACCAAGAGCGACTGAATCTTGGCGAAAGACGACTAGAAGACAACAAATACATGACAGAGATAGCGACCGAGATGTTGTTAAAGTGACTTACCAGACTTACGACGACACTTACAGACGACCTAACAAACCCAACAAACCTTACTACTATAACATACGCGACCAAAACTCAAATAATGACAACGACTATTACAGACGTAACAGACCAGGAGGACAAACGACTAACAGGGAAAATGCACATTCGTCCGCTAGATCTAACGAAGACATTGTTTTGACTACGACTAAAACTAAAACGGCAACTGACAGACCTAAAAATTATGAAAGGATATCTACGACGACTGACAGTTTACATAAACTTGTAACTTTTGGTTACGTAGGAACTTACAGAGGCGACGACCCGACTAAGGAAAGTCAAACTGACAATGTAAAAGAAACTAAAAGCGACGTGATAAGTAAAGACTTCTCGACTTATGATACCAAAAAATTTGACAATAACGACGAACACACTAGTGAAAAGAAACTTTCTACATTTTTCCTTTACGAGACTGCGACTAAACCTTACCAACCGACAAACTTACATAGACCGACTAGACGAAATGACGAACAGGACTTGGGGAATAATAACAATGACAAATACTACTACATAAAAAACGTTTTACACAAATACACTGACTCTCAAGGACCTGTGACTGAAAAGACTGTTGAAGTAAAGAACGACATTTTGAGAGAAAACTACAATAGCCCAGGACTTTCACTTTATGACGTAGAAGAACGGTCAACACTTAACAAGATGGCTTTGTTGGAGGAAATAGAGTCAAAATCAGCAAATCCGACGCGACAGAAGATCAAGACAAAGAAGCCAGTGGATAATGCTAAAACACCATCGGTGGCGTTCCAAATCATACCAAGCGAAAATAGGTAAGTTAAACATTTCATACCATCTTTGTGTAATTTAATTAAAGTTATTAATTTAATGAATAAATAAAATTAAAATATCTGAACACCTAATTGAGACGCAGTAAGACTCGAAGAATTCGAATCCCAGCCGAGTCAATTTAGAAAACGAAATTATATACATGGTCTCTGATGACGCCAGAGCATGTGTCATGATTGTGCTGTGATAAATCCTGGATTTCATCTCATAAGGCAGAGATTGCCCTATGGCCAGGATTTAAATGATTATTTTTATTATCTGGTGATGTCACAGCTCATCATCAAGACTGAATGACACGAAAATAAGAATTCTCAGTTTACCATTACATTGTTTCAGTCCATCTCAATGGGCAGTGTACGAAGAGGACGCCGACCTAGCCGAGGACATCCCTCATCGTATGCCCTCCATCAAAGTGGATCCCTACGCACTTAAAGAAATCCCTCGCCCCTTAGACTTGGGCATGCTGAGGAGACGAAGTCCCGGAAAACTTTGATAAACAAACGCTTAGATAAATTCAAGATATTATAGGTAACTTACTAAAAATTCTAATGTGACAGAAAATATATTGGATATACAAGAATACTGATGATCTAACCCGACAGACGTTATCAACGTCTTATAAACTGACCTACGCCCTGACCTAAAATTGACAATGAACTAACTGATACTGACATAAAATATTGATAACGAATTATTACAAGAGTTATAGAAAATTAACTAAGAAACATCCCTGTACTTCACTTGTGACAGATACATATTAATGGTAAAAATTTATGAATTACAACGACTGTTTGAATATGCGACTGTGATAAGTCCATAGTTAAAATACTGGACTATTAAATCAACTGGCAAAGGATATAACTAATTCCGTAAACCTGACAGATATGAAATATTCCCGTTTGTGACACAAGATATACGACTTAAGACCATAAAATAAGCTGAAAATGTTAGGTTATCAACTTTTGACGTATACATAACTTGACTTAACTTGAAAATATCAACTTTTAACTTATACACAACTTGACTGACAAATTATTAACAAAAATAAATACTGATACTGAGAAAACTTAATTAAATGTCATTTAGATACTTTACTAAAAATACTTACGAGCCCAATTCTCGGGTTCGTGATATTTTGAAAACATGGCGGATATCACCTAAAAACCATACAAAAAACTATGTTTTAGTGATATGTGTCGTATGAAAATAAATGTCACGAGCACGAGAATTGGGCTCTTCCTACTATCCTACTAAATATGACTGACTAGTGACTATGATAAGAATATTCTTATTTACCTACTGTAGAAAGGCTCAGACTTAGACATAATTTTATGAAACTCTAATCATATTCATAAAGTAGTTATTGTATTATTCTCTTTGGACGTATTATTTAGAAACAGGACTTATCTATGACTGAGGAGACTAGAGACAATGACTTGACTGTTACCAAACTGAACATTACTTTTTGACTTAATATTTGACGTATGCAACTTCGACGACTTTGCGAATGTGTAAGAGACAGACAGATACAACTTTGATGGTTTTGAGACAAAACTGTTAGGTTCCTATACTAACATTCAAGACCGATACAACTTAGAAGTGCGGCAAACATTTTAGTTGTACTATATCTGACAGACAGATACAACATTGAAGACAACGATAATAACTTAGTGACAAACGTGCAAACGTGTTAGGTATACCTATATTATTCACCTATTGGCGACACATAGGTACAACATTAAAGACATGTTGACAAAAATGTTAGATGGCAGAGACACAGATGCAACATAGACGACTTTGTGACAAAAGTGTTATGTATATCCCCCAACAAACAGATAGATAGAACTTTGACTACTTTGTGACAAAAAAGTTAAATGTACTAACAGATAGACAGATTCAACATTGACCACATTGTGACAAAAGATTAAGTTTACTAACAGAGAGACACAACTTTTACGACTTTGTGACCTAATAGACAAGACAGATACAACATTGATGACTTTCTGACGAAAGTGGTAGTAGCAGACAGATGAAATTTTGATGACTTTGTGACAAAAGTGATAGTTGTACCGACATCGCGACAGACGGACAGATACAACATTGACGACTTTGTGACATAAGTGATAGTTGTACCGACATCGCGACAGACGGACAGAATCAACATTGACGACTTTGTGCCAGTGTTAGTTGTACCGACATCGCAACAGACGGACAGATACAACATTGACGACTTTGTGACAAAAGTGTTAGTTGTACCGACATCGCAACAGACGGACAGATACAACATTGACGACCCTTGTTAAGTATAGGCACTAAGAGACTAAAGTGCACAATAGTAGAACAAGACAATTCGTAGACTAAGATGTGCACGAACTAAAATTGAAAACGCCGTTTGCCTATAACGAAATAGTTAAGCGATTCCTTTTATGAATGTTTTTGAATCTAAATTACACCCAATCAATCAATAAATGAGACTGACCAAGTACCTATTGTTGACTATAAAGGTGCATAGAATGACTAATGATGCAACAATGAAATGACAATAATCTACATTGACAAAGACAATGACTGCAACAACAAACTATGACAATGACCATGTTTTGAGTATTGACTGACTGAATTTGCTCCTAAATAAAAATAACAACGATCTCTATTAACTAGACTTAGATGGATCAAATTGTTTCCATTACTTTTATATTTTTAGTAATTATAAATTCATATTTTTCAATTAATTTACTGCAATGATTTGTTTTTATGACTGACTGAACATAATAATTATTTAATGCTATAGACATAGACGATTTTAAATTTTAGGCATAAAAAATACAACAAAAATAGTTATGAATATAGAATCATTACCTACAGGGTTCCTGTAGAATATTTCCATCTTTACATAGGTTTTTAATGTACAACTAAACAGATTTCTAAGGCCAAGTAATCTTTTATATACTAACTCACAAAGGTGGTCTTATTTCTTTGCACTTAACATAATATCCATGAAGCATACCACCGAAACTATGTTTAGTTATGCTAAATAAAAAGTAATGATATCTGACCAATAAAAATATGTGTAGATTCATAATAACACTGTATTTAATGTTAATATTAAAGGAAATAATTTTATTTATACACAGTAGGTACAATTTTCAGACATGTAGTTTTACTACGATTCTTCATGACTATTTATTTAGATCATTTAAGTAATATTACATAAGAAAATATAGAATTAAGTATATAACTTTGTTTTATTCCTACCTTAAGCTATATAACAGTATACTAAATTACCTAATAGGTAAACACACATCACATAAAAAATGGTTATTCATCAAATAAACAAACAGAACAACATTAAGTTTTACATTGTATAATTTAGGCGGTGAAGGGACCATTACTATTACAAAATATACTGGGTGCCTACTGTTTCTTTACCTGTCCCAAAAGATAAAATATATGACAAATAAAATATCCCACTATAACAGCTAACATAAATAAATAAGTTACATATTATTTCCATCCAGCTATTAAATACATAAAGTATAGTTTGTCCTTTTGACTAAGTACACAGAGATCATATTTCACTTACAAGAATGTTTGCTGTTACATCACATCTGGTGCTTAGAATACCAAATGATTTATTTTTTACATATACACATATTTTGGTATTTTTAACAAAAAAAAACAGTTACTCAATACCTTCATTAACAACATATAAAAATTCTGGATTACAATATTGGAAGTTATTATCATAGTCACTATTGCAATAAAATTCAACTAAAATATTTCCATGTAATTAATCTCGTTCAGGATAAAACTGAACTAAGGTCTTTGACAGCTCTTCAGCCAACTCCGGAGTGCTGGCACAGAGGACTCTTCTGGACAAGATGTCAAAAGGTCCTCCTGCTGGGTCTATGCATACTCCACCTGCTTCCCGGACCAAAATATCTCCAGCAGCCACGTCCCACGCATGTATCCCAAACTCGAAGTTAGCATCTGCCCCGCCCAAGGCTACCATAGCCATATTCAGAGCTGCAGACCCTAAAGATCTCATTCCTTGACCATTTTTAATCATTTTTTCGAAATTAGCAAGAACAACTTTAATCTTGTCTTCATCACGGCTAGTTCCAGCTTCAAAAGCAACCAGAGCATTCTTCAGCTCTTTTATTTGTGATACATGTATCTGTCTACCATTAAGAAATGCTCCCTGACCTTTTTTGGCCGTGAACAACTGGCCTACTATAGGATTATAGATGATTCCAACAACAGCTTCTTTGTTGATAACTAAACCTAAAGAGATACAGCTGTGGGGGAAGCCGTGGACAAAGTTGAGGGTTCCGTCGACGGGATCAATGATCCAGGTGGGCTCATCAGTCAAGACACATTTGGCGCCATCAGCTACGGACTCCTCGCCGATAAATTTGTGTGTAGGAAACTTCTTGGAAAGGCCGCCTATGAGCGTCTTCTCGACGTTCTTATCCACTTCTGTGACCATGTCGATGTCGGACGACTTTAGCTCGAACACCTTGCACCCGCTAACATGCTCAGTTATAAGGTTTCCGGCTGATTTTACTAGCGATAACGCCACTTCGAAGTACTCATCGATTGAATCAGACATTTTGTATGAAAAACTTCGCGAGAATTGAGGGTTATCCGGTAGATGAAAATGGGACACTTGCTGTAATGTGAATGTGGTATAAGCTCAGTATAAGTACACTTGCACAATGGAATAAATCACTTCAGTGTAGAATAATTTTCTAGGAAATCTAAACTGAAATAATTCTATGACTGAAACATATAATTCTATGGACTGAAACCACACTGAAACCAACAAAACAGCCAATAAAATCCTAGAACTCGGTGACATTGACATTGACCACAGACTAAGAAAAAACTTTTGACACTGACACACTGACAGAAAATTTTACTTTTCATTCTTAGATAGCAAAGAAAAAAAATTAAACAGCCTATTTGATAACAATAGACTCCGCACCACCAAAAAAATCCCGAGAAAAGCGCACTTCAGTCGCCATCAACATTCATAGTATTTTGAGCTTTGTCTCAAGGGATAATTTTAAATTTTAGGAACTAAAATGAAGATTCTCCCTTATATTGTATTAGATTAGAGGAAGAATTAGCGCAGACAGGGTCCAATTTGTTATGAAACCGTAACCCATAAAGAAAGGTGGCAAGTTTACTCTGGGTCATGGATTAAGATAATAATCCAAGGATATTGGGATAATCATAGTCTGGATACTCGGGACAACTTTGAATAGCTTCTCAAATATCTACTGGTATAACCAGGTAAACTACGGCGTGAAGGCTCCAAGCGTGAACATAACTTTAATAAGATCCTTTGATCTCCACTCAAAGTTATGACACATACCTATTGCAGTTTCTCAGTCAGCCCTACTATAAACAGGCAATAGTCCATTTTTTTATATCGTTGATGAAATACTTTCGCATTGATAGGACCTGAAAAGACCAGAATAATTGTTTTTCAAATTACTTTAGCAGCCGAGGCCGCCGAGGGCGCGGGAGTCGGCAGGCGTCAGACTAATTAGGGACTCGGGCGCGACGCTCGTGTGGCTAGGAGTGCTAGGAACGGAGCGGTGGTAAATTCGGAAATAAATTAATGTTATGTAAGCTTTACGACTTTTATTTTATATAGTTATTTCCTAACAAACCTGATGTGTGGCCGTCTACGCTGAAAATTTTCGTGAACCACCAGCCGGATGGACCACGGGCATGGAGATGGGTTTCAGAAAAAGATTGCCACTTACCAACAGTCCTAAAGCTTTATATGTATTGACTGGCACGATTTCGCAATGTATAGTCACCATACCTCGCGTGCCTTGGGTCGTGGGTTCGATTCTAACTCTGAACAAACATACGTGGATACTTATCATATAAGAAAAATTATTAGTCGTCAAATCAGTTGTTGTCAAGTAAATAAAACAAACTATTAAAAATCATGAAAAATTGTTTAATTGGCATACCAACTGATAACTTGTTACAACCTATGGCCAATTTTACAATTATCAATATTGTTAATAATTAAATATAATATTTATGTAAAATAAGTTTTATGTTGGTTTACTTACATTTAAATTTTATATTATTAATCAGAAAAAACTATATAATTAAAAAAGACGTCATTACAGTAAATAGTCATAAAAATGCTCGCGAAGACACAGAGTTTATAAGTTGTTAGGCCTTCGGTACTCAGGCACGGACACACTGCAAGTTAGGTGTCGATGGTTTGACACAAGAAAATTAAAGCAGACGTTAAGACCGAATCGGAGTTGCCTTCTCTTTCACACGCGCTGTGTGTGTCTCCTTTGGTTGGATGCGACAGGTATATTCTCGTTCGTATATTAAACCACAAGGTCCGCAGTGTGTTCGCGCCCTACGAGACAGAATCGTTCGTTTTACGTATAGGTCCATAATAAAAAACTAAGGCCACCATTTATTACTAGAGTCTTATCTAAGTATATGCGAGCCGATCCTACTCTACCGCGACGCCGACGCAAATAATACCATTTCGTATATTATGTAAACAATTTACATTGACCACCATCTGGTGTATTTACAGCGAAGTTGACAACGGAGATGGGAGGGACGAGGGTGACCTGTTCAAAGCCGTGCGGTGGAGCCTCCGCAATATAAAGATATAAAAACAATGCTCTCGAAGGATTTGTACTGATTCGCACGTCGGCTTCTTTGGAACGCTCCACCACAACTTGAAGCTTGACCAATGAATTAAAAAACCATGCCATATTTCGTATTTTTACTAGCGTTAACACTAGTAGTAGTCAACACGAAACAGATTATAAAATCGATCGATGCGCCACCATGGCAAGTTTTTTACATTCCTGATCAAGCGAAACCGCCACCCACCAAAGCGGACACGAGTAACATGTACGTAAAGTAGCTGATATTATCCGTGGATTTTATTCGTTATCTCTTAGTTACTCTTTCCCACCCGTGGGCAGCGGGCCTAACACCGAAAGCTTACATGTCCTTACTTAACAACTATCATTAATTTGTATGGCAACTAAGCGATCAGTGAGACACTGACTTATATTTACATGGTGAACTTGAGCATGCTCGCCAAGCGGGGAGGCGAGAAGCAACCCCAGCCAAGTTACTTAGATACCGGATTACAAAATTGGGGGTTCTGTATATTGTCGCAAAAACAGTCTTTGCCATTCAGTCGCTTTAAATGCAAAAATCAATTCGAATAGACAAGCTTTTGTAATACTTTTTTTTTACTTCATTTAATTTCATTACAATATCACCCAATGAGTAATTTACCATGTTACCTTTCCCGACTATGTCTAGGTAAAAGTGAAAACTCGATTGTTAGGAATGTTTCGTTCATAATACTGGCTTGTGAAATGCTCCAAATTTTCTCTCTCCGAACTTCAAGAGATTCACAGACTGTTAAATGCAGTTCAAAAACGTTTGAGCACCCGATACAGTTTCAAATATGTACTCGAAATTTCATTACGTCTACGAATTCGATAATTACAATACAGAATAAGGGTATAAAATGTTGATACAAAGCTTTGCTACACCTTGGCCTATCATTTCATACATAGTTTCGTCACGAGACGAGTGTTTCTTTACAATGAACATTATAGTAAAATTATAATTTACAACCATGGTTTTAAAAATCTTCGTCGGGAAAAATATAAAACTGGCACTTAAACCAATTAATGCCAAATATAAAAACAAAAATATTTTTTTTTATCAAAAATTAGTAAGATTGTGCATAAAACCATGATTGTAAACCGATCAGACGGCTAACCACAATTAATAATAATATCAACATATTTTTCAAGTTCACATAGCAAAACGTAATAAGTACAAAAGTGTATGTGGTTGTAGTCGACTCAGAGTTGCACGCCGAAAGCTAAACTTATATTGCCTTATTATTGCATAACTGACGCAGTTTCTCATAGCAGTGAGCTTACATGTGAAAATAACAATGCGCACAAAATAACCAAAGCTAATGAGCTAGGTAAACTAAGGTTGGTTTTCGGTGAGCAACTCGCCGGCACTTTGGGAGCCCACGGCGCGGTGGGGACGCTTCGAGATAACATACAGTGGCAATTATTTGATACATTTCTCAAGACGTCACGATACATCTTAAATTGCCAGTAAAATACAGTACAGGTACAGTCGATGGATCGTAATACTCTAGATATTGATGGGAAATTACTAGATTTTTTTTCATCAAGAAACAGCAGGGGGATCGACGGAAACGACAGAATACTCAGAAACAAAGATTTATTGAACAAGTCATGAAAGTTATTGAAGAAGAAGAAGAAAAGAAAATTATTACACATTTCACGACGATCTAATAATGATCTTAAATTCCCAGAGGTAAATAATTCTAGAGTATGCAGATCAGAATAGAGCGAAATACTTTTCCTTGGTATTTAATAAAACTAAATATTCATTTGATAAGTGTTGCCTGCAAAAATTTTGTAAAATAACAACCACAGATACCAATATTTATATGGTGTCTATAATCAAAATCAGCAAAGCGGTGAACATTTAAATCATATAGAAGCAAAGCTCGCAACAACATTTCTTTTTTAATAGAAATCCATATAATAACGAAATGGATGTTGCTGTCTTTGCTTCTATATGACTTATTTGTACGGCTGGCTGGTTGACAGCTACTTTTTATTACATTATGGCGGACAAACGAGCAGATGCGACCTGATGTTAAAGTCCGATCACGGTTATTTGGCACGTGACGAAAGTCGGAACTAATGCTGCTTTGACATTTCCGCATAGAAAAAACGTTTTGCAACGCCCTCCTGTCAATGCCACTGAAGTGTCTTCTTATCGTGGTCGCACTTTAAGTGATTACCGATGGATATCTGCAACACATGAGTTATCGCAGATTCGTTGCCGGCTGTTAAGGGATGAATAAGCTATTTTCTTACTCCCTGCGACAAGATGGGATGATGACATTCGAAGGCTGGTGTGGGCTGAATGATAGTGGCCGAAAATTGGGAGCAGTGGCGTGCATTAGGGGAGACATATGTGGGGACATTCAAGTATTACGTAAGCAGATTTATTACAGTTATTGACTCCCCCACCCCCTTGTCAGCAAAAGTAAGCAAAGCTCTTACCCCCTCCCCCCATGCTTACGTAAACATTTTCAGCAACCCTACTAGCCGTATGCATTTATTTGTAGGTAATTCCCCGAAAATACGTTTCGTTTTCAAGCAAACAGAATGTGAGGGTTGCCGTTTGTGTTAAAAAGAAAATAATTATCGATGACATAATCATCGTCTAGCCCAAATGTCATCCAAAGCAAAGCAAAGACCCCAACAGTGCTTACATAATACTTAAATATTATTTAAATTATTCTTGTAGATGAAAGTGTAAGGTGACTCCTCCCCTCTCTTATCTATGCCGTGCCCGACAGGGTCCATAATTGTACTGTACTATGTTATTACCACCTTTTGTAACATTGTGGAGAGCAATAAAGAATATGAATATGAATATGAATACTTGAACGGCCCCTGTCCAACAGTGGACGAGTGTGGGTTGCTGCTGATGATGATGAAGCTATTTCCTTGATCACCGGCTCGTTTGTCACTCTCTAGTCTGAACCTGATTTTGATGTTCGCTCTACCCTAGTGAAGCGCCATCGACTGCGCGTATGCATCGTGCCGTGGCCGCCTGGCCGGCGCGTCACTCGACGCTGTTGGCGGTGTCGTTGACGTCGTCGAAGGACTCGTCGCCGGAGCCGGCGCCGGGTGCGAGCGACGTGCGCTTCATGCGCGACGACGACGAGCCGCTGGAGAGGCCGATGCCGCCGCCTTGCCGCCTGGAGGACATACGTCAGCTGTCAACTATTGAGTGGTGGTGAAACCCGCGTGAGAAACCAAGTTTGTGTTGTCTAAATGTGTATGTCAGTGTACGTTTTGATTGTTTTAGATGGTGTTTAATGATAACTCAAACTCAATTATTTGAAGAGAACCAGCTCATTACAATTTTCTAAGGAGCTTGTCTCTTTAATCACTTGACATTGGCAGAGTTGTCTCGTAAGAGCAACAGCAAGCCATAAAAAAAGAGAAACAAACTAATCGCCGAATACTCGAACGCTTCTTAAGGTGACGGGTAGGGCACACTAGCGACGCCAATCAATTTTAATTTTTAGCTACTAAACCGGATCTATTTTAAATAATTTCGGGTCGTTACAATCTCTCGGCAAACACTTAAACTTCTTATTAATTAACCATGCACAAATGCTGGGTCCGTTTTTTATAGATTATATAGATTCACGCCAAAAGCGGCTACTTTTGGCGGTAATCCAAAATTCGAGTGCAAAAGCAGACCAAACAGTTGACTATAAGTAACCCCGAAATTGTTTAAAACAGATCCGGTTTAGTAGCTAAAAATTAAAATCGATTGGCGTCGCTAGTGTGCCCTACCCGTCACCTTAACTGAGTGCTACTCAAATTTAAGAAAGAAAGGATGAAAGAACATACATTTATTGACCATCTTAAATAGAGTCCTAACACGACACGACACGACACAGATACAAAGAGGAGAGATGGTGTGGTTGTAATAATGTCGTCGGGTCGTTGTGTGTGGTAAATCAAGTCCCGACCTCAGCATTTGCTGCTACTGCATTTATTCAATTTACCTTTGTCTTAGAAAGAGATGGCATGATCTTCTTTTGCATTTCTTTCCAAATAAAATAATAACCCGTAAAAACACAAACTTAAAAAAAATCGTCGAGTAACTAATTTAGTGTGGTTTCAGAACAGTCACGCGGTTAGTGAAAGGTCGTGAGTTCGAGTCCCACCGAAGACATATTTACTTATATAGCTTGATGTTTGAGCAGCTCTAAGCGTTTGAGTATTGGGGGTTGTTAAAAGTAGCTGTTCTCGTCAGATTTCAAGATCTTCGCTCAAGTAAATGAGCCATACTAAATTGATTAGTAGTTCATTAAACTATTTCTTTGTTCTTGGGCCGATTCGACCAATCTTATTCCGAAATTTAATCTATGGTAATAGCTCTGTCATTCTATACAAATCTGACGTTATACCATAGACTTATCGACGAATAAAGTGTGGTCGAATCGCGCTTTAATCAAACATTGTGATCGTGTAAAATCTAGAAAACATGAATTGTAATGCATTGTGCATCTAACATGCGTATTTTTCGCACTAAAACATTGCTTTAATATATCTTCAGAAACTAACGTTACAAGGTTAATAAAACCAATGAAATGAAAATTAAAATTATCTGTTTAAATTGTTAAAAAGACGGCACAATGAACAGCTCAGTCGGCTCGGCTGAAGAGTTATGACCCCACGTCAGACTCGTCAAGCAACAAGATGATGCCTAAAATAGTAAATCCACAAAAAAAATCGGACAGACAGACACAGATCAGAAGCGAGTAATCCCATTATTAAAAACTTTCCTACTGACGTGTATTGGAAAAGAAAGATGTAAATTATATTAAAATGAAATATGGCCAGATTGCATCGTATGTCTGAAAAGACAATATAATGCATATTGGTCCATTATTTTTGACATTACTACTGACATTTTGTGAGTCAAAGAAATGTCAACCAAAACCTTGCTATGATGCAATCTGGTGGATAATGTCCATTAAAACACCCATAATCATGGAAGTAGAAAACGCGCGCTTTAAAGGGAATGTGTTATTTTCGGAAAAAACGTCAAATAGTGTGAAAGAGATCCAACCGGCCCTGACTATGCTTTAATGCATCCCTATACGGGTGCGGTAGAGAAAGAACGTCACACAGCACGTCACCCCAGTATTTACAGTTCGTGACGTGACTTCGCGAAGTTTTTTAAGTATGGCTTTCTATAAAAAGGAGGCACAGTCTGGTTGCGGTGCATGTCTATGCAATATAATATGAGAGTTTATAAGACCCGACAAGACACATTTCATTTGACATTGACATCTTTCAGACGTGTGACGTAATTGTAAAATAATACAACAAGAGAATTTCTTATAAATGTAAGTTCAGTCGTAAGTATAATGCTACAAGTACAGTCGGCGCGTCAAAGCGTTCGCAAGTCTCCGTGACGACACAGCGGCCGCTATCCATGCATTCCAAGCTTTCACCTGAGAGGTGACGTCACAACCATTTACCTGGGCCACGCCCCTCGCCTCGCCGCTCCTCTAATCACTATCATCTGAGAAGGACACCCTAGTGGAATACAATAATATTTATTTCTATACTGCTTTTAATGTAACCTTCAATATTTTATGCCACCAGTTCGTGGATGTCCCAGACGGATTAAGATCATCTTCTGTGGAATAGGGGACCTACCCTGGAATAGGGGGCTGATTATGTCATAATTTGTAAAATATGGAATGATATATTTGATGTAGTTCTTGTTGAAAAGGAAGTTCTTCAAGTGTTGGCTCGGGGACCAAGGTCTGGTGTATTTTATTCTCGGGGCAATATGCCAGTGCCAACGGAACTGTGGCTTCGGTTAAGTTTGCAATAAAGCTTACATTGCAATTTTAACTGCCTCGATGCCTCTTTTTCTGCTTACCATCAGGCTAAGGTGAGCCAATATACTATGGCACTATAAAAGATGTTTCTTTATATGTAATAGGTGGCAGACGAGCAGACGGATCACCTGATGGAAAGCGAGTGCTCTGCCAACCCTTAAACCCCCTTCCCCCGGATTGGGCCACAGCACAGTGCTGCTATATATAGCGATGCCATTCCATAGTAGTCTGATGTAATATCATAGATTTATCGGCGGATAAGGATTGGTCGAACCTTAGTTAACATATTTTTGTCAAGCAGGATCGTAGGAGAATTTCGATCCTGTTTGGAATGATGAAATTAGCGTCTGTTGTTTGGTCTACTGGTACTCGTAGCGAACTGCTTCCTTCTGAGTCCTAGCGGCACCTGTGCCAGGTTCCAGCAGCACTTAGACCCTGGTGATGATATTAGCCCAATAGATGTGTGTAAGTCTTCACTGAAACGACTCGATCATCCGACTATTCCGGATCCGATAGATCCATTTGGAGCCAACAGTGCTCCAAATGTATTATTCGACTCAAATGGATTTCGGTCCCGAGTGAACCCAATTATCCGAATGAGCGGAATGATCCGAATCCAGAGAGAAAGAGTAAGCTGTGGTCTTTTCGGGATGAATAGGTAACCGTCTTTCCAAGTATTACGCGGGGAAAAGATATAGGTATATTACATGGCACAGCAGAAGGGGATCGATTTATTCATTCAGTCTAATGTCCTTAATCTGAAGGCTGTCTAGTAGAGATCGCTCCCAACGATAAGACCGCCTAAATTATTGTATCTCTATACCTAGCTTTAAGTTTCGTATGTTGTGCAATAAACAGTATCTACAGGGTGTATCTGTGAACATTTACATCCCTTCAGCCACGTGTTCTACTAACCATTCTGAACAACTTTTAAAAATTCGCATAAAAAAATGCAACTTTTCATACAAAGTCGGTCACGTGACTTGGCCATTTTGTATGGGGAGTCGCAATAAAAATCGTCGAATTTCGAAAAGTCATTGAACAAATGTTTTTCAGAATGGTTGGTAGAACATGTGGTTAAAGGGATGTAAGTGTTCAAAGATGTATCTGTATCAGTTGATTTTCCAAATGATTGAAATGAAGCGGTTCACTGTTCCGCATCTTTGCACTGATCCAGATGCAAATGTTCTAATCTTTTGAAAGATACGTTTGGCCAAGTGTTTGGTTAAAGGCGTGTGGTCACCTGAGCTTGTTGCGCAGGTTGTTGCACTCGCGCGCGAGCGTCTCGTGCGTCTCGAGCATGTCCTCGAGCTCGCGCTGCGCTTTCCGCTTGCCGGACTTCTCGCGCTGCATCTCCTCCTCCGCCTCGTCCAGCTGCCGCTTCAGGGCTTTCACTCGGACGTTCATCTGTAACACACACAATGGACAACATTTCAAATTTTTAACATGTCCATATTGTTTTTTTATATGAAAGTAGACATAAAATGAACAGACCCATATTTTTTCTTTGTTCAAAATTTGTCCATTTTCATGCATAAAATAACTATTGAAATTCTTTTTATTCTAAATAGACGTAAGCGCCAAATGACGCCATCGGACGGCTGAATACAGCGATATTCCTTTGCTTATCATTGTTTTAATAAAAAAAAGGTACTACTGTCAAAGGTAAATAATACTAGTGTCAACATTGTCAACGTCATTCATACATTCAACGTTGACAAGTTGTCTTTTTTTTTGACAGTTACATGTCATGAGTTTGGCATTACGTAAATTTAAAACTATAATGTGCTAAGCAAAGAAATATTTTACATTCTGCCGTCCGATGACGTCATCTTACGTTTTTTAGTTTTTAATTTTTTTCTCAGTAAATAAGCAATATAAAAAATGAATAAATATATATTCGAGCAGCGGAAAAGTAAACAAAGAATTGGTGTTTTTTGTTTCAGAGTTTAGCAATTTTGAAATGTTGTCCATTGTTATGTCATTTCACTGGTGATAAAACGCTACATACTACAGAAAGCTGGCGTGAAACAGTGCCTGCTCGGTGTTTCGATGAATAATAATAATAATAATAATTCTCACAACATCTCATACGTTGACCTGATTCCGTACTAAGTAGCTTAAGCACTTGTGTTACAGATATCAGACAACAGAGGAACACAAATATATACTTAAATACATATATTACACCCAGACACCGAACAAACACAAGTGTTCGTCGCACGAGTGTTTGTCCAGGGTGGGGATCGAACCCACGACCTTTGGCGTGAGCGAGTTTCTTTTTTAAGGTGAACGGATCACCTGATAGTTAGCAATTCCCGCCGCCCATGGACACTTGCGACACCAATGGAGTCACAAGTGCGCTGTCAACCTTGAAACCTCCCTTTCCCCCGGATTGCGCCTCCGGTAACCTCACTCACGCAGCGAAACACAGCAAAGTCCCGGTTTTCTGCAAGCCCGTGGTAACACTCCGGTTAAGCCGGCCCATTCATGCCGAAGCGTGGCGCTCCCATGGTAAAAATTTACGAGTTTACTGGAGGCCCAATCGCGGAAAGAGATATTGGTTGGCATCGCACTTGGCATTTCACTGGTGTTACGGGTATGCATGAGCGACGCTAATCGCTCAAGTGGCCCAGCTGTTCATCCGCCCCCTCTCGCATAAAAAATGGTGAGTAATACGCTTCGGTGTAGAACACATGATAAGTCGAATTAAATGTGACATACAGAAGACACGAAATCTTTTTTGTGTCTTCTGTGCAAATACATTTTTTTATCAATGCATAGTTCTGAATGTATATTGTGTAACTATGATACATGTTTGTTGTATATCCAGTTGATCAAGTTCTCCTATCCAAGTGTTGCGAAAGTCAAACGTGCGTCGCTTTATTATAATTACCAAACTTGCCAGATCCTGGATCATTGTCCATATTGCCTAGCCCATTGGACATCATGCAGGGTCAGCGTGGCAGGTCGGGTTACCTTCTCGATCTGCTCCTTGTACTGGTCGGCGTGGCGGCGCTCCTCGTCCAGCTGGAGGGCCAGCTCCTTCATCTTCTTGTCGAGCTTGCGCGACGCCTTCTGCTGCGCCAGGCGCTCGCGGGACTCCGCGTCCAGCTGCTCCTCCAGGTTGGCCACCTTCAGCTCCAGAGAGGTGATTACGCCCTGCAACATACAAAAAAAAGTTTAACACTGGAGCTTTGATGCCATAGCTATAGGCGGTACACGCCATTAAGTCGACCTACCCATGCTTCGCGGGACACGGGGGCACGGACATTCTAAAAAGTTTATATTCTGTTTGGGCCAATCAATGGAGGCTATCGCGTGCGAAAAATCCTCAAGATGGCGTACTATAAGCCCGAGGTCCATCTACAAGGTGATTGGGTATTTTTAGATGTGGTATGTAAATTAACGAATAAATCAGCCAATGATGTTGAAGTTGTGCCTAGGTTCACAGGCACGCCATCTAGCGGATATTTCACACGCGATAGCCCCCATTATGTCTGATGTCGACCGTCGTTGTCACAGATCAATAAGAATGACCTTCGCAGCTAGAACCAGGCGACTGCGCGAGCTCCAAAGGACACTTTTTCTCTTGGTCCAGTAACGCCTAAATTGTACACTGAATACCTAAATTCATACAACATCTCAAATATTTAACTGTATTAAGTAGCTTAAGCTTTTGTATGAGGCAGGGTCATTACCTAATGCGCCATCCGGCTATTCAGTCTATGTACCTAGCTTATATCTATCTACCGGCATAGATGGTGAACCTCACCAGAGCGTCTAGCGAGAGGCATCGTAGTTTACCTTGGTCTTGGCGCGCGTGTTGGTCTCGAGCTCGGCGAGCTTGGCCTTGAGCTCCTTGTTCTGGCGCTCCAGCACGAGCTTGCTGCTCTCCAGCTTCTGCGTCGCCGCCTTCTCCGTGCCCAGCTCCATCGTCACCTGGTCGATTTGGTTCTGTGACAGGAAAAACAATATTAAATAACCAGAAATATATTTTATCCAATTAATGATTTGGCTTCGGTGGCCGAGCTTTATCAACAACCTCCTCCATGTGATAGGTGGCAGACGAGCAGAAACTCCACGCGAACAAAGTCGCTAGTTATATCATAATATGAGCGTGAATATAGAATATAAAGAAGTGTTGTGTATGACACAACACTTCTTTATATTCTATATTTGTTATTCTTATTGTTTTTATATAATTATTGTTCCTATATCTTCCTTCGTGTGATATCCGTTATGTATTTGTTGTGTCAATAAATTCATTCGTTCATACCTGTGCCTTCCTAAGCCTATCGTTGAGTATCTCGTTGTTGGACTGTTCCTCGTCCAGGTCCTCTTCCAGCGCCGATATCCGCGCCTCCAGCCGCTTCTTCTCGTCCACGAGAAGCGTGCCCTGAAAAATCACATTGGAAATTTATTCTTTTATTGATCCTAGATTGGTCAACGTTTGATCACAAGCGTGCAAGATGGAAAGTATTGGTGCTGTTTAGGATGTTACGCGATTGCCTAACAGATGGCACACTCTTGCCATAAAGATATTCAGATTAAAATACGGCTTTCAGTATTTAGGGGGACAAATAACACTTGGACCTCACCTTGGCGGTGTGATTGTTGAGCTCATCCAGCAGGTCAACGCTCAACTTTAGACACTTAAATCTCATCAGGACTGTTGTCCACAAATATCAACTGCTCTTCTCTCCATTGTGCTGATTTGACCGACCATGCTGATATCTAGTAGGTATCTATAAATTACTATTGACATAGGGACCTCCTGATCTAGTGACCTATAGTAACAGGGACAGGTAGACTGGTCACTTTGTCGCAAGCAGCTGTTACCATAGTAAAGTCGGAATGATTTATGGATTATTATCGCTTGCAAAGTATTTTTATGTTTAGAATATATTAATGTCACAATAATAAACGAGGGTCATTAAGCCTGTACTCTCGGCATCAGACACTTTAAACTTACCTGGACTGTGCGGTGGCACGATCGACAGCTCTACTCTTCATGGTGTTGCATTTGCATCGTAATCCGACCTTGGTGATATCTAGCATCTATTAACTATGACTGACCTAGGGACTTTCTAACCTAGTGATTTATGGTAACAGGGGCAGGCAGACAGGTTACTATGTCGCAAGCGGCTGTTACTATCGTAAAAGGGGGTCACCTTGGCGGTGTGGTTGTTGAGCTCGTCCAGCAGGTCGTCGCGCTCGGCCTCGGCCTGGCGGCGCGCGCGCTCGGCGGCGGCCAGCTCCTCGGCGTGCTGCGCGGCCTCGGCCTCGAGCGCCTTGCCGCGGCGCTCGGCCTCGAGCGTGACTCATGTCCTCACCTTGGCGGTGTGGTTGTTGAGCTCGTCCAGCAGGTCGTCGCGCTCGGCCTCGGCCTGGCGGCGCGCGCGCTCGGCGGCGGCCAGCTCCTCGGCGTGCTGCGCGGCCTCGGCCTCGAGCGCCTTGCCGCGGCGCTCGGCCTCGAGCGTGACTCATGTCCTCACCTTGGCGGTGTGGTTGTTGAGCTCGTCCAGCAGGTCGTCGCGCTCGGCCTCGGCCTGGCGGCGCGCGCGCTCGGCGGCGGCCAGCTCCTCGGCGTGCTGCGCGGCCTCGGCCTCGAGCGCCTTGCCGCGGCGCTCGGCCTCGAGCGTGACTCATGTCCTCACCTTGGCGGTGTGGTTGTTGAGCTCGTCCAGCAGGTCGTCGCGCTCGGCCTCGGCCTGGCGGCGCGCGCGCTCGGCGGCGGCCAGCTCCTCGGCGTGCTGCGCGGCCTCGGCCTCGAGCGCCTTGCCGCGGCGCTCGGCCTCGAGCGTGACTCATGTCCTCACCTTGGCGGTGTGGTTGTTGAGCTCGTCCAGCAGGTCGTCGCGCTCGGCCTCGGCCTGGCGGCGCGCGCGCTCGGCGGCGGCCAGCTCCTCGGCGTGCTGCGCGGCCTCGGCCTCGAGCGCCTTGCCGCGGCGCTCGGCCTCGAGCGTGACTCATGTCCTCACCTTGGCGGTGTGGTTGTTGAGCTCGTCCAGCAGGTCGTCGCGCTCGGCCTCGGCCTGGCGGCGCGCGCGCTCGGCGGCGGCCAGCTCCTCGGCGTGCTGCGCGGCCTCGGCCTCGAGCGCCTTGCCGCGGCGCTCGGCCTCGAGCGTGACTCATGTCCTCACCTTGGCGGTGTGGTTGTTGAGCTCGTCCAGCAGGTCGTCGCGCTCGGCCTCGGCCTGGCGGCGCGCGCGCTCGGCGGCGGCCAGCTCCTCGGCGTGCTGCGCGGCCTCGGCCTCGAGCGCCTTGCCGCGGCGCTCGGCCTCGAGCGTGACTCATGTCCTCACCTTGGCGGTGTGGTTGTTGAGCTCGTCCAGCAGGTCGTCGCGCTCGGCCTCGGCCTGGCGGCGCGCGCGCTCGGCGGCGGCCAGCTCCTCGGCGTGCTGCGCGGCCTCGGCCTCGAGCGCCTTGCCGCGGCGCTCGGCCTCGAGCGTGACTCATGTCCTCACCTTGGCGGTGTGGTTGTTGAGCTCGTCCAGCAGGTCGTCGCGCTCGGCCTCGGCCTGGCGGCGCGCGCGCTCGGCGGCGGCCAGCTCCTCGGCGTGCTGCGCGGCCTCGGCCTCGAGCGCCTTGCCGCGGCGCTCGGCCTCGAGCGTGACTCATGTCCTCACCTTGGCGGTGTGGTTGTTGAGCTCGTCCAGCAGGTCGTCGCGCTCGGCCTCGGCCTGGCGGCGCGCGCGCTCGGCGGCGGCCAGCTCCTCGGCGTGCTGCGCGGCCTCGGCCTCGAGCGCCTTGCCGCGGCGCTCGGCCTCGAGCGTGACTCATGTCCTCACCTTGGCGGTGTGGTTGTTGAGCTCGTCCAGCAGGTCGTCGCGCTCGGCCTCGGCCTGGCGGCGCGCGCGCTCGGCGGCGGCCAGCTCCTCGGCGTGCTGCGCGGCCTCGGCCTCGAGCGCCTTGCCGCGGCGCTCGGCCTCGAGCGTGACTCATGTCCTCACCTTGGCGGTGTGGTTGTTGAGCTCGTCCAGCAGGTCGTCGCGCTCGGCCTCGGCCTGGCGGCGCGCGCGCTCGGCGGCGGCCAGCTCCTCGGCGTGCTGCGCGGCCTCGGCCTCGAGCGCCTTGCCGCGGCGCTCGGCCTCGAGCGTGACTCATGTCCTCACCTTGGCGGTGTGGTTGTTGAGCTCGTCCAGCAGGTCGTCGCGCTCGGCCTCGGCCTGGCGGCGCGCGCGCTCGGCGGCGGCCAGCTCCTCGGCGTGCTGCGCGGCCTCGGCCTCGAGCGCCTTGCCGCGGCGCTCGGCCTCGAGCGTGACTCATGTCCTCACCTTGGCGGTGTGGTTGTTGAGCTCGTCCAGCAGGTCGTCGCGCTCGGCCTCGGCCTGGCGGCGCGCGCGCTCGGCGGCGGCCAGCTCCTCGGCGTGCTGCGCGGCCTCGGCCTCGAGCGCCTTGCCGCGGCGCTCGGCGTCGCGCGCGGCGCCCGCGGCCTCCTCGCGCCCGGCGCGCGCCTCGTCGCCCTCGCGCAGCGCCTCCTTCAGCTGCTGCTGCAGCTTCTTCACTTGCTTCGTGGCGTCCTCCTTCACCTGCCGCGATACCGATCGTTCAAACAAACATATCACATGGAAAACTGCGGCCGGATTGTCGGGGATCCCCACCTCACGGACAAATTGGAAGTCGTTGGAGTCGCGAGTATGTGATAGGTGACAGACGAGCAGACGGATCACCTGATGGTAAGCGATTGCTGCCACCCATGGGCAGCCGCGACACCAGTGGACTCACAAGTGCGATGCCTACCTTTAACGATTTGTAAGTGCTGTTTACAAGCCTATGCAAATAAAGAATCTTTTGACTTTTTGACTTTTAAACCCTCCTTTCCCCCGGATTTGACCTCCCGGTACCCTCACTTACGCAACGAAACACAGTACAGCAGGACCCCAATTCTGGGGATTTCGATATGAAAATAACATGGCGGATATCACCTGAAAACCATACAAAAAAACTATGTTTTGGTGATATATATCGTATGATTACAAATTACAAAAATAAAGCTGACAAGATAAGAACAAAATATAGGAAATATTCAACAATATTAAGAAAATGTATAAAAGCCGCACAGAAATCAAAAAATCATGACTATGTCAACAATGCAAAAAATAAATGCAAGGCTACTTGGGATATCATTAATGATACCAAAAACAGACTAAAACTTAACACCATAGACTATTTGACATTGAATGATAGAATAATTGATGATCCAGAACAAATTGCATTTCAATTCAATCAACATTTTATTGACATTCCAAAAATTGACCCCGACCCAAATTGTGACAACTATTCGGCAAATATAAAACACAACAATGCAACATTTTACTTATCTCCAACTGATGACATCGAAATAAAAAATGTAATAAATTCATTAAATAATACTGGTGCTACTGGCTATGACGAGCTGAGCACAAAGATAGTGAAAGATTGTGTGAATGAGCTTACCCCCTTGCTAACGCACTTAGTAAACCTTTCTTTTGCAACCGGTACATTTCCATCCTCACTTAAGTTATCCGTGGTTAGACCTTTGTTCAAAAAGGGACACAGGGACAATGTTGGTGACTACAGACCCATTACTCTTATCCCGGTCTTATCTAAGCTTTTTGAAAAGGTATTTTACAAGAGACTGTCATCGTTTTGTACTAAGTTTAACATCATACACACGGATCAGCATGGATTTCAAAAAGGAAAATCAACCTCTTTAGCTTGCTTTAATATTATCCAGCACATCTCATCTTCAATGAATAAGCGCATTCCTACTTTAATGATCCTATTTGACCTTAGTAGAGCTTTTGATCATGTATGCCATCAAACTCTACTCACTAAGTTAGAAATTTATGGATTACGTGGCCTTGCACAGGATTGGATTGCTTCATATCTGCACGGACGGGAACAAGCGGTAGAAATATCTAAAATTGACAAATCACGTCATCTAAAATCTTACCAATCTAAATATACTAGAACAAAATATGGCGTACCACAAGGCAGTATTCTTGGACCTTTATTATTCATTCTCTGCATCAATGATCTTCCATCTATCACACTATTTGCAGATGACATTTCCATAATTATTAATAAAATTCCTGACATCAACTATGAATATGAAATTAATAATACAATTAATAATGTAATTAAATGGCTTAAGTATAATAATTTATTATTTAATTTATCTAAAACGAAATATATACAATTTTATAATAAAAACGGGAACCCTATGAGGATTGAAGTGAACCACGAAGGTAAGTCAATCGCAGAGTGTTTCACGGCGAAATTTTTAGGCATAGACTTGGACGCTAGATTAACGTGGAAGGAACAAGTATCTAGTGTTTGTCAAAGGACTAATAGATTTGCATATGCTCTGTACCGCATTACAAACCTCAGTAACATGAAGACAGCACTCACAGCATATCATGGCTATGTTTGCTCTATTTTGCGATATGGTCTTATTCTATGGGGAAACTCAGTAAACGTTAAAAGGGTTTTCCTTATACAAAAAAAGTGTCTAAGGGCTATATGTCTGTCAAATTATACAATAAGTTGCCAGAAGCATTAAAGGATTTACCCATAAAAAAATTCAAAAATAGTTTATATAAATGGTTGTGTGATAGGTGTTTCTATAGTATTAAAGAATTTATGGAATCATCATCATCATCATCATCAGCCCATTTAAGTCTCCACTGCTGGAGCACGGGCCTCCCTCAATCACATGAGGGGTAATTGCCATACTCACCACGCTTGGCAGACGGGTTGGCGAGGGTTTTGATATAAATGCAGAGTTTTCCTTCTCTGGGTGCTGATGATCATGCCAGCAGCTTTACCTTAGTCGCCTTTTACGACACCTCGGTAAGAGTGAGGGTGGCCTATTCTACTCTGCCGGGGACCACACGGCCATTATATTAATTATTTTTTGAGTGACTAATTCTTTGTATTGATTTTATTTTGACTAAGTATTATTTTATTATAACTTAAGACAACGCTAACTCTCTGTTATTGCATGCCGATATTAATTGGTTAAATGTAACCACATTTACCGCAATAAATGATTTCTGATTCTGATGATAACAAAATATCACGTCCCGAGAATTGGGCTCCTGCTGTCAGTGTCAGTTGGAGATAAGTAAAATGTTGCATTGTTTTGTTTTATATTTGCCGAATAGTTGTCACAATTTGGGTCGGGGTCAATTTTTGGAATGTCAATGATTGATTGAATTGAAATGCAATTTCTTCTGGATCATCAATTATTCTATCATTCAATGTCAAATAGTCTATGGTGTTAAGTTTTAGTCTGTTTTTGGTATCATTAATGATATCCCAAGTAGCCTTGCTTTTATTTTTTGCATTGTTGACATAGTCATGATTTTTTGATTTCTGTGCGGCTTTTATAGATTTTCTTAATATTGTTGAATATTTCCTATATTTTGTTCTTATCTTGTCAGCTTTATTTTTGTAATTTGTAATCATACGATATATATCACCAAAACATAGTTTTTTTGTATGGTTTTCAGGTGATATCCGCCATGTTATTTTCTGGGAAGTGGAGATGCGTTGCCGACCTTTTAGAAAGGTAAAGGCTCGTTTCTTGAACATCTCAATGTCGCGGTCGTAACAGTTCGGAAATACCGCAGCGGGAAGTTGATTCCACAATGAGGAGGTGCGTGGCAAAAGATGGTACGGGTCAAAAATAGCAGTATGGCAGTGCCAACGGAAGTGATGCCTTGACATCGCGGCCATTGTAACTTCAACGTGGTCTCTCCTGCTTACCATAAAGCTGACGCGAGCCAATATACTGTGTCACTATAAAAATAATTGATGATTATGAACGTTTCGTGAATGGACAACATTTCATATTTTTAACATGTCCATATTGTTTTTTTATATGAAAATAGACATAAAATAAACAGACCCATATTTTTACTTTTTTCAAAATTTGTCAATTTTCATGCATAAAATAATTATTGAAATTCTTTATATTCTAAATAGACGTAAGCGCCAAATGACGTCATCGGACGGCTGAATACAGAGATATTCCTTTGCTTATTTTTTTTTATAAACAAAAAGGTACTACTGTCAAAGGTAAATAATACAAGTGTCAACTGTCAACGTCATTCATTCATTCAAAGTTGACAAGTTGTCTCTTTTTTGACAGTTGCATGCCATGGGTAATGTGCTAAGCAAAGAAATATTTTACATTCTGCCGCCCGATGACGTCATCTTACGTTTTTTAGTTTTTAATTTTTTTCTCAGTAAATAAGCAATATAATAAATAAATAAATATATATTCGAGAAGCGGAAAATTAAATAAAGAATTGGTATTGTTTGTTTCATAGCTTAGCAATTTTGAAATGTTGTCCATTCCCATACCTTATTGGCAAGATGCAAGGCCTGCTCGGCGTCTTTAAGGTCCGCTTCCAGCTTCTTGCGCTGCGCCAGCGCGGCGGCTCGTTGCTTGCGCTCTTCCTCCAACTCTGCTTCCAGATCACGCAGCTGCTTCACTATGCCGCGCCGCTTCTCCTCGCCTTGCTCTTCTTTGGCCTAACAAAACAAAATATTCCTTTAAAAGGAAGTTTACAATTAGGCATCGGAATAGTCAGAGCTATATTTAGTTCTCATGCTATTTTCTAATAATATGGACATGACCAGGACTCTAGAATAAAAAAAACATCAGCCAGCTCCAGATCATCTTTAATCTCCTCGTTCTGCGCCTTGAGCGCTTTTTTTCATGTTATAGGTGGCAGACGAGCAGACGGATCGTGTGGTGGTAAGCGATTTTGCCGCCGCCCATAGACACCTGCGACACCAGTGGAGTCACAAGTGCGCTGTCAACCTTTAAACCCCCCTTTGCTCCTAGATTGGGCCTCCGGTACCCTCACTCACACAGCGAAACACAGTAGTTTCCCGAGTTCGTGCACTTGCATTCATATTTATTACCTATAGAGGTCACCATCGCCTGTAGAAAGTTCGCAACTAGTACCATATCACCCGCAACAGATGGCGCTAATTTGACTGTTTCACACAAGATATTATAAAGCAAAGTTACATAAATACAACATACCAAGATGATAACTCCGGATCATACTTCTGCTTCCGTCGAGCCAATACCACCCGGCCCGACGGAAGATCTTCCCTTTTCATGGGAAACATTCCAACCCCTTAACCTTTTTTTTTTTTTTTATTGTTAACTGTAGGCTAACGCTTGACCACAATCTCACCTGATGGAAAGTGACGATGAAGTCTAGGATGTAACGCGTTTGCCTAGGAGATGCCTGTTCTTCTCTTGCCTTAAAGATGTCCAGATTGTAGTGGTCCGGAAAAACAGACCTTGGCAAGGAGTTCCATTCCTTGGCTGTCCGCATTATGAACGTGGAGGCAAATCGCTTCGTGCGGAAAGGGGTAATTCAACAACGTATGGATGAAACCCCTCGCCACGCCTTGTTGAACCTTATCAATAACATGGAAAGTCTTATTATTACCTGAAGGTCCCGTTCGAACTGCGCCCTCATAGCTTGCATGTTGACCTCGAGCCTCAACTTGGCATCTTCGGTCAGCTGCAGATCGTCTTCAATCTCTTCATTTTGCGCTTTCAACTCGGCGAGCTGCGATTCGAGGGCACGTTTCGCCTTCTCCAGCTCGTGTACGTTTTTGTCAGCAGTTCCTTGTGTGTTGGCGAGCTCGTCTAACTCGGATTGGAGGACGCGTTTCGTGCGTTCTAGCTCCTCGATCTGTAAAAGTACAAAAAGTTCATAGTTCGGTTTTCTGATAAATAAAATGTTAGAATAGTTATTTACAAGATTTCTACCATGTACCTTATTTTTGAGTTTAACCATGGCGCTTGCAACACAGTACCGAAATATCGGAAACTCAAAAATAAGGTACATGGTAGAAATCTCGTAAATAACTATTGTAATGTTAGTGGATGAAGAGAGTAATGGTAGCTCAGTGGATGAGAAGGCGCCTTCCATGCAGGTGGTCGTGGTTCGAATCCGGACATGCAGCTTTGGCTTTTATAAATCGATGCGCCGAACCATTAGCTCAGCGCATAAAAAAAACATCGTGATTAAACCTGCACGTTTCGGATAGTTTCTGAAACGTGTAACCATGATTCAGTTGGTCTGTTTCCGTTATGGTTAGGAAAAGTTTACGAAGGTCAGACGGCAGTCGCATCATTGTAATCAGACTCCCCAAATAAATAAATAAAATAAATAAGAAGAGGATCAACTTGGACCAAAGAGAACAGGTATTATAGAGATGTGGTCGTTATAAGTGTAGGATACCCTGCAGCGCGATTAGCAGAGGACTTAAGAGTAAGGCTTGATTCGACCAATCTTTTATTCGTAGATAAAAGATTGGTCGCTATGGCATAAAGTCAGATTTGTATAGAATGACAGCGCATAAACCATGGGATTTTAGTATTTGATTTAGAAGAAATAACTGTGGTAAGTTAAATGCAGACTGCGTCAGGTCGGACTGGGGTTGTTGGCGACCCGCGATAATGGCGGCTATCGCGTGTGAAATATCCGCTAGATGGCGTGGCTCTCCCACGGTTTCATTCAGCCATTTTTCGCACGCGATAGCCTCCATTGCGTCTCCACCGGCGCTGAAATCATGTTTTCTGCGTAAATAGTGTAGTGGCAACCGGGAGGCGTACCGCGCAGGATTCGCCACTTGTGCACTTTAATTGAGAGGGTAACCTAGTATTTTTTTTTTTTGTGAGGGTAAACACTGAATCTACATCGTTCGACAAATGAATAATATTAAAAAACAATTTAATACATAATAATTAATCAATACTTAATTAATAATCTTTTCTTTTTGATCAATGGTGTTCCTCCTCTCCATTTTTGTTGTGCTCGACAGGGTTCACAGTGATCTATTGTGTATACTTATCTTTAACATCTTATAATGTACACTGTGAAATGCAAATAAAATATTGAGTATTGAGTATGGACAACATTTCATATTTTTAACATGTCCATATTGTTTTTTTATATGAAAATAGACATAAAATGAACAGACCCGTATTTTTTCTTTTTTCAAAATTTGTCCATTTTCATGCATAAAATAATTATTGAAATTCTTTTTATTATAAATAGACGTAAGCGCCAAATGACGTCATCTGACGGCTGAATACAGCGATATTCCTTTGCTTATCATTGTTTTGATAAAAAAAAAGATACTACTGTCAAAGGTAAATAATACTAGTGTCAACTTTGTCAACGTCATTCATACATTCAACGTTGAGAAGTTGTCTTTTTTTTTACAGTTACGTGTCATGGGTTTGGCATTTCGTAAATTTAAAACTATAATGTGCCAAGCAAAGAAATATTTTACATTCTGCCGTCCGATGACGTCATCTTACGTTTTTTAGTTTTTAATTTTTTTCTCAGTAAATAAGCAATATAAAAAATGAATAAAAATATAGTCGAGCAGCGGAAAAGTAAACAAAGAATTGGTATTTTTTGTTTCAGAGCTTAGCAATTTTGAAATGTTGTCCATTGAGGGCGTGGTACCTTCTCGGCGGCGTCGTCCAGCTCGCGGGTGAGCGACAGCACGCGCGTCTCCTTGTCGCGCGCCTCGCGCTCGGCCTGGTCGCGCTCCGCCGCGTATCGCTCGGCTACGGCGCGTTCTTCCGCCACCACCTGAACGTTCAAAAAAATATTTATTTAAGACTAGCTTTTGCCCGCGACTTCGTCTGCGTGTAATGGACAATTCACACAATATCTTTATAAATTATAGCCTATGTGTTATTCTGATCTATAAGCTACATTACTGTAAAGTTTCATTAAAATCCGTTTAGTAGTTTTTGCGTGAAAGAGGAACAAACATCCATCCATACATCCATCCAAACAAACTTTCGCCTTTATAATATTAGTAAGGATTAAAGCACCCATATACACAGAAAAACCTTAAATCAGAACACAGACAATCATATTTCATTGACACAATCCGTTTCCGATCCCGACCACACTCTTACGCGAGATTCTAGTTGGGATTGGAACGGACGTGCATACACCTCCAGTGTGGTGTGTAACTAATGTTGTACAACCTGTGCGGATAAAGAATGGGATCAGAAATGGCGGCGCACTATTTGCGTCTATACTCGCACCCCATGAGTGCGAGTATAGACGCAAATAGTGTGCGAGCGAGAAGTGAATAGATGCGCCGCCATTTCTAATCCCATTCTTTATCCGCACAGGTTGTACTCGTGTGTAGTGTTGTGATGTCCAAAATAATAAATTTTTCTTTCTTTCTTTCTTTGTTTCAGTGTGCGATGATCGGACTGTCCAGTCTCGCCGCAAAAGGAGAACCTGAGTGACTAAGGGATTATGCACCACAGATCAACCCCAATAGATTCCGCATCTTAAGCGTTTTGTATGGCATA
Organism: Marasmia exigua; assembly: GCA_019059595.1. Lineage (NCBI taxonomy): Eukaryota > Metazoa > Arthropoda > Insecta > Lepidoptera > Crambidae > Marasmia > Marasmia exigua. The sequence goes on along the minus strand of CM032469.1, from coordinate 3,224,545 downwards.
AAAGTCACCAAAGTTTGAGGAAAGCACGTTCGATTCCCGGGTCGAGCAAAAAGTTTGTGATCGCCAATCCCCAGCAAACGTGGTGATTAAGCCTAATATCATCATAGTAGCGATGACTTGTTATGATAGAGTCTATATTGTACCAGTATAGGGAAAAATACTGGTACAATATAGACTAATACTTTACTTTTATTTTAGCGTCGACATAGATTTAAGGATTTTAAGTGTCGAAAAGTTGGTTTTATGAAAAATGAAATTGAAAAATCTTTATTTCGACAACTTACAGAGACGCTTTACAATGGTGGGAATCTCCTTTTAAGCAAAAAGAATTGCTTGTGTTAGGGGATTCCGCTCTTCAATATTGACACAGTTCTCATTTTTTATATAGTGACGTAAACTATCAATAATATAAGTAATATTAATACAAAAATACAGATAAAAATGTTTATTTGCCAGAACACAGGTTATAAAGGTCTTAATAATAAAATAGTAGGTACAAGTATTCAACCTGCATGCAGGTGTGCAAAAACAAATGGATGGCATGCAGCAATATTATTTCTTAATTGACTAATTGATTAATATAGTTCAATAATTTTATTAGTTGCTCATCAGATTTCTATAATTTATGTATTCAGCCACGCTGTAAAAACAATATTTTAATAGCCATTCAGTTAATTCAGAGGCAAGTAACAATTTAAAACTTAAAGCATATATAAGTACCAATACAAAAACATTAATTACAGTGCACGGGTGTGTTGCCCGTGTGTGTGTGCGTGCGTGTATGTGTCGTTTATATGTGTCGAGAAATGTACCTTGTCGAAGCTCTTCTGTTTCTTCTCGAGCTCGAGCACTTTGCCGCGCTGCGCTTCTAACTCTATGTTGGTGTCTTCCAGCTCCGCTTGAATCTTTTTCTTACCTGTAACATTTAGTTAAGCAATAATCTCCGGTTTTAGTAATTGCCGCCGCTCATTGATAACCGGAACACCAGAACCGGCAATAACGGTAAAGCGTGGTTCTGTCAAGGTTACTTACAGGGTGTCTACGGGGGGGTTATCCCTCTTATTACAAAGAACTACTTTGATACCGGCTTTAATCCTAAACTAGCAAGTTCATGATTATTACAGAATAATGTTAGTTCTTAAATTTTTATTACATATCCCCGACTAACTATAGACCACTAAGTACCGCAGTATAGTGTACAAATTGATCGAATCATTCAATCATTCGTTCAGTAACATTTCATTTTACATAACCTTGTTTTCATGTCTGAAGCAAAATATTTAAGAATTGTTTTTAATCAACAATAAATTAAAATATTGTATTAAGTAAGGTATCCAAGTAACATGAATAGGCATTGCTTATAGTTTTGGGATAAAATTCAAAAAATAAATTAAATACTTTCTCACAAATAAGTGTAAAACGGAATGAACTGTCACAGGGACAAGCTGTCATTGTTACTAAATCGATATTTTGAGGTTATTATTTTAGTACTTATTTTAAACTAGGGGTAAGGGGGGCATAACTTGAGTATTATAGTTGATATACTAAGTAACGTTAAACTTGGTTTTGTGATAATGTTTATTATAGTTTTTCATGCGATTAGCCTGCTGCAGTTCTTCGATCTGTGTGATCTGTCTGAGATGTCCATGTGCGGCGGTGACTCTTACCATCTGGTGACTCGCTTTCTCATTTATCGCCTCTAGCAGAATAAAAAACTACTCACTCTTGTCGAGCTTGTCGTTGGCCTGTTGCAGCTCGTCGATCTGCCGGTGCAGCGCCTCTACGTCCTTGGCGAGCTTCTTGCGCTGCTCCTCGATGATGGCGCAGGCTTCCGTCTCCTCTTCCGCCTTCTTCTTCGCGTCTGCAAGCTGCTGGGTGAGGACAGCCACCTGAAGGAAAACAAACGTTAAAAATTGTCAACGGTCTGATTAGTCGGGCTGTGTTAAGTTCGTTCCGTGACCGTGAAATGTTGTCGAACCAATCAGCGCGCGAATGGATACCTACTATCGTGTGACAAATCCGCTAGAGGGCGCACAATAGGACCGAGGTTTACCTACGAGATCAATTTGACGAACAAAAAAATTAATGCTGTTGAAATTAAAGCTCAAATTTGAATGTTGATGGCGAATCAAGCGCACTTACGTGGCGCGTCCTCCGCGACATCTAGCGGTTTTTTCACTGTTGTTTGAAAATTTTTATTGATATCACAGGGATATCAATAAAAACCAGGTTTTTTGATGTTAGAATGCTAGCATGTAAGGTGACTCATAATTAACTACTGACTGAATGGTAACCAAGAGCCCCCCCAATCCTCATATATGACATGTCAGTCTGATGAACTAGCAATGGGGGCTTACCGCGTGTGAAAAATCCACTAGATGGCGTACTGTTGCACTGAGGTCCAACATCAACAGCATGGGCTGTATAGTTTGTCAAATTGGCAAACTATACAGATCACGTTTAAAAATAACCAATCACATTGTATATGAACTTCAGTCCTATAGTACGCCATCTAGCGGATTTTTCTCACGCGATAGCCCCCATTGGCTGAGAAACAGCTGAAGCTGATGACAGATAGCCCAGTGGCCTCCAGCGGTGGGCTGAGATAGTAGTGATTCAGGTTAGGTAGGTAATAAAGTTTAGCTACAGTACCTGTTTCTCAAAGTTCCGCTTGGCCTCGTCTTCCTCCTCGAGCTGGTCGCGCGCCTGCTCCAGCTGCTGCTCGACGTTGCGTAGTTTGGTCTGCAAGCCTAGCTTCTGCTTCGTCTCCTCTTCTAATAACGCCTGCAAAAAAGATACAATTAATTATCTCAAAATCCTTCCTACTTGATCATCATGTTGATCAGCTAAAGACAACAATAGCATTTCACAATATATATGCTTCTATGGTGCAATAGCAGTGTTATCTCAAACTTAACACTCAGATATTTCAGATTAATATTTTACAAAATAAATCTCATTCGTTCATTTAATTATTGAAGAGCTTTTTTGACTTGCCACCATAAATGAGTGTCATACCAGTAAGAAAAAAAAATAGAATCAAATCGTGTAATAAGTAGCTTGTATTTTATTTTTATTTTGTATAAGTTAAAATGGAATGTTATTATAGAAAAAACTGTCCAGCTTCTGGATATTGTACCTGGTATTACTAATCAATCGTTCATTGAATGAACGAACTGCTTTGTGACGATTCATTCGAATCTGTCAAAATCAATGCTTACTCCGTTCAGTCGATCTAAAAATAGTGTAGTGGAGCACTATGGGACATTCCTGTCTGATACGTAATATCTCTATATCTATATAGTAATGTTAGCGATAAGACCGCCTACATTGTTTAGTATAATAACTTAGGCTAAGATTTGTAAATTTTGTGCAATAAAGTGTGTGTATCTATCTATCTATCTATCTATCTCTTACTCAATGGACAACATTTCAAAATTGCTAAGCTCTGAAACAAAAAATACCAATTCTTTATTTACTTTTCCGCGGCTCGAATATATATTTATTATTTTTTTATATTGCTTATTTACTGAGAAAAAAATTAAAAACTAAAAAACGTAAGATGACGTCATCGGACGGCAGAATGTAAAATATTTCTTTGCTTAGCACATTATAGTTTTAAATTTACGAAATGCCAAACCCATGACATGCAACTGTCAAAAAAAAAGACAACTTGTCAACGTTGAATGAATGAATGTCGTTGACAATGTTGACACTAGTATTATTTACCTTTGACAGTAGTACCTTTTTTTTATTAAAACAATGATAAGCAAAGGAATATCGCTGTATTCAGCCGTCCGATGACGTCATTTGGCGCTTACGTCTATTTAGAATATAAAGAATTTCAATAATTATTTTATGCATGAAAATGGACAAATTTTGAAAAAAGAAAAAATATGGGTCTGTTAATTTTATGTCTATTTTCATATAAAAAAACAATATGGACATGTTAAAAATATGAAATGTTGTTCATTCCTTATTTACTTTTCCGCTTTTCGAATATATATATTTTTTAGTTTTTATATTGCATATTTACTCGGAAAATAATAAAAAATTAAAAAACGTAATAAGACGTCATCGGACGGCAGAATGTATAATATCTCTTTGCTTAGCACATTATAGTTTTAAATTTACGAAATGCCAAACCCATGACATGCAACTGTCAAAAAAAGGCAACTTGTCAACGTTGAATGAATTCTTCACCTTTGACAGTAGTACCTTTTTATTAAAGCAATGATATAGCTAAGGAATATCGCTGTATTCAGCCGTACGATGATGTCATTAGGCGCTTACGTCTATTTAGAATAATCGCACATCCTCTGAAAAACTAACATAACACAAATAGCGAGTTTTGAGAAAAACGCGTTTCCCCTTATTGGTTACTTAATTAATGTTACTGCTCAATTATCAGGGCTGTTTTTTTTCGGATTCAAAATATTTTTACTGTTGACGAGTTTAATAAACTCGTTTCTAGAATGTAAAAAAGGCTTAGAACTAAGAAAGAAAAAAGGCATTTACGCAATGCGAAGGTGTTCTTGTCTTATGACAGTTTTTCAGAGGATGTGCGATATGAAGAATGGACAACATTTCAAATTTTTAACATGTACATATTGTTTTTTTATATGAAAGTAGACATAAAATGAACAGACCCATATTTTTTCTTTTTTCAAAATTTGTCCATTTTCATGCATAAAATAATTATTGAAATTCTTTATATTCTAAATAGACGTAAGCGCCAAATGACGTCATCGGACGGCTGAATACAGCGATATTCCTTTGCTTATCATTGTTTTAATAAAAAAAAGGTACTACTGTCAAAGGTAAATAATACAAGTGTCAACATTGTCAACGTCATTCATACGTTCAACGTTGACAAGTTTTCTTTTTTTTTGACAGTTACATGTCATGAGTTTGGCATTACGTAAATTTAAAACTATAATGTGCTAAGCAAAGAAATATTTTACATTCTGCCGTCCGATGACGTCATCTTACGTTTTTTAGTTTTTAATTTTTTTCTCAGTAAATAAGCAATATAAAAAATGAATAAATATATATTCGAGCAGCGGAAAAGTAAACAAAGAATTGGTATTTTTTGTTTCAGAGCTTAGCAATTTTGAAATGTTGTCCATTAGCCTCTTGGCCCTTCTCTCAATACTCTCTAACGCCTCAAGCTGGAATTCTTCGCCTTTGACAGTAGTACCTTTTTTATTAAAGCAATGATAAGCAAAGGAATATCGCTGTATTCAGCCGTCCGATGATGTCATTTGGCGCCTACGTCTATTTAGAATATGTAGGATTTAAATAATTATTTTGTGTCTATTAGTGGGTCGCACCTGCGCCTCGGCGTGCTGCGCGCCGGCGGCGGCGGCGTGCTTGCCGGCGGCGGAGGCCTTGAGCTCGGCCTGCTCCAGCTGCGCCAGCGCCTGCTCCGTCTCGCTCTGCAGCCGGGACACCTTCTCCAGCACCTCCGCTCTGGAAACCAACGCCATCATCAATTTCTTCATGGCTACAGAAAAAATTGGGATTCACCTCCCAACCTGAGGGGGCAGTCGAATATTCCAACAGAATAAATAAATAATGACTACGAGAGAGAAGCCAATAGAAGAATTCAGCTAGGCTGGGCAGCATTTGGTAAACTTCGTCAAGTCTTCTCGTCACCCATCCCTCAAAGTCGTGGACACTCACGGCTGGACTAGTCCACCGGTTCAAAGTCGCTCAAAGAGCTATGGAAAGGGCTATGCTCGGAGTATCTCTGAAGGACCGCATCAGAAATGATGTAATCCGACAGAGAACCAGAGTCACCGACATAGCCCACCGAATTAGCAAACTGAAGTGGCAGTGGGCTGGTCATATTAGCCGCAGAACTGACAGCCGTTGGAACCGTAAAGTCCTTGAGTGGAGACCGCGACTCGGTAAGCGTAGTGTAGGACGCCCTGCGACAAGATGGGATGATGACATTCGAAGGCTGGCTGGTGTGGGCTGGATGAGAGTGGCCGAAAATCGGGAGCAGTGGCGTGCATTAGGGGAGACCTATGTCCAGCAGTGGACGAGTATGGGTTGCTGATGATGATGATGAAATAAATAATGAGGGTTCTCGCGTGTGAAAAATCCGCTAGATGGAGTACTATAGGAGTGAGTTCCATATACATTGGTTAATTTATAAAGTGATCTGTCAAAATGTCAATTTGGCAAACTAAACAACCAATGCGGTTGATGTTCGACCTCAGTCCAACAGTACGCCTTCTAGCGGATTTTTCACACGCGATACCCTCCTTTCGTCAGAAAATGAGTTTTTACAAAAGAAAAAAATCGGTACATAACATGAAGGCGACGGGTAGCCCTAACTAGCGACACCAATCGATTTAATTGTTAGCTACTAAACCGGATCTATTTTAAACAATTTCGGAGCGGAAGTCTCTAAGCAAATATTTATACAATTTATTTAATAATTGTGCACTACTTTTTGATCTGTTTTTGCACTCAAAATTTGGATATAAATGGCCTTTTTGGCGGTAATTCAAATTTCGAGTACAAAAGCAGACCCAAAAGTTAAGTTTAAATATTAAATAAATAGTATAAGTGCTTTCCGCAGCTTCGAAATCGTTAAAACAATATCCGGTTATTTTATTTATTTATTCAAAAATATCGGGGACCAAGATCCACTTCGGTTCACTGAGCCAGCAGAGTAAATATTTATTTAAAAAATCGTACAACTAACATTACAGGTTACCCCAATGCGATAGTGTAGATTATTTACTTAGCTTGTTTTATATTGGCACTAAAACAAACAACAAAACAAGTAGCCTTTGTAAATTCAGTCAAAGAGCAGCTAAACTAAGCTAAGGAATTGATCAGGTGATCCGACTGCTCGCCACCTCTCATATAAAAAAAAAACACTTCGACGGTCCCAGCGACTTACGCAATGCTCGTGTTAGCGGCGCTTCCTTTAATATATTGGTCATTGTGGTCGTGCATTTTTTTACATTATGGCAAATGTAAGATAAAATGCGTGCGTGCGGGACTGCGAACAAACGCGGCCTCCGCTTAAGCAGTATGTCACCCGAAGAGAAATAAATGTTTATTTAATGACGACCTGTTTGGAACAGTGGTAGTGAACGGTGACTTTGGTCCATGGGTTGCGGGTTCGATCCCCGCACAATACAAACATACAAACGTTGGTACTGTGCGGGGATCGAATCCGCACACAAGTGCATGAACATACAGACATGTTATGGCATGGCAGTACTGGTCTGGGTGTTTTCTATATATTATAAGTATATATTCACAAAAACAAAAGTATTATATGTATATATTTTGTAATCCCACTGTTGATTCTGATATCCGTAACACAGATGCTTGAGCTACCCACCTCGAAGTCGGATGCATAAATATTTCACAACATCACATACATTGATCTGACTCCGAGATAGGTAGCTCAAGCACCTGTGTTACGGATACCAGAATCAACAGTGGGATTACAAATATATACATATAATACTTTTCTTTTGTAAATATATACTTATAGTACATAGATAACACCCAGACCAATACAAACAGATATGTTCATGCACACAAATGTTTGCACTGTGCGGGGATCGAACCCGCAACCCTTGCACCAGAGGCAGCGTTCACTACCACTGTTCCAAACAGGTCGTCCATGCATGTATGTGATGTCAAATATTTATTTATTATTATTTTAATCATCTGGAGCAGTCCACTTCCTGCCGCGACGCCCCAGCTCTCTTCAGCTCCGTGGCTAAGTCAGAAATCTCTACCTCCAGCAACTGGAGCTAACACACACACAAGCATGTCACCCACCTGGAGCGGTCCACCTCCTGCAGCTTGGCCGCCAGCTCCTGCAGCTGCTGCTCGGCCTGCTTGCGGCGGCGCTCGGCGTCCTGCCGCGCGGCGCCGGCCGTCTTCAGCTCCGTGGCGAGGTCGGCGTTCTCGGCCTCCAGCGACTGCTTCGCCTTCTCCAGGGCTGGCAAGGAAATACAATCCTTACTAATATTATAAAGGCGAAAGTTTGTTTGGATGGATGTATGGATGGATGTTTGTTCCTCTTTCACGCAAAAACTACTAAACGGATTTTAATGAAACTTTACAGTAATGTAGCTTATAGATCAGAATAACACATAGGCTATAATTTATAAAGATATCTATAAGACCTTGCTTTTATTCGAATTACACGCAGACGAAGTCGCGGGCAAAAGCTATAATTAAATAAACGCGTCAGACCATTCACACTCATCAGCTAGTCCCAAACAAGGGAATGGAGAACGTGGGAGAGCCCCGCTTCGGCATGAATGGGCCGGCTCGACCGGAATTATACCACGGCCTCACAGAAAACCGGCGTAAAGCAGCACAGTGCTGTGTTTCGCTGCGTGAGTGAGGGTACCGGAGGCCCAGGGAAAGAGGAGTTTAAAGGTTGGCAGCGTACTTGTGACTCCACCGGTGTTGCGGGTGTCTATGGGCGGCGGCAATCGCTTACCATCAAGCGATCGTCTGCTCGTCTGCCAGCTATCACATAAAAAAAATATACCATGCCCTATAACGTAAGCGGCCGTGGCGCTATCATTTATTTTCACGACATTATTGACGTACACTATACCTATTATTTGGTCTAGTGGTTCGTGCCGGGCCGTGATCTCGGGGTCCTGGTTTCGATTCCCAGGTCGAGCAAAAAGTATGTTTCGATTTTTCGAACATAGCTAAAGTTTGTGATCACCAATCCGCATTTGGCAAGCGTGGTGATTGACCCTAGTCTCAACATAGTAGCGTTAACTTTATTTCTTTGATGGAGGCCTTTGACCTGCAGTGGGGCAGTATTATGTATAGGCTGATATACTATTAGTAATATAATAGTACCTACCATGAAAATGAAAACTGATAACGACAGCCGAATCAATTTTAATTTAAACTTGTGTCATCACAATTCACAATTTTTAAAACGAATTCATCTATTCCTAACTATATTTTATCTATGACAGCCAAACTTAAAGCTCAGATAAATATGCAGGACAGATTAAGTGCACAAGTACACGCGTAGGACACGTGCACTTTGTATATCCTTACCTCATTCTGATGGGACACGACAGGCGAGGCTATCGCAGAACTAGTTACAAAGACCCGATCGTCAAGTTACAGGGGTGCATCAGAATGATGTTTTTTTTTTGTCATAGATGGCAGACGAGCAAACGTATCATGATGGTAAGCGATTGCCACCGCCCATGGACACCCGCGACCGTCTAGCCGGCCCATTCATGCCGAATCGTGGCTCTTGCACGGTCAGCATGACCCATTCCAATGTTTTTTTTTTTTTTTTTATATGAGAGGTGGCAGACGAGCAGACGGATCACCTGATGGTAAGCAATTCCGCCGCCCATGAACACCCGCAACACCAGTGGAGTCACAAGTGCGCTGCCAACCTTTTCCCCTTCCCACCCGATTGGGCCTCCGGTAACCTTACTCACACGGCGAAACACAGCGCAGGCGCTGCTTCACGCCGGTCTTCTGTGAGGCAGTGGTATCACTCCGGTCGAGCCGGCCCATTCATGCCTAAGCGTGGCTCTCCCACATTTAAAATGTATGATGTATGATTTTTAGCCTAATTCGAGAATCTTAATTCTAAATAAATAGTAAAAAGCGTACATATAATAGAGGCATCTTTAACGCTGCTGTTCGGCGACGACGTCCTACACATATGCTGCCAGTAATCCCTCGCGGAGCTAAACGAGCTGCCATCCTCGTAAGGAAACGAGCCATCCTCCAGCTCACACGAATCGTCCTTAGACAACCCAAACTTCACATTTTTCGGCTTCCTCTCCCTCACCGCCATGACCTTACCATATTAATGTATAAACTATTGGTACAAAATTTACGCGTAAAGTGTGCACAAAAATAATCCTGTAGACGACGGTATCGAAAAGTTTGACGTTTGACTTTGATTTGATTTGTTTTGACGGGTCGTTTTAAAATTGGAAGTTTATTTTTTTTTAATGTTAATGTCAGTTCGGCTTTCTGTTGGAATGGGTCTGAATGTGTTTAGTTTTTGGTGCAAAAAGTTTTTATTATACTCACAATCATGGAAAAAATAATACTATTGAAGAAAAGAACTGATGACCGCTGGGGCAGAAACTTTGTGAAGAGGTTCTGAGATTCGGTTTAGGTATACACGTTTTTCTTCGCACATATGTCAGTTCCATTCAATTCCCTATTCAAAGGGCAGAACGGTTCTGGAGCGGAGACATATAATAAGCGTAGCGTGAGTCGTCCACCAACAACGACCTGATAACGACTCGATAATCGCTGAATGCAGACCACTTAGAAGTCAATGTGGGAGGCCTATGTACAGCAGCAGTGGACGACAGGTGGAGTGTTAGGCCTCATTAATGCTGCTCAATAGATTTCAGTATTCCAGTCTAGTTAAGATGTTCCTGATAATGATGCTGACTCACCGGCCTTCGCCTTCTTTATCTGCTCGTGCTGCTCCAGCAGCTGCTGCAGCTCCTGCGAATGCTTGTGCCTCTGGTCTGCAAGGGTCGCCTCGTGCGAAGTGGCTTCCTCCTCAAGGCTTCGCTTCAGGACGGCCACTTCTTGCTCCCGTTTCGATCTCAACTCTTGTTGGGCTGTTGGAGAAAGAACAATGTTAGTTTATGTAATTTATTTAATTTATACTTGCACGGGCTCCCTATGGTGCATAGTGGGTGACGGCTCAGTTTTCCCGGCTGTTCCAACCCGTTCTTTGGACCCGTCCGGGGAAGGAGCCGTTGCGGGAAGAATCCCGGAGGGATCACCGAGACGTCATCTCACACCATGGGCGGGAGGACCGCAGAGGGTTCAGTATACGGGCTCTCTACTGGGATGATGTCCCAATAGCAATAATAATAACAATAATTTTCCCCCAGAATATCATTTTCATGGCGTTTCACCTTGGCAAAACCGCTGAGTAGCCACTATTTTATTTTCTTTTGTTTTCATGTTTACTTTTATTGTAATTTTTATGTGTTCCAAATATTTTTTTAATATTTAATATTCTAGCACTAAGCAAAGTGAATTATACCTGCAGTGGTGTCGAGTGAGTCCAGCAGTTCACTCTTCAGCGCCTCGAGCTCCTCGTTCAGATCCCGTCTTAGTTTCTCTGCCTTGGTCCTGGCAGCGCGTTCCGCCTCCAGGTCCTCGTGGGCCTCCGTGAGCGCAGCGGCGGCTTCTCTCGCCGCTTTCTGCGCGTTGGCTCGCGCGGCGGCCTCTTCATCCGCTCTGCTGAGCGCGGTCGCGAGTTCCTCCTCGCGTTTTGCTAAAAAATAAATTAATTAATAAGTAAAACTTTGACCGTGGTAAGGGTACAAGTACAACCAGGGGTATGACAGTCGGAACATAGGATTTTTTTTCATAGAAAGCAGAGTTATCTCGCGACATGATCCTGAAATAGGCTTCTTTGTAGTCTCTTAAAGTTGTGCTAGATGCCGCTATCTCATTATTTACATCCTATAAAAATTATTTAATTAATTTACAATTTTTCAAATTACCTATTCTTATTTATCAAGAAATATTTATTAGTTTGAAATGTCTAGACAAAATAAAATTTAATGAATTGTTACGAATGAATGACTAATTTAAAAAAATGGTAAATTGGAATGTGTAAAAGTCAAAATGGTGTCATGATAGAACAGACAACAGTTGACAACACAAACAAACTGTTTATACAATGGATAGCATATTTCCGAATTTAACGTAGCCAAAATACATACGCCCAATGCAGATTTTTTACAGTCCACTTAAATTTATAAAACTACATTTATACCCAGGGCCATAACTTTTTTTGAGCAAATAAAAAAAACACAGATCTGAGATTTTTTTGCAAATGGCGTGCATTTTATTTTTCACCAAAAAATATCCTAAAGAATCCTTACTTGAAAAAGAGAAATTCAGTTATCGATATAACACAAACGTTGAGTTGAATTTCGGTCAAAGAGTAATATTATAAATACGTTTCAGTCTCCTCCGTCCTAGTAGTTGTTAGTGAAACTGTTATTGCGATACGGACGCTAAAGTATGTGTTGAAAAGTTAATTATGCCAGGCCAGAATTGTATATTGTGGCCGTGGGTATGGAACTGGTAAGTTTTAACCTGTGTTATGATCCTCATCCTCAGCAAACTGAAAGTTTTAATACCTACATCCTGAACGAAAACATGTATTTCAAACTGGGGGCCTACCGCCCAATCACCTTTGTTCTAATCGAATATCGTTAAGAAACATGACTGTGTCATTTGAATTCCACATTTCGATAGATTTTTGTTGTTTTGTTCTGTTGAACGTTGCTAGCAAGCCAAACATTGTTTAACATAAAGTTGCGCAGTAGCCCCTCTGATCTGAATATGGAAATACCCGACTTAAATAATTTATCATAATCAGCCCATATTCGTCCACTGCTGGACACAGGCCTCTCCTAACTCACGCCACTGAAATGTGACGATCATCGGAGGTCTTTATCCTACTGCTATCACATTGGCAAGAGAGGATTCATTTCTGTTTTTCCTTCTCTCACACAGGTGTTATGTGCATCTTGCCTTCTAGTCGACTCTTATATTACTTATCATATGATACTATCATAGGACAGGCAAAGAATATCCCTCAGCATTAATGTAAACAATGTATTATTGTCTCTCAGGTACACCAGTCCATGTTTTTCCTAACCCAATCAAATTGTTGTATCAAGATTTATTAATAGACTGTCCTTTTGAGTGTGATGTTCATAAGGAAGAAAAGGTATTATTTAAATACATCAATAAATGTTATTTTAATTGGAAAATTAACTTTTGATGGTGATGATGAAGTAAAGAGAGCGGCCCAAATACATTATAACAAATTCAAACATTATAAAAATAGAAAACAAAAAGTTTTTTATATTAATAAATGTATTTATAATTTATTTTTGTAGTTTTACTCAATCACTTCCCTTCTGGTATTAATATTAGCTCTTCAAATGCTATTAGGATACGACTATTTCTTCTTTCATAATAAATTATCAACATTAGTTTCGCGTAGAAAAAGTTGATAATTTATTATATAAGAAGAAATAGTCGTATCCTAGTGTCCTAGTAACATTTGAAAATACCGTGACGTAGAGGTCGTGACGTAATGGTCGTGACGTAACGGTCGTGACGTAACGGTCATGACGTAACGGTCGTGACGTAACGTAAAGTTCGGATCAATTCGCTAGAGGCGCTGCTTTCAAAGAGTTTGCATAAAAATCTCTCAAGAGGGCTCTCTTTTTCCGGTATATAATATTACTCTTTGAGTACAACCCTATAGCAAGGTGACAAGGTTTCAGGAATAAAAGCCTTGATTCATAATCAAACCATATACTGAGGTGTCTAGCAATGATGCAAGTACCTGGTGGGTTAACCCTTAATCGGGCAATGGGAAAATAGTTACCACCAGAGTTTGAACCTTATGTGTCATGGCATAAGAGCGAAAACCAATGAAATTTTTCATTGACTCATACCCTATTAAGGGTTAAGCATTTACAGGGTATATATATGTGGGATAAAACGAAACGCTTGTGCGATTTAATTTTGCACAGCGCCATCTGTTGAGCAATGTTGAGACTAAAATGTACTTACCCTAATTTTTTGTGCATTTGTTTTGCTTAAAGGCCGTGTATACATACAACTCTAGGAACTGAAGAAATCATTCAGTACTTACTGAGTACAATTTGTAGCTCCTCAACTTGAGCTTTCCTCTCAACCAGCTGTTCTTTGACATCTTGAAGTTCCGTCTCTACCTTTCTCTTCGCTCTGTCTACCTCTTGCCTTAGTTGGTGGTCCTGTAAAAAAAAGGAAAAATTAAGCAATGAACAATTTCAATAGTAAAAATCCCATTCAACTTCTGCGTTTCGCAACGTCGCTGCCTTATCTCTGCAAACACCCCTCCTCTCTCAATCTTTTCTTTTGTGGTCTTTCAACTTATTACTATTTGAAAGAAATGGGGTGAGCCTTGCGTCTTATAGCCACTGCGATCTATTGTGGCAGCCCCAGAACCTATTACAGCACCTCATGTAGCTCCAGTTCCAGTATAAACCCGAGAATGGAGCTGATGGGGGAGCTTTTGATCTCGTCTGCCGAGATCATGTGTGCTCCCAGGTGCCGGCTTCTGCAGCGGTGCAGCGCTATGCACTCGCCGAGGACGTGGATAATCGTTTCCTCGTCCTCGCGACAGAACCTGCAGATTTTGGTATCTGAAAGGCCCATGTAGTGCAGGTGCTTGTTTAATTTGCAGTGCCCCGTGAGGGTCCGAGTGAGTGCCCTCTACTCAGTTTTATTATTTCTACAGCTCGTTCCTGATCGAATGCCTGTATCAACGCCTTGGACTGTTCTAGTCTTTCAACTTAACAGTATTTCAATATATTTATTAAATCAATAAATATGAATATATACCTTGAGTAGTTTCTCCTCCAGCTCGGCAATGGCAGACTCCTGCTTGGCCTTCAGCTTGCTTAGGTGCTTGGCTTTCTCCTCCTCCTCCGCCAGGGCTTGTGACAAGTCGTTGGCTCTCTCTTCCAAGATCTGAAATGAAAAATAAATAAAATAAACTACTTCTAGCCTTGAACGATTGGCTAAATGATATTCCTATACAAAATCGACTTTAATTAATCGAGACGGGATTTAACACGATATTTATTATGTCTCGATTAATTATAGTTATAATGCAAAGCGAAAATTGAAAAAACAAAATCAACTTTGCTTTGAAAGTTAAATTAAATAAATGTATCTTAAACTCCATACAAAAAATATAGAACTACGAAGACAAAAACTAATGTCCAACAAACTATATTTAGTCATAAACTGACGACCCGTTTAGAACAGTAATGAACGCTGCCTTTCAATCCCCGCACAGTACAAAAAATTGTGTACATAAACATCTCTGTTTGTATTGGTCTGGGTGTTTTATAGTATTATAAGTATGTACAAAAGTATTATATGTATATATTTGTAATCCCACTGTAGATTCTGATATCCGTAACACAGGTGCTTGAGCTACCTATCTCGGAGTCAGATCAATGTATGTGATGTTGTGAAATATTTATTTATTTATAACCTACATTGTCGTCTTCTCACTTACTTGTATAAGATTAGATTACTAAAAATTCCAAACAAACATTAAAAAACATAGTAACCTTTTTCTCCTTGCCGAGTTTCTGATTGGTGTCCTCACTGAGAGCCAGGTCCTCCTCCAACTTCTTCAACTTAGCATCACACTGCACGCGCTCCAGCTGCAGCTTCTGTCTTGCCGCCTCCTCCTCCTCCAGCTGTTCCTCCAGGTCTTGGATGTTCAGCTGGAGCCGCTTCTTCTCCTGGTGGAGCGCGTTGCAGCGCTCCTCCTCCTCCTCGATGCGGCCTTCCAGGTCGTGGAGCAGTTCTTCCAGCTCTTGCTTGCGGGCCGCGGCGCGGGCTCGGCTCTCCTCTGCTTCGGCGCAGAGTTCTAGCTCAGCCTGGAAAGTGGGAGATTAACATTAATTAGGGAATTAGAGAGATCCCTCCTGGGCTATGATTCAATTCAACCGCTGCAAAACGTCTGTGGATTCGACGCGACACCCTTATTCTTTCTTTCGTCAGCAACGAATCTGTGATGACTCGAATGTTCCAGATCTTAAAAGGTGTGCTGACTGCTCGTTTGTCCTCTTTAATACAAAAAAATAAAGCCTATCTCGTGGCATGTCCTTTATGGCCAATCAGAAGCACGACCTCATGCAGGTCCACTAGCAGCCCAGTTAGTGCTGATCGGAACATGGTGGGTTGAGAAAATATGGTATGTCATCAATATGAAAAGAAGGACTATAAACATTGTGACTGTGGAGTCACAATGTTTACCTGTGGAGGTGTTACAGGTGTCCATGGACGGCGGAATTTACCATCAGCTGAACCGTCTGGTAGTCTGCCCCCTATCTCATAAAGAAGAAAGGCTATACCTGCAGCTGCTCGGCCAGCTGAGTCTTCTCGGCGTTGGCCTGCTGGAACTTCTGCTCGTACTCCACGCAGCGCTTCATCTGCGTCTCCAGCCGGTCGCGGATCTGCCGCAGCTCGTCCTCCTTCTGTGTTAACTTCTCCTCTTGCTTCGTCACTTCCAGCAGGGGTTTCACCTGGAATTGTCAATAAGATAATGTTAAAGGGAAATAGTTTTTAAACGCCATGAAATAACAACCTAATTTCTAGCTCACATCATCTCGGCACATCCTTCCTGGTAGCGTCCTAAGACGTCTCTTCGAAGCTATCTATACTATGATCCTGGATCTGGCATGGTAATAATAACAATGAAGTGGTGCCATCTTGGTCAGACCACCGCAAACCTAACTCAGGGTAATAAGACCGTTGAATGATGATACAATCTTATTAATTTTAAAATATAAGCTATTTATTTATACTAGTTCTTTAGTTATTCCCAGTATTAAGCCCACTACTTATTTTAAACCACGTTTTGGAAAAAGAGGGCTAAAAGTTTTCTAATATATTCATTAAATATTTACTCATAATAGAAATCTTATCTATACACGTGGCAAAAGAAAAAGCATCTTTCCATTATTCCCTCGATTTATTTAAACATAGCCTTGGCTATCCAACGCAATGGACAATAATATAGCAACGAAAGGTGTGAACATACAATTACTTATTTATATAATAGCCCATTGACCATGTAGGTCGCTCTAGCGTTGTTTACACATCTTTGAAACAATAACAAGAGAAATTTGTTTTGAAACATTTGCTGGGAATAACTAAACCAAAGAGAAAAAGAAAGATAAAAATAACATATAAGTAAAACGCAAATAGGTCGCTTAGTAATAAAGTAGTTAAAAGAGAAACGGATGTCAATTTACCTTTATGTACAGCCTCCACCACTGCCAGTTTCTGAGCTTCAAGTAGGCAGCACAGTTCCTCTGTATAATCCTGATAGCATTCAGCTGCTGCAGCCGCTTTTGGTAGTTCCTCCTGGCGAGGAAACCGCGACAGAACGCCTGGAAGTTCACGATCAGGTCCGTTATCTTGTAGTCGCGCTCCTCTTCCAGGTGAGCCAGCACTCCCGCCCTGAAGAAGATCTTCGACTGCCCCACGCGGAACAGATTGTGGTCCAACTCCAACGCATCGATCATCTGCTCGCAAGCCTTCTTCCCATCCATGAACCCTTTAGGTATGATGTTCGGAGTAAGCAGTTCGTAACGCTGTCTGAACTCCTGGAACGGTATGCGGTTAGGGAAGCCCTGCCTACATATCCTAATACCCTCGAGCACACCATTGCATCGAAGCTGATCCAAGACCAATGGTGCTTCGATTTTCCCGGCCTTCTTTTCGTGATTCGGTATGATACACCTCACGAAGTTGGGGTTTGTGTTTCTGAGCGTCGCCATCAGTTTCGTCAGCTGCTCCTTGTACAATTGTGACACAGTTCTGAACATACCCTTTCTCGTTCTGGCACCGAATTGTGTGTCTGTCATGGCCTGTTGCGCCATACCCACTATTTCCGCGTCCTTCCAGATGTGGCACACGAACGGGTCTTGTGATGACTGAAGGAGTGACACGACGTTTTCGTTCAGAGGGTCCATGTTCTTCATCAGCCACTTTTCAGCGGAGTAGTCGACCTTGCCAGCGTAATGTATGATCGCAAAGTCAGCGATGCCACGGAAGTCTGTCTTCATAAATTTCGGGTGGACAGAATGAGCGGACACTAACTTTTCTACGAAAGTTTTGTCTGTCGCTTTGGGGAACCAACATTCCTCGTCGAGGAGGGCCATGATACCCATAGGTTTGTCGATAAGATCGATGGTCGGTTGCAGATCGAGTCCGAAGTCGATGAACTTCCATTCGATGCCTTCACGCTGATATTCCTCCTGCTCGAGGATGAACATGGTGTGGTTGAAGAGCTGCTGCAGTTTTTCGTTAGTGTAGTTGATGCAGAGCTGTTCGAAGGAGTTCAGGTCGAAGATTTCGAAACCGGCCATATCGAGGATGCCGATAAACGAAGCGCCTTGCCTCTTGGTCCTGTCGAGGGACCTATTGATCCTGTTCACCAGCCATCTGAACAGGCGCTCGTAGCACGCCTTGCCGATGGCTTCTACTGAGAACTCTACTTGTTCTTTCGTCTGTGCTTTGGTTACAAAGTCGCGACCAACTTTGATTCTTGGTTTGAGGAATGCTTTCGTCATTTCTGTTACCGAAAGCCCTGAAAAAATAGAAGAGGAAAATATAGCAAATATGCAACAACCAGCAGGGTGAAAGAAGCGATAGTGTGACGGACGATTAAAAACCTGCGCCTGAGATTGGCCGTAATTGACATTAAACTACGCGGAGGCCTTTGCCCAGCAGTCGGACAATTTGCACTGGGTACTGGAAACCACAGTAAAAATTCTTACCTAACAAATGCGCGATTTTCTGAGCAACAGTGTTATCAGGCAGCGTCGCCTGATCCGAGTTCCTCTCCTGTTTGAACTGCATCGATCCGAACAGGAGAGTTGCCGACACTATTCTGAAGATGGAGTTGAAGTCCTCCGTGTTCATCCCCATTATGTTCATTGACTTTATGGTGGCTTGGAATTCCAGAGCATCATCGATGCCCGGGACTGGTAACGCTGCGTTTGACAAGAACGGGTAACTCTTGGGGTCTTCTAGGATGTACTCCGCGCGCTGCTGCGGCGTCGCTCCGGCCAGGATCTGGTAGAATATGTGGAATGTCCTTTCGTCTTTCGCTTGTCTGATCGCTCTTGATTTCTCTAGTAAGTACGTTTCAATGTTCGCGCCAGCGATGAAGCCTGACGCGTCGAAGTTTATTCTGATGAATTTACCCTGTAACACATCAATTCACTTAGTTTAGCCCGAACATCCGAAATGAGACTAGACATACCTATGTACTTCTTATTAGATACTTACAAATCTGGACGAGTTGTCGTTTTTCACTGTTTTCGCGTTACCGAAGGCTTCTAATATCGGGTTGGCCTGCAAGTAACTGCTGTTCCAATTCTCCCTATACAAGATACAACATAATTATTAAAATTTGAATGGATTTTATTTTTTCAGAATAATGTTTCTGTATTTTCCGAGCATGTTAGCTGTCAGTTACCAAACCGAACAATGTAAAAGCCCAGTGATATTTTGTACAGTCACCGAGAAAATGATATGATTTGTTAATATCAATGAGTACTCACTCTTTCCAAATGCTGCTGGACGAAAACAGAAAGTAAAATTTTGGTTAATGTCGAATAATTTTCAAGGGCTAAAATTTGTTTTGCATCGATCTATTAAGCTATGTTGTTCAAAATCTATAAATGCTGACTTGACATATTCTGTAGTAACTGTACTACATAAGACTGAGCATTTACCGAGTTAAGATGCGATGAGTGACGTCACAAATGCCATGTTAATGAGATTGTATGAGGTTTACCTCGAACGTAGGTCCATTGCTCTACGGGGAGATAGCAGCGTGGAATGAAAGGTTACATGAACTATTTAGACAGTTATACATGTAGGTACTATGAATAAATGGTAATACTTCTGAAGATATTTTTAATACATTATTAGATAACAATATCAATAAAAACATCTAATTTAATTTTCTGATAAAGCGTTCAAACAATACACCGCGACTTATTGGAAACGCGAGAGAAATTTCTCATTATACTAATGACAGAAAACATTTTTCCCCAAAGAATATAGGTTCTAATCAAAAAAAAGAAACACCTTCCATTACTAAATTGATCACTGATTGATGCAATTTCTATGGAAAGGCGGATTGATTTTTGAGATTAGACCTTATGTTCCTTAGAGAAAAATGTTTGATTTTTTTACAATAATGCCCTTGAAAAGTTTATCCGAGTATTCAAAAATCTACAGAGTATGAATATCATTTAAGTAAAAAAGCGACAAATCTGTGTTGGCCAATAGAACTGTCAGTGACAGTGTGTTTGACATTCCTCTACAAAAATATTACAGTAAATATTTTCTTTGGAATGTAATTTAACACCAAAAGAAAGGCTTGTCGCAAAAAATAATAAACGATTATATCTATTCCTCTGTTCTATAACTACATTAATTTTAAGCTTTAAAAAGATGTGTGAGTAAAGTGATGGGTATTAATTTGTCCTGCATTAAGTTAAAAATAGCCGTTAATAATATTTTATTTGCAATTAATGATATACAATACGCAATGATTATTAAAGCGATATGATGTTGTTAGATAGCCGATGACAATGAATCATTAATGATACACAGAACAAACACACGGCCGATGAATGGAACTATCTTCAGTTCGCTACTGAGCAGATATTAATTATACAGTACAGGCTGATGTCCTTATCGAACTACTCAAAGGGTGTTACTGTTTGTGCGCGAATGTTAAAACATACACCTTACTGTTAGTTACTATTAATGGAGAATGTCATTTAGATACTATCTAGAGTCAAACGATATCTTTTATAATGATATAAATTTTATATTATAGTGAGAATGAGAAAATGTTACAATGGACATATTATTTCAATAAATTTAATGCCTTTGCCTTGATGAAAACAACACTAAAGGATCTGAATAAAATGTAATTTAAAGCTCCAAACTCAACCAATACATGCAGACATGCTATAAACTTGAAAGTCCTTCACATACGCAATATAAAAGCAACACAGCCATTAAACTTGTCCCTTTCGCTCATATCCCAAATTCCAAAAGAACGAAAGAGACAATGGTCTGAATAGCTGTGTATCCATTTACGTTTTATGACCTACAGATATTTGGAAAGCAAAAAAAAAACCATTCGTGATAAATTCTCCTCTAACTGTCACGAAAAATATTTACAAATACTTTGACAAATTTTCTAATAAAACAGAATACTTTACAATAAGTACATGCGAACCACGCCACACTCGCTATGTGTTGGAAACTTGGATTTTTTTATTTCAGCGACAAACGTGTAATTATCACAATGGTAAGTAAAGCACCATCGCCGCGAGATCGGAAAAGTCGCCGATGTGTTAAAACTATTAGTTTTTTGTTGAATTGAAAATCAACCAATTTTTTACTGAGAAGAATGTATCACTTTGGAGCCCCAGTGTCTCAGCAAGCGATTAGCCATCGCATACTCGCATCCCATAACGTGGAACTTACTATAATCAACTGCGGAGTCGGCCCCTGCGGAGCGCCATCATCGTGAGAAGGAAAATAAAAAATATATTACAAAGTGTTTAAGGAGCACCTGTTACTATCACACGTGCTAAAAAACTAAATTACCATTACAACATTAAATATAATGTTAATGCCTTGAAATTTTGACCACAATAAATGTAACAAGAGGTCGCTTCTGCAAAATCTGAAGGTGAGTGAGTGTATATAAATTTAAGTTAACTTAGTGACAGATTTTGTCCTTTCGATCTGTAAACAGTGAAAACAAAATGAGTACTTGTCTGCAAATTCCTTTTAAGACAAATCACATCAGATATCTATCTATTTTGCTAAAATTATTTAGGCAAAACTTTATACTTAATTTTAATATTATATCCAATGTTGTAATGTCGCCTTAAAATTTACACTACATTTAGCTTCAATTTCACACCAAACAAAGGGATCTAACGTGATTGAGACTTATTCAGAGGTCTTAGGGTGCGCCCATACAGTGCTTACAAACGATCGGCGCCCGCGCACGCGAGCCAGTGCTGTCAACTTAATACTTTCGGTGCTAGATCTAGCACTGATTTGATAAGATTTATGCCAAATTTTACATTTAGCACCTAGCACCTTTCTAGCAATATTTTGGCAAAACTATGTCTTAGATAATGTCAAAACAAGTTCACCAGCTACTTTGATTCAAAGGAAAATTTACATAATTGCTCATCAAATCTAAAGATTTCTGTACAGTGTCCTTAAGGGTTTCGTACACAAAGTGTAAAGGACTGGACCCTATTTCTAATTGTCAAAGAGCTTTATCCCAAGCAGTAATAGCTAGTTTTTAGCTTTATGTTAACCAAGAGCACTATTTTTGAAAAATCTTAATAATCACTTTTGCACTTGGCACCTAGCACCTATTCGTGATATGAGTTGACAACACTACGAATGTCCGTCATCTGCACATTACAATGTAACGAGCGGAGGGAGTGTATCGATGCCAATTTAGCCATTTTATAAACGATACTATAAAGTTAAGTTATGATTGCTAAATTAACTAGTCGTAATTATAAGGTGTGGCTAACAATTTAATACACTTATTTCATCGTTGCTCTTGAGAACTACGACATAATTGGATATTAATAGCTTGATTTATCTTTGATAAACACGCCGGCTGCCTACATCGTGTGCTAAACAGGCTTCATACACGCATGCGTAGTATACGGAACGTGTTCCGAAGAGACACGATATACTGCCTAGCGCGTAGGTCAACAAACTCTTCCATATCAACGTTAGCTATAGCCGACAATTTGTGTCTTTTTATTTTGTGCATTTACTCTTTAATTTGACTAGGAAATACTCGTAGTTTATTTAGGCTGACCAACATTTTTTTTTAAGTTTACATCCCGTAACCTCATAATAGGTAAAAGTCTATTTAGCATATTAGATTAACCAAATAAGCGAAAAAATAATCAGCTGTTCCATACATTATTGCCGGGTGGATATTCTATATTGTATGGAACATGTATTAAAATGTTTGCTGCAAGAAATTATGTGATAAATGGCAGAAGAGCAGATGGATCGCCTGATGGCAAGCCACGTTTCACCGTGGGAGAACCACGGTTCGGCATAAATGGGCCGGCTCGACCGGAGTGATACCACGGCCTCACAGAAAACCGGCGTAAGCAGCATTGTGCTTTGTTTCGCTGCGTGAGTGAGGGTACCGGAGGCTCAATCAGAGGAAAAGGGGGGTTTAAAGGTTGGCAGCGCACTTGTGAATCAACTTCCCACGCGGCAATTGTTTTTTTTTTATGTGATAGGTGGCCAGACGAGCAAACATCACTTGATGGTAAGCGATTGCCGCCGCCCATGGACACCCGCGACACCAGTGGAGCCACAAGTGCGCTGCCAAACTTTAAACCCTCTTTGACCCCGGATGTCAAGGACTTTTTCTCTTAATGGTCAACCATGTATGGTGACATTTGTAAAGGATACACAAAAGATTCGTCATCCAATAGGAATTTCTGTTCGGTGTAAAGTAGAAGCTAAGAAGGGTAGATATTATCAGAAGGTTGCAACGTAATCTTATTTATGTGCTATACAGTGGAACAGTATTACAGTTGGCAGGACTGCATGCCACCGGCCATGCTCGGCCACCTCGTACCGATGTGGGAATATACAAGTCACTTGTACAGTCAAAACCGCATAGATAACATCGCATATGCCCTTATGTAGCTTAATTAAAAAAACATTTATTTGCTCGAGGACAGTTTTTGCAAGGAATGCCTTAAATCTAGGTCGCGTAGGCGCCATAAAAATTATAAGATATGCACTCTGTATCTAGGACATAAAGTGCACATTGCGCAATCACAGTGGCAATTTAGCCAGTGGCTCGACATATTATGGGGGCACCCGCCTCGGTGACACAGTGGCTTGCAACTCGCAGTTTAAAGCCATGGTTGCGTTTGAGTCAAACAATAAAACGTTTGGACAATTTCAAATTATAGATATCTTCTTATGGTGCCGTTTGTCAATCATTAGGGCTATTTGCAATCTGGACACCGCGCGCCGCACGGAAAAGCGACCTACTAATTTTGACTTATACCTTTATATAGATAGATAGTCTTTATTGCACAAAAGTTTACAGATATTAAAACTATAGTAATATGCTAATACAATGTAAGCGGACTTCTCGCTAATAGCGATCACTTCCAAACAACCTCAAATTAATTATAATATCGGACCGATTGCAAAGATTTTATCATAACCTTTGTCACTTAACTTCGAGCATATAGCTTTCATAGGACAAACATGTTTCCTTTTACTGGAGTTGCGTTCATCGATACGACCAATGTCAAACTACTGGCAATTTTTATACTACGATGCAACACGGGCGACACCCGACAAAGTTCGCTTTACAAAGTATTAACTTTGTGACTGATAGGCAAATATTG